>CM059191.1:36133263-36237818 GCA_030323885.1 Branchipolynoe longqiensis
CGCCCTCCGCCCGCCGCCCTCCGCCCGCCGCCCTCCACCCGCCGCCCGCCGCCCGCCGCCCCTGCTGCCCGCCAGACCCAGGGAGTGTATCTGCCTAACGCCGCTCAAGGCCGACCGAGGCATAAGACTAACAATGTAGGCGGGGCCGGCTGTTCTATACACCTTGTGGCCTACCACGCCCTCTCTCCCCCCCCCCCCCCCCCACCCCATGCCCCCTACCCCCTCCCCCCAGCGTGTGCTACAGGTGTGTGAATGCAGCAGGTGCGCGCCGACCGGGCCGTCGTCGCCGCCGTCACCGTCATCGTCACACCTGCCTCGGCCTGCCACTGACGGCCGAGAGGCGTGGCCGGGCCGAGTGTCAGTGCGCCGTGCACCGTGTGGCCACCCCCGGCGGGGAGCGGGGACCGGAGGGGGGGGGGCACTCTCGCTAATTATCCCCGCCAGAGCTATAATACCGCACGCAACAGGAGCTGGGGAGGTGAAATTAGTCCTGGTAATTTAGTGTGGGCTTTGTATCGCCAACTAACTTAACTCCCATGATGCATTGCAGTTGTGGTGGCACAGTGTGTGTGTGTGTATGTGTGTTGGGGTGTGGGTGAGGGAGGTTGTGGTTCACAGTGTGTGTGTGTTGGTGTGTGGGTGAGGGAGGCTGCGGTTCACAGTGTGTGTGTGTTGGGAGGTGGGTGAGGGAGGCTGTGGTTCACAGTGTGTGCGTGTTGGGGTGTGGGTGAGGGAGGCTGTGGTTCACAGTGTGTGTGTTGTGGTGTGGGTGAGAGAGGTTGTGGTTCACAGTGGGTGTGTGTTGGGGTGTGGGTGAGGGAGGCTGTGGTTCACAGTGTGTGTGTTGGGGTGTGGGTGAGGGAGGTTGTGGTTCACAGTGTGTGTGTTGGGGTGTGGGTGAGGGAGGTTGTGGTTCACAGAGTGTGTCTGTTGGGGTGTGGGTGAGGGAGGAGTGGTTCACAGTGTGTGTGTTGGGGGTGTGGGTGAGGAGGCTGTGGTTCACAGTGTGAGTGTGTTGGGGTGTGGGTGAGGGAGGCTGTGGTTCACAGTGTGTGTGTGTTGGGGTGTGGGTGAGGGAGGCTGTGGTTCACAGTGTGTGTGTGTTGGGGTGTGGGTGAGGGAGGCTGTGGTTCACAGTGTGTGTGTTGGGGTGTGAGTGAGGGTGTGTGTGGGTGAGGGAGGCTGTGGTTCACAGTGTGTGTGTGTTGGGGTGTGAGTGAGGATGTGTGTGGGTGAGGGAGGCTGTGGTTCACAGTGTGTGTGTGTTGGGGTGTGGGTGAGGGAGGGGCTGTGGTTCACAGTGTATGTGTGTTGGGAGTTGGGTGAGGGAGGCTGTGGTTCACATGTGTGTGTGTTGGGGTGTGGGTGAGGGAGGTTGTGGTTCACAGTGGGTGTGTGTTGGGGTGTGGGTGAGGGAGGCTGTGGTTCACAGTGTGTGTGTTGGGAGGTGGGTGAGGGAGGCTGTGGTTCACAGTGGGTGTGTTTTGGGGTGTGGGTGAGGGAGGTTGTGGTTCACAGTGTGTGTGTGTTGGGAGGTGGGCGAGGGAGGCTGTGGTTCACAGTGTGTGTGTGTTGGGGTGTGAGTGAGGGTGTGTGTGGGTGAGGGAGGTTGTGGTTCACAGTGTGTGTGTTGGGGTGTGGGTGAGGGAGGTTGTGGTTCACAGTGTGTGTGTGTTGGGTGTGGTGAGGGAGGCTGTGGTTCACAGTGTGTGTGTGTTGGGAGGTGGGTGAGGGAGGCTGTGGTTCACAGTGTGTGTGTGTTGGGGTGTGAGTGAGGGTGTGTGTGGGTGAGGGAGGCTGTGGTTCACAGTGTGTGTGTTGGGGTGTGGGTGAGGGAGGTTGTGGTTCACAGTGTGTGTGTTGGGAGGTGGGTGAGGGAGGCTGTGGTTCACAGTGTGTGTGTGTTGGGGTGTGAGTGAGGGTGTGTGTGGGTGAGGGAGGCTGTGGTTCACAGTGTGTGTGTGTTGGGGTGTGGGTGAGGGAGGCTGTGGTTCACAGTGTGTGTGTGTTGGGAGGTGGGCGAGGGAGGCTGTGGTTCACAGTGTGTGTGTGTTGGGAGGTGGGCGAGGGAGGTGTGGTTACAGTGTGTGTGTGTGGGTGTGGGTGAGGGAGGTTGTGGTTCACAGTGTGTGTGTGTTGGGAGGTGGGTGAGGGAGGCTGTGGTTCACAGTGTGTGTGTTGGGGTGTGGGTGAGGGAGGCTGTGGTTCACAGTGTGTGTGTTGGGGTGTGGGTGAGGGAGGCTGTGGTTCACAGTGTGTGTGTTGGGGTGTGGGTGAGGTAGGTTGTGGTTCACAGTGTGTGTGTTGGGGTGTGGGTGAGGGAGGGTGTGGTTCACAGTGTGTGTGTGTTGGGGTGTGGTGGGGGGGGGTTGTGGTTCACGGTGTGTGTGTTGGGGTGTGGAGTGATTGTTCACAGTGTGTGTGTGTTGGGGTGTGGGTGAGGGAGGCTATGGTTCACAGTGTGTGTGTTGGGGTGAGTGGGTGTGGGTGGGTGAGGGAGGGTGTGGTTCACAGTGTGTGTGTTGGGGTGTGGGTGAGGGAGGCTGTGGTTCACAGTGTGTGTGTGTTGGGGTGTGGGTGAGGGAGGGGCTGTGTTTCACAGTGTATGTGTGTTGGGAGTTGGGTGAGGGAGGCTGTGGTTCACAGTGTGTGTGTTGGGGTGTGGGTGAGGGAGGTTGTGGTTCACAGTGTGTGTGTGTTGGGGTGTGGGTGAGGGAGGCTGTGGTTCACAGTGTGTGTGTTGGGAGGTGGGTGAGGGAGGCTGTGGTTCACAGTGGGTGTGTTTTGGGGTGTGGGTGAGGTAGGTTGTGGTTCACAGTGTGTGTGTGTTGGGAGGTGGGCGAGGGAGGCTGTGGTTCACAGTGTGTGTGTGTTGGGGAGTGAGGTGTGGGTGAGGGAGGTTGTGGTTCACAGTGTGTGTGTTGGGGTGTGGGTGAGGGAGGTTGTAGTTCACATGTGTGTGTGTTGGGAGGTGGGCGAGGGTTCACAGTGTGTGTGTGTTGGGAGGTGGCGAGGGAGGCTGTGGTTCACATGTGTGTGTGTTGGGGTGTGAGTGAGGGTGTGGGTGAGGGAGGTTGTGGTTCACAGTGTGTGTGTTGGGGTGTGTGGGTGAGGGAGATTGTGGTTCACAGTGTGTGTGTGTTGGGAGGTGGGCGAGGGAGGCTGTGGTTCACAGTGTGTGTGTTGGGGTGTGGGTGAGGGAGGCTGTGGTTCACAGTGTGTGTGTTGGGGTGTGGGTGAGGGAGGCTGTGGTTCACAGTGTGTCTGTTGGGAGGTGGGTGAGGGAGGTTGTGGTTCACAGTGTGTGTGTGTTGGGGTGTGGGTGAGGGAGGTTGTGGTTCACAGTGTGTGTGTTGGGTGTGGGTGAGGGAGGTTGTGGTTCACAGTGTGTGTGTGTTGGGAGGTGGGTGAGGGAGGCTGTGGTTCACAGTGTGTGTGTTGGGGTGTGGGTGAGGGAGGATGTGGTTCACAGTGTGTGTGTTGGGGTGTGCGTGAGGGAGGCTGTGGTTCACAGTGGGTGGGTGTTGGGGTGTGGGTGAGGTAGGTTGTGGTTCACAGTGTGTGTGTGTTGGGGTGTGGGTGAGGGAGGCTGTGGTTCACAGTGTGTCTGTTGGGGTGTGGGTGAGGGAGGGTGTGGTTCACAGTGTGTGTGTGTGGGTGTGGGTGAGGGAGTGTGGAAGGGAGGGTGTGGTTCACAGCTGTTGTTGAGGGCTGGGTTCAAGTGTGTGTGGGGTTGTGAGTGAGGATGTGTGTGGGTGAGGGAGGCTGTGGTTCACAGTGTGTGTGTGTTGGGAGGTGGGTGAGGGAGGCTGTGGTTCACAGTGTGTGTGTTGGGAGGTGGGTGAGGCAGGCTGTTGTTCACAGTGTGTGTGTGTTGGGGTGTGGGTGAGGGAGGCTGTGGTTCACAGTGTGTGCGTTTTGGGGTGTGGGTGAGGGAGGCTGTGGTTCACAGTGTGTGTGTGTTGGTGGGTGGGTGGGTGGGTGAGGGAGGGGGCTGTGGTTAAAGAGAAGGTCGGGCGGTGCTGGCTGCAATAAGTAGAGAATGGATGTGTTAATTGGCTACATTATCAGAACCAGTGCCAAGATGGTGCTAGGCACCGGGTCCAATAGCTGATAGCAGAATATGAGAATAATTTTGTGTGATATACCTGTATATAACATATATATCTATGTATATAACATATATATCTATGTATATATACATATAAAAATAAACTTCTTTTATTTAATGACGCCTCTAGAGCACCTTGATTTTTATCATTGGCTATTGGACATCAAACATATGGTCATTCTGACATATTTCTATGGAGGAAACTCGCTGCCATGACATAGGCTACTATTTTCGATAAGTAGCAAGGGGTCTTTTATATGCACAGGACAGCAAATACCACAGCCTTCGATGAACCAGTTGTGGATGACTGGTTGGAATGGAAAATAGCCCAAACTGCAAATGGATCCACTGAGAAGGATCGATCCGATGACCGACAGCTTCACAGGTGGACACTCTACCACCTGAGCTACGTCCCGCAACATATATATGCATATATATGTATTGGGGCCTACATATATATACATATATATATATATACATATATATATATATGGTCTAAGTGGATGTAATGGCCAGGATGGTTAAAGTTGCATAGTCCGATCGTTTTGAGTTTCAGCCATATTTTTTAGATAATTATATTAAATTGATTGTTATAATCTACCTTACTTTAGTTTCCGGAAACTTTTATTTTAAATGGATAACTTTGGAAACATTTGAAGCACAAACATTGAAAATTAATTTTGACAAGCTTGCCAAAAGATAGGTATTTAAAATAAAAGTTACTTCAAACTAAAATAAGGTAGATTATGACAATCAATTTAATGTATTTAATTCAGAAAAATTGCATAAACCCAAAACCATTGGACTATGCAACGTCAAAGAATAAGACCTATATGTATAATGCTGGTGAGTGTCTCTGCAGCATTTCCGGTTGTGTAAACACACCGGGTCGCAGCACCAGTCATTCCGCAGTAACCCGAACGACACGTTTAAAGCTGGTCATGTAGTTCAGTTGACTTGCAGTACCCACCTCCATTTTGGTAGCATAGTTTTTAGTGCAGTAACTGCAACCTCATTGCGATCAAAATGGTGGCTTCGACGTGACTTCAAAGTGGCTTGAAGGTGGCTTTAAAGTGGTTTCAATGCGGCTTTTAAAATGCTTTAAAAGTGGTTTAAAAGTGCTTTAAAAGTGGCTTCAAAGTGCTTTCAAAGTGCTTTCAAAGTGGCTTCAAAATGATTCCAAAGTGGCTTCAAAGTGGTTTCAACACGGCTTTAAAATTGTTTCAAAGTGGCTTTAAAATGGCTTCAAAGTGGCTTCAAAATGGTTTCAAGGTGGCTTCAAAATCGTTTCAAAGTGGCTTTATAGTGGCTTCAAAGTTGCTTCAAAAGGGTTCAAAGTGGCTTTAAAGTGGCTTCAACCTGCCTTCAAAGTGGATTCAAAGTGGATGCAAACTGGTTTCAAAATGACTTCAAAGTGGCTTCAAAGTGGCTGCACAGTGGCTTCAAAGTGATTTCAATGCATAGGGTATATAGCGAAGAATAAGGTTGAGCTAGAAATCCGATGCAAGTTTGCCAGGTCGCAGCCTCAATCCCTCCTGCTGATCGTAACTCAGAAGTTGGAGCAAATTACACCCACATGGTACATGATCCAGACGCACATGAAGTGTGCAGATCATCAGATGCATTTGTTACCAGTGGAGAACTTTAAACAAGAATCACACTGAGCTTGCTCACATATATCTAGAAGCGCTAAGCAGTACGTGTCCTCTCATCAACCCTGTTCAACCACAGCAACCGAGAATAATACAAGAACATATGACTGTATTTGAACTAATTCAGACTTCTTTGTGAAACTAAAAACACAGTAGGAGTCTCTGATTCGCATCTATCACAAATTATGGAAATGAGGCGTTACCGCAGGATACTACACATCCCATACAAAGACCATGTTACCAACAAGGAAGTCCATGCCATGATCCAATGGGTACATAACAAACTCCTGATTATTTTTAAGCGATGCAAACTGCACTGGTATGGCCATATTTCCCGTTCATCAGGTCCCGCCAAAACCATCTTGTAAGGAGGCACAGTGAAACGGAGAAGAAGACAAGGTGGACAAAGGAAGAGTTGGAAAGACAACATCACAGAATGGACAGGCCTGGAGTTTGGTGAGTCCCAGAAGGCGGTGGAGAACAGGGATAATGGAGAAAACTGGTTGCAAAGTCATCTGTGATGCCCCACTGACCTTGATCGATGATCGATGATGATGGTTGTATATATTATTTTGGTGCTTTTTGCGTTGGCTTGTTTGTTATCCGGCAGAGTGGAGGCATCCATCTGTGATGTTCACAGAAAAGGATGGGTGTGGCTCGGCTGTTTGAAGAATATACCGAAACCGAGCTGTGCACTATTGTAAAAAAAGCAATCCACAAAAAGAAAAACCAACACACCAACCAACCCACCCACACAGAACATAACACAAACTCACTGACTCGACCACAGTTGTATTTGCTTTGAATTGCCACATTTTGACATAGACGTGAATGGTGGCAAGCTCCATCTGCTCTCAGAGTATTGCAGATTCGGAGCCAGGAGCTCCTACTCATCAATGAAGTGAATGCTGTGTTTTGCGTTGCTGTGTTTCTCATTGTGGTAGTTTGTGTTGTGTTTTGGGGTGCTATGTTTTTTATTGTGGTGTTTTGTGGTGCTTTCTGTTGTTTTGTTATTTTTGCATTGTGGTTTTTTGCATTGTGTGTTTTGCCTTGTGGTGTTTTGTGTTGTGGTTTGGGGTGCTATGTTTTGCTTTGTGGTGTTTTGTGATATGGTTTGGGGTGCTATGCTTTGCCTTGTGGTGTTTTGTGTTGTGGTTTGGGGTGCTATGTTTTGTATTGTGGTGTTTTGTGTTGTGGTTTGGGGTGCTGTGTTTTGCCTTGTGGTGTTTTGTGTTGTGGTTTGGGGTGCTATGTTTTGCATTGTGGTGTTGTGCAGT
The DNA here is from genome assembly GCA_030323885.1 of Branchipolynoe longqiensis. Taxonomy (NCBI): domain Eukaryota; kingdom Metazoa; phylum Annelida; class Polychaeta; order Phyllodocida; family Polynoidae; genus Branchipolynoe; species Branchipolynoe longqiensis. The sequence continues at coordinate 36,140,304 of CM059191.1, forward strand.
GGCTATCTTGAATGTTCTTGATGTATCTAGGTTTTGAAACTGATTAGAAATTTATCTGCATTCAGCCTCACAGTGACCTCAGCTTGATGGAACGCAGGTTATTAACAGGTGGTGTAAAGAGCTCGCGCGGGGGGGGGGTGACAATTGGGGTTCAATTGGCACCCTTGCAATCTTTCAAGCCTATTCACGCCCTTTTAAGCTCTTTCAAGTTCTTTCAAGCTATTTCAAGCTCTTTCAAGCTCTTTCAAGCTCTTCCAAGCTATGTCAATCTTATTCAATCTCTCTCAATCTCTCTAGACCTCTTTCAAGCTCTTTCAAGCTCATTCAAGCTCTTTCAAGCTCTTTCAATGTTCTTCAACCTCTTTCAAGCTCTTCCCAACTCGTTCAAGCTTGTTCAAGCTATTTAAAGCTATTTGAAGCTGTTTCGAACTATTTCAAACCCTTTCAAGCTCTTTTAAGCTCCTTCGATGCTTACTAACAGATTACAAATGTGTTGACTTGCTTCTCACATGTTCTTCCCACATCTAATCTGCGTGTTCGGTGAGTGTGGGATGGAGGGAGGCATTGGGAGGCCATATAATTCGAGAAAAATCACTATTTCTATTTTCTACATTCAACAAGGGCATGATTTTTGGTTTATGTTGTTTTATTTCGTTATCGTTTGTGGTGTTATGTTTTGCTTTATTGCATTTTGCGTAGTTGTGTTTTGCATTGCTGTGTTTTGCGTTGCTGTGTCTTTCATTGTGGTGGTTTGTGTTGTGTTTTGGGGTGCTATGTTTTGCATTGTGGTGTTTTGTGGTGTTTTCTGTTGTGTTTTTATTTTTGCATTGTGTTTTTTTTACATTGCTGTGTTTTGCATTGTGGTGTTTTGTGGTATTTTCTGTTGCATTGTTATTTTTGCATTGTGGTGTTTTGTATTGTGGTGTTTTGTGTGGTGTTTTGTGTTGATGTGCTTTGCCCTGTACAACATTGCATTGTGGTACTTTGTGTTGTTGTATTTATAGGATAGGACAATGACTTGTTAGCACACTATCAGGATAATATGACGGTGTGGGATATCTGATTACAGTGCTCGTAGCCTGGTCTCCTAGTGGGGCCACACTATTAAGTCGCCATGAATGCGCACTGCCTCAAGTCGATACCCATCCTGATAAGACCTTAGATATTGCTAGGACGTAAAGCAACAACAAACAAAGCATCATTGTTTTTGTGTTGTGTTTCGCTTTGTGTTTTCAATTGTTGTGTTTTCTGGGTTTTTCCCCCTGATGTGTTTTGCGTTGTGTTTTGCATCGTTGTGTTTTGTATTATTTTGTTTCACTTTGTTGTGTTTTGCTTTGTAATATTTTCTGTTGTGGCGCTTTCTGTTGTTGTGTTTTCTGTTGTGCTTTGCATTGTGTTTTGCATCATTGTGTTTTGTATTATTTTATTTCACTTTGTTGTGTTTTGCTTTGTGTTTCCTGTTGCGGTGCTTTCTGTTGTTGTGCTTTGCGTTATGCTTTGCGTTGTTGTGCTTTGCATTGTACTGTTTTGCATTGTTGTGGCTTGCATTATGGTGCACTCCCTCGCCTCCAACACCCCTCTCATCTGCCCATCTCTCTTCCCCCATCACCTCCCTCCCGCCGCCACCCTTCTGCCACTTCTACCCGCCCCTCTCTTTCACCATCTCCCCTCTCTTTCCCCGCCCTTCCCCTCTCTTTCTCCGCCCTTCCCCTCTTTCTCCGCCCTTCCCCTCTCTTTCTCCGCCCTTCCTCTACCCTTCCCCTCTTTCTCTGTCCTTCCCCACTTTCTCCGCCCTTCACCTCTCTTTCCCAACCCTTCCTCTCTTTCCCCGCCCTTCCCCTATTTCTCCGCCCTTCCCCTCTCTTTCTACGCCCTTCCCCTATTTTTCGACCCTTCCCCTCTTTCTCGCCTTCCCTTTCTTTCACCGCACTTCCCCTCTTTTTCTCCGCCCTTCCCTCCTTCTCCGCCCTCCTTCCCTCCATTTCCCGCCCTTCCTCCCTTTTTCTGCCCTTCTCTCTTTATCCGCCCCTTTCCCCCCTTTTATTCCGCCCTTCCCCTCTCCTTCTCTGCCCTTCCCCTGTTTCTCCACCCTTCTTCTCTTTCTCCGCCCTGCCCCTCTCTTTCTCCGCCCTTCCCCTCTCTTTCTCCGCCCTTCCCCTATTTCTCCACCTTTCTCCGCCCTTCCGCTATCTTTCTCCGCCCTTCCACTCTCTTTCTCCGCCCTTCCCCTCTCTCTTTCCCCGCCCTTCTCTTCTCTTTCCCCGCCCTTCCTCTCTCTTTCCCCAGCCTTCCCCTCTCTTTCTCCGCCCTTCCCCTCTCTTTCTCCGCCCTTCTCCTCTCTTTCCCCAACCTTCACTTCTCTTTCCCCGCCCTTCCCCTATCTCTTTCTCCGCTCTTCCTCTCTTTCGCCACCCTTCCCCTACCTTTCTCCTCCCTTCCCCTATCTTTATCCGCCCTTCCACTCTCTTTCTCCGTCCTTCCCCTCTCTCTTTCCCCACCCTTCTCGTCTCTTTCCCTGTCCTTCCTCTCTTTCCCCAGCCTTCCCCTCTTTTTCTCCGCCCTTCTCCTCTCTTTCTCCGCCCTTCCCCCCTCTTTCTCCGCCCTACCCACTCTTTCTCCGCCCTTCCCCTCTCTTTCCCCAACGTTCACCTCTCTTTCCCCGCCCTTCCCCATCCTTTCTCCGCCCTTCCCCTCTCTTTCTCTGCTCTTCCTCTCTTTCTCCACCCTTCCCCTACCATTCTCCGCCCTTCCCCTATCTTTATCCGCCCTTTCAGTCTCTTTCTCAGCCCCTCCTCTACCTTTCTCCGCCTTTCCCCTCTCTTTCTTCCTCTTTCTCCGCCCTTCCCCTCTTTCTCCGCCCTTGCCCTCTTTCTCCGCCCTTCCCCTCTTTCTCCGCCCTTCCCCTCTTTCTCCGCCCTTCCCCTCTTTCTCCGCCCTTCCCCTCTTTCTCCGCCCTTCCCCTCTTTCTCCGCCCTTCCCCTCTTTCTCCGCCCTTCCCTCTTTCTCCGCCCTTCCCCTCTTTCTCCGCCCTTCCCTCCCTTTCTCCGCCCTTCCCCTCTCTTTCTTCCTCTTTCTTCGCCTTCCTTTCTCTTTCTCCGCCCTTCCCTCCCTTTTCCCGCCCCTTCCCCCTCTTTCTCCGCCCTTTCTCTCTCTTTCTCCGCCCTTCCCCTCTCTGTCTTCCTCTTTCTCCGCCCTTCTCATTTCTTTCTCCGCCCTTCCCATCTCTTTCTCCGCCCTTCCCCTCTTTCTCTGACCTTCCCCTCTTTCTCCGCCCTTCCGCTCTCTCTCTCTCTCCGCCCTTCCCCTCTCTTTCTCCGCCCTTCACCTCTTTCTCCGCCCTTTCTCTCTCTTTATCCCTTACACACAGCTCCAGCGAAAATAAGACGCCGAACTTGATTGTTCCTGACTGGCTTGTTTCCGGTGCTGAGTGCGGCCTCATGACGTAGGTATCACGTGTACAGGTGTGGTGGTCATGGGGTGCATCGTGCCAACATTTCACGAACCCCTCCCAAACCAAGCTGCGTGCTACAATAGCCGAGCGAAATGTTATACAAGTACCAGGCTAAATATCCGGAAAGTTTGGGACCGGAAGTGGCTCGGATTTCTGCATTTTAGGGCTTCCCCGAGACAGCCTAAATATATACTTAAAATATTAAATATTGCATAACAGGTAAAACTGGATAAAATTGGTTGCAAAGTCATCTGTGGTGCCCCAATGACCCTCGCAGTTAAGTAGTTGATGATGCTGTACTATGATGTGATGTATATATAACGTATTATGCGAGTATAAAAATACGAAGGGAATTGTTTCCATTATATATTATATATTATATTATTTGATTACCATTGTTATTCTCCATAAGACTCCATCCACACTGGACAGATGGCGCCACCTGCGCCCACCTCCCCTCCATCGGGTGTCGACAAGTGTCAGTCGCACAAAACATAGAATTGGCAAGCATTTGTTGGCTGTCAGTACCTGAAGTATCTACTGCATACCTATCATTGCTATGACCTTAAAAATGTCTTCAGTCGAAAATAGTGAACAGACTGAAGACAGAATTTGAAAATAAAACCCACTGCAAAATAATCCTAGGTATATTTGAACCTATTTCTGTATTATATATCGGGTGGTATATGCATAGAATGAGAGCCATCCCTCTCCTCCCCCCACCTTCTCCCGGCCACCACACGGCACCCATGATGTACATTTGTACATTGGCAATTGGAGATGGTGTGAAGGTCATTGTATTTCACAGAGCCTTGAGGCTGATGTGAATGGAGTGTTGTCTCACCTCCATATTCACGGAGGAATAGGTCTGAGCAGCTGTGAGTAGTGGGGAGCATCTGAGAACAGCTGACGTGCTCTGAGCATCTGAACAGCTCTGAACAGTTCTGAACAGCTGTGAGCTGCTCAGAGCAGCTATGAACAGCTCTGAGCTGCTCTCAGAGTATCTCAGAGCAATTCCGAACAGCTCTGAACCCATACCAGTTTGGAGCAGCCCATAATAGTATCAAGCAACCGAACGCAGCTCTGCTCAGCTCGGAGCAATTCTGAGCCGCTCCGAACAGCTCTGGTAGCGCGCAGAACTAGCTACCGAGCGGGTACTATGCAGAGCTTATTAAATATATTAACGTTAACAAGGTAGTCACACAATAACAGGTTTATAATCTATCAACAAATCTCCATGCTAATTACCTCTGCTAATTTGGATTTTCACCACTGCGTATAACTTACAGCGTCATCAAAGGCCAGTAGCTCTCATACCATGTCTATGTTGTGTGGGAGATTAAAAATCCTTTGGTTCGGTAAAAGTGTAGGCTTGGGCTTTCTATGGACCAACTGTCTAATGGTGAAGAGAAGGCTATTCACACTTATCCATGATAGGCAGTATACATCTTCAAGAGAAATAGCAGCGCTTGTAAAAAATACAAAATAAACACAACGGAATAATCTCTAAATAAAGTATTCACAGCAGTGGCTATCTTCAGTGACCCCTTTGATCGCCCGAACCGCTGCTATATTGCGGACAAGGTTTTGGTAATGCACAAACTATTAATTTGACATGACCACACTGAATGGAGAGCTGTCCCCTCAAGATGAATCTCACCACCGACATTGTCTTCAGAGTGGATCGACCAGGTGCGGTGGCCTAATCGGTAGAGCGTGGATATCATGTGTAGATGGTCGGAAGTTCAATTCCCGGTCGAGTCAAACCAATGACTTTAAAATTGATATGTGTTGCTTCCTAGCCTGGCGCTTGGTATTAATAGGATAGGGCATGGACTAGTTAGCTCAGTGTTACTATAATGTGACTGAGTGGGATGGGATATTCTGTCATGGTGCTGGCTGCCCTAGTTTCTCCGTGGGGCAGCGCTGTGTGTTTGCTATGAGTCCACACTGTCACAAGTCGGTACCCATCCTGATATGACCTTAGATGTTGCCAGGATGTAAAACTCCAACAACCAACCGATTAGAGTGAATCGCGTCCGACCAAGAACGGTTGAGACACTTCTGTAGGTGGGATGCATAGAATTATTCAAATATAAATAATCAGATTGTCTCATAATTATCCCCCTACATGTAGGATTGTTTGTTGGGGTTTTAAGTTATACCAACATCTAAGGTCATATCAGGACAGGTACCGACTTGTGACAGCGCACACTCATGGTAACTTTATAGTGCTGCCCCACTGGGAGATTTATGTAAATATAGATATATGTATTCTATGTGTATATATAATCCATATATAATACATCCGCTGGGCATATTTGCTTGCTAAATTGACATTGATTAATTAACTCAAATCAAATTTTTTTAAACACAATCCCAATTAACACCAATGAGTATTTCCGCTATGAAAACAACCCCATGGAGTGTCTTCTATCACCTAGTACAGGAAGGTGATGATTGCTATATAAGATCCCGGCTCCGCCCACCCTGGAGCAGTCGCTAAGTGTACTACAGGGTGTGGTCACATCCTGTGTCATACTCTGCACAGGTGCCACGCACACCTTGTCGTGGACCAGCCAGCTGTAATGTTCACACTGTCCTCTGAGAGTTGGTTGGTTGGTTGTTGGAGTTTTAGGTCCTGGCAACATATAAGGTCATATCAGGATGGGCACTGACTTGTGACAGTGCACACTCATGGTGACTTTATAGTGCTGCCCCACTGGGAAATTAGGATGCTAGCACCATGACCCGATATCCCACTCAGTCACATTATCCTGATACTTAGCTATCCTATTAATGTCCTATCCTATTAATGCTGAGTGCCAAGCTAGGAAGCAACAAGTATCAATTTGAAAGTCATTAGTTTGACTCGACCGGGAACTGAACTCCCGACCTTCCTCATGCTCTACCGATTCGGCTACTGCGCCCGGTGTCATCTGAGATGTAGCCTGTTAAAGATTACTGTATTTAAAGTTGGATATTCCGATGGTTTTGAGTTTCTGGCACTTCCTGGTTTAAAAGTATTCGGTTCATCATAATCATATATCGTCCTTTAGTTAAAATTGCATAGTCCGATGATTTTGAGTTTCTGGCACTTTCCGAGAGAAATATATTAGGCTCATCATTAATTTTACTTCAGTTTGAACTACCTTTTACTTTAAATTGCTAGCTTTTGAGATATTTGAAGTCCAAATATAACGATGACTAGAATATCGGCTTTGGGAAAAAATCAAATTGCAAAATAATCAAAATTGTGCTACCCCATCTCTACACTAAATCAGAGAAAAAAAATCATCAAACAGCTGTAATGGAAATGTGCTTTGAAATCGCAAGTTATGTTATAGCCATTATATAGTACGCCATTTTATACTTAATTCACAAGGTTTCTTATTGCAGAGGGACAAGATTTAATATGGGTGTGTGGTGGAAATTTGGGAGAGTTGATTGGATGAAGATTGGAATTTGAAAGGCCTTAATTTCCGCGCATTTTTGGCCGGGAGTGCTGTGATTGGCTGATACACAGCTTGAAGGATGCTGCTTGTACTGCTTCAGGGCGGGGGGCCACTGAGAGTGAGTGGACATACGTTCTCCTTCCCATCTAAATTTGTGTTTGTTGTTGCAGTGATTGTTTGTTTATTCTGGTCATAACGGTTAAATGCATGCACTTGTTTTCGACGCTGTGCAGTAGCGGTCATAATCCATATGGATTGATTTCCTTTATCAATAACTTCGGTAAACTTGTTCATGGTGTTGAAAAGCGTTGTTTTTGTTGTTGATTTATTTGCTTTAGTGACACTTGTATTTGTTTTTCGTTAGGCAGAATTGGGGGCATAACTATAAATTCGTACACTGACCATCACAATATGCTCAATTCAATGAAAAGATAAATGCAAGAAACAAAATTGTATATTATTCACACCATTAAATTCACTGGTCTCATTTAAGTGCTCATTAATATACTGTTTGTTTCTTGTTGTTGTATGTCCTAGCAACATCTAAGGTGACAGTGCGCATTCATGGCGACTTTATAGTGCTGCCCCACGGGGAGACCATGGCACCAGCACCATGACCTGATATGCCACTCAGTCACACTGTCCTGACACTGAGCCAACCAGTCCTTGCCCTATCCTAATAATGCTGAGCGCCTAGCTAGGAAACGACAAGTATAAACTTTTAAGTCATTGGTTTGACTCGACCAGGGTTCGAACCCACGATCCCATGGGATACGGGAGACAGACGCTCTAACTCATTCGGCCATCCCGTCTGGTTCATCATGAATATACGGGCGCGGTAGCCGAATCGGTAAAGCGCTGGACTCGCATGGGGGAGACCCAGACTTTGGTTCCTGGTCAAGACAAACCAATGACTTATTAAATTGATACTTGTCACTTCCTAGCCTAGGGTCCGGCATTAATAGGATAGGGCGAGGACTAGTTAGCTCAATGTCAGGATAATGTAAAACTCCAGCGAACAACCAACCAACAGCAAACAGTACCCGTCGTTGCCTAAGTCAAAATCTTGCATGTTAAGTGTTATGACGTCAGATTGTAAAATATTCCGATTTAATGCATTGGTTGGGGAATGGAAATGTTCTATTATGGATCGGGTATACATGACCAGGTGCATGTATGTGTATATGTAGGTACTTTTGGTGCCTGATTGATTGGTAAATAGACATAGTGGTGCTGGCAGGACTGTGTGTAAGGGGCACTCAGAGCCTACCCCCTCCCCCCTCTGCGAGTCAGGATCACCACAATCAGGCTCAAGGCAGGTGGTGGCCAGGGGAGCCACACAGCTTGGTGGTGGTGTGCAGATCACTGGTAACCATGGGGACCACGAATGGTGGATCCCTATTGGTAGAGCTAGAAATGCTTGTTTCTCATTGGGAGAATAGGGTGGGGTGATACTCTGCAATGAATCCATGTTATACCAGAGGGCTTGACTCTCTCTTCTTTCACACTTTATACTTTTCCTTTCTCTTTGTCTGTATTGATTTCACTATAGCCTGCCTACACAACCACAGAATCGAGCAGTAGACTTTACATACTGGTGACCACGACTGGTGGTAAAACTATTAGTTGGAGGAAGCATTCAACTTTACTTATGGAGACCTAGTCTTTACAAGATGTTGCTAGGATACTAAACTCACTCAATGAATCTGTGAAGGCCTCAGGAGTACATGCACTTAAGCAGCACCTTACAAATGAATTACAGTAGTCTTACGCAATAGTAGCGATTTGGTGCACTATGTAAGATAGACTGTGTGGCCGAATGAGTAGAGCGCCCGCATCCCATCTGGCAGGTTGTGGGATTCGAACCCGTGGGGGTTCAAACCCTGTAGAGTCAAAGCAATGACTTAAATAATACCTGTTGCTACTTAGCCTAGTGCTCGGCATTAAAGCTGCATAGTCCAATGAAATATCAAATTTTCAAAACCAAACCAATTATCTAGATTTGATTTTACATATCTAACTTAGATACTGATGCACTTATTAAGCATTTGTTTCTGCGTAGAAGGCAATACTGAGTTAATTTAACAGAACCTGTTACTGCAGAAGTCTATGGTATCAGAGTTTTGGCAAGCTTGCCAAAACTAATTTTCCATGTTTGCACTCAAAATATCTCAAGAGTTTACCATTTAAAATAAAAGTAAATTTGAACTAATGTAAAGTAGATACTAGTGATCGATCTAATATATTTATCTCAGAAAAAATACGGAAATTAAAAACCATCGGACTATGCAACTTTAATAGAATAGGGCAAAAAGCAGTGGAATGAAGAAGGCTATTGGACTCGATTGAAATGAACCCTGCTTAATCAACAACAAATGGTAATAACAAAATATATAAAAAATATGGAGATTTGCTGACAATTTCTATTAAAGGACAAGGTTGGGTGTGTCTTGAATGTGAGCTTTCACTGGAGGTTAGAAACAGTGATGGTGTAGAGACAACCACGCCTTCTTACTCATTCCATCACCGAGCGCGGTAGCCGAATCGGTAGAGCGCGGGCCTCGCGTGCGGGAGCTTGGGAGTTCGATTCACAGTCGAGTCAAACCAATGACTTATAAAATTGATACTTGTTTGCTTCCTAGCCTGGCGCTCGGCATTACTAGGATAGGGCAACGACTGGTTAGCTCAGTGTCAGGATAAGGAGACTGAGTGGGATATCATGAGACTGAGTGAGATATCGGGTCATGGTGCCGGGGGCCTGATTTCCCAGTGGGGAAGCACTATAAAGTCACCATGAGTGCACACCATCACAAGTTGGTACCCATCCTGATATGACCTTAGATGTTGCCAGGATGTAAAACTCCAATAATAAAATTAAATTGCCTCGGTCGTCCCTTCTATTTGGCAACACATGTTTAATAAGTGCATCAGTATCTAAGTTAGATATGTAGAATCAATTCTAGATTTTGGTTTTGAAAATGTGATGCTTTATCGGACTATGCGGCTTTAACTCCACGTTGCAGTTAATATGTCTATCTGCATGTAGACTTTAGATGCACGGACAATAAAACAATACAACCCCCCCGCCACACACACACACTCAGTAAATATGGTGGTGGTGGTGGTGGTGGGGGGGGGGGTGCTTTTATAGTTTTCAACCAACTTACACGTGTACTGATTCTCTGAATGCAGGCTCAGCATGTCTGGGTGCTAGGTTCCAGTCCTTCTCACTAGGTGGCAGCACTGAGCTACTTAAGACATGGACAGCTCGAGGTCTCACCTCCCTGACGCCCAGGGGCTGCCCTGTCGGTGAGAGCACTGGCTAGTTTCACATGCAGGAGGATATCATGGGTTCGAACTTCAACCGAGTCAAACCAAAAAAACTTATAAATGTGATATTTCCCCCTATCCTAGCCTCGTGCTATGCATTAATAGGATAGGGAAAGGACTAGCGAACTCAGTTCCAGGATAACGTGACTGAGTGGGATATCGGGTCATGGTGTCAGTGGGGGAGCACTATGAAGTCGCCATGATTGTACCACAAGTCTGCACAACAAACCAACAAGCAGGCTAGGCAAACGCCAGGCTAGGTAGCGACAAGTAAAACATTTTAAGTTATCATTATTTTGACTCGGCTGGTTTGACTCGGCCAGAATTCAAACTAGGGGGTTCGAGCCGTGTGACGTACCAAAACGGGAGGCGGACGCTCAACTCATTTGGCCATTCTGTCTGGCTTTGTTTAATCAATTATATTTATTGATTAAACAGGGGGATTTCAACAGAGAAAAAAACTGTCGTTCACATTCCATTGCTCCTTGCTCTATTCGAGTAATGCCGAGTAGCAACAAGTGTAAAATGTAAAGTTATTTATTTGACTCAGCCACAGTTTCAAATTCCAATACCTACCAGATGGGGAGAGGGCACTGAACCAAGAAGACCCCGGTTTTGTAATTAATTGACTTTTGGCAACTCTTCAATAGAAGTATTAAAGCTGCATAGTCTGAGGAGAACATCACATTTCCAAAACCAAAACAATTATTAAGGTTTGATTCTACATATCTAACTTAGATCCTGGTGCACTTATCGAACATTTGTCACCACATAGAAGGGGACACTGAGGCAATTCAATAGAACATTTTACTGCTGAAGCATATGGCGTCAGAGTTTTGGCATGAATGCCAACATTAGTTTGACATGTTTGCACTTCAAATATCTCAAAAGTTAGCCATTTAAAATCAAAGTTACTTCAAACTAAAGTAAGGTAGATTAGAGCAATCAACCTGATATATTTATCTCAGAAAATGACATAAACTCAGAACCATCGGATTATGCAACTTTAACCTCAACGCCACAATGTCTTACGTCAGCGGGTTAAAAATATAAAACACTCTCTTGCTTATCTCCTAGAGGGACCGGACGTGGTGTCCTGATCGGTAGAGCGCAGGCTTTCTGTACGGAAGGTTCGGAGTTCGAATCACCACAAACCACACCAAAAAAACCCCACCCCACACAAAAAACACAACAAAAACAACAAACCACCCCCCAAAAAAACAACAAAAACAACAAAAACACCCCAAAACCAAACAACAAAACACAACAAACAACCCCAAAACACACACCCCACACCAGGGGGCTCCACCAGAACGGAGAGGTTGCCGGTATATTTTTATTTAAAAAATATTTGTTTAATATAAATAAACCTGACAGCTAAGCCGGTTACGTTGATTAAATCTATCGCAAGGAGTCCATGCCGTATTAATTTCTACTCTGGGTAAGAAATGGTGGGGTGATGGAGATTGAAGCGGACAATTGAGGAGGAAGAATGATCCCGTCTAATGAGACATGAATCCATGCTAAAGTGGCGGTCACACACACATTAGTGAACGTAGTTGAACGTAGATAGAATAACGTGGGTGAAACGTGGGTGAAACGTGCTGTCACTACGTTCAAATACGTTAAAGTACGGCAGGTTTTGGTTGATGACCCACCTAATGGTATGGATAAATACATTACAGTACGGATCCCGGTATGCTACGGTATGGATCCCGGTATGTCCAACTACATTCAACTATGTTCAACTATGTTCAACTACGTTACCCTCCACTATGTTCAATTATGTTCAACTTTGTCCACTAACGTCTATGTGACCACGGCAGAACAGCCAAGGTTTTGTCCGGGTCAAAGTATGCTAGGGTACACTAGAGTACTAGAGTATGCTAGAGTACATTAAGAAATACGCTAGAATATGCTAGAGTACGCTAGATTATGTTATCATTACAGAGGCTACGTCTGCCTCAAACATAGTGCTCTTTTGAACATGTCCAAAGCTTAAATCGAAACTCACGGCCCACAGACGTTATTATCACGTTATCATAACAGAGAAGTATGGATGCTGGCAACATCTAACGTCATATCAGGACGGGTACCGACTTGTGACAGTGCACACTCATGTTGACTTTATAGTACTGCCCCACTGTGAGCCCAGGCCACCAGCACCATGACCTGATATCTCACTCAGTCACATTATCCTCACACTGAGCCAACCAGTGCTCACCCTATCCTAATAATGCCGAGCACCTGGCAAGGAAGTGACAAGTATAAATTTCTAAGTCATTGGTTTCACTCGACCAGCATTTGAACCTGTGGGTACAAATCCACAATTTACAAAAACATGAGACGGATGCTCAACTCATTGGGCCATCCTGTCTGGTCAAACGGTTAACTTTGCCGATATTTGAAGTGGAAACGTGCACAATTAATTTGTGTGTGCACATCAAAATGCTGGATAATGGCTTTGGTCATGTATTCCTTTTGGGCACAGGAGCACAGCACAGGAGCACCAAACTGCAATCAATATTTAGTTCCTGCGCAGTCCGCTAGATGTCCGTAGTGCACCAATACGACGCCACACATTCAATTCAAATCCACCAGGGGCCGTATGCATGGGGCAGTGTTATCGAGCCAAAACTGGTTTTGGACAGGATTTAGTGGCGAAAAGTCAGTATGGCCGGAGTGGTGTTACGCAAACACACCAAGTTTAAGATCGGTATAGGCTAACACCACTCCGTACCAGGTTTAAGGGTGGTGTTAGGTACCGATTAGGCCCAAATCTATTCAATGCTATCATATTTAGCAGAATAACTTACTCCAAAAGTGAAATTTGGAACCGATATTAACGCCGCCGCTACATTGGCGGTGATATTAATATTGTCAAATGTAAACAAAACAAATGGTCGCCGATGCGGCGGCGGCATTAATATCGCTTCGATTTTGGGGTTAATTTGACCAATTATATTTAACAGAATAACATAAAAAAGAGTGAAATTTGGCCAAATTAAACCAGAAATCGAAACGATATTAACGCTGCCGCCGAATTTTGGTAAAATTAAACCAATAATCGAAGCGATATTAACGCTGCCACCGCCGCCTGATTGGCGGCGATATTGTGAAATAGCGGTGCTCGCCGGGAACAGGCTCAGAGGGATTTCTCAAATCTATAAATAACTTATAGGTTAGCTAACACCACCATGCTTTGGACCCGTACATACCCCGTGACCCATTTCCCAACACCGGCATTAGCTATCCTGGTGGCGGCCCTTAACACCAGAGCCGATAAAAACTTGTTCATGCATATGGGCCCAGGGGCCATATGCATGGGTTGGTGCTACACATAGCCGGTGCTACATGCTAGCTCTGGGGTAGCTGTCCGTGGCTAGGATGGGGTCGGTGAAGTAGGTCAAACAGTATGCACCTATCTCCAAACCGGGGCGGATAGCTAACCATCTACTTATTTATAGATTTGGGAAATCCCTCTGAGCCTGTTGTCGGCGAGCACTGGTTGGGCCTAATATATTGCCTTCTTCACCACCCGGGAATCAGTGCGCTTGTTACGGGTGAGCCTGTTCCCGGCGAGCGGCGATTTGTGTTGTTTAGATTCGACTCGAATTTAGGTTTCGAATTTAGGGTTAATTTGATAAAATTTCACTTATTGAGTATGTAATTCTGTTAAATATGAATAGATTTGGGCCTAATCGGTAATATATCACCGCCGATGCAGCGGCGACAGCAGCGGCGCTTTGTTTAGTTTACATTCGTCGATTTGACAATATTAATATTGCCCCCAATGCGGCGGCGGCGTTAATATCGGTTTGAATTTAGGGTTAATTTGATAAAATTTCACTTATTGAGTATGTAATTCTGTCAAATATGATAGAATTGAATAGATTGACACCAACACACACATACTAATCGGCGCAGCTAGCAGTTACACCTGACTTGAAAGCAGGGTAGCTTAGCCTAGGCTATGGTCAGCAGCTAGCGCTGGCACCGGCTCATGCATGCTGATTTTCCACCGCTAGCCGTGTGGTGCCACAATAGCCACGGTTAGGGCCCTAGCACTGCCCCATGCATACGGCCCCCTGGGCTTTGTGAGGAAGGAAGCATTGTGGGGGTGGGTGGGGAAGCTTGTTTTATTTAACGATGCCTCTAGAGCGCGTTGATTTTTATCACTGGCTATTGGACATCAAACATATGGTTGTTCTGCCATATTTCTTTGGAGGAAACCAGCTGTTGCCTCATAGGCTACTCTTTCCGATAAGCAGCAAAGGGTCTTTTTTATATGCACTTTCCCACAGACAGGACATCAAATACCAGAGCCTTTGATGAACCAGTTGTGGAAGCATTGTGGGAATGCACATCCATTCCACTCCACAGGGCTCCAAGTGCAACAACTGAGATGTTTGTTTGTTGATGCTTTATGTCCTAGCAACATCTAAGGTCATATAAGCCAGTGTACCTGACTTGTTGATTGATTGGTGGTTGCTTTACGCCGTGTCAGCAGCATAAGCCATATTCACGGCGAACCTGACTTGTGACAGTGCACACTCATGACAACTATATAGTGCTGCCCCACTGGGAGACCAGGCCGCTGGCACATTGACTTGATATCCCACACAGTCACATTATTCTGATCCTGTGCTAACCAGTCCTTGTGATTGTACATGTTGCGCCGGCATCATGGGTAATTCAAGGCCCGGTGTCACGGTTTAAAGCCCCGGCCTGATCGCAGCCCCTGCCGTGGCCTCTGCGCATGCGCAGAGGTTGTAAACAGGCTGCAGAACGAATACACACTGCCAGTGTCTATTAAAGTGTAATAGAAATGCACAATCCTAACCATATAAATTAATATAATCTATCCGTCGAATATGTTTTCTATATGTGTACCAAGCAGCTTTTTCTAAGTGGTGTAGCTTTAGAGATATTTCACTTTTTCTGTATGAAGATTCCACACCAAAACCCAACCACAACCAAACCACAAAACCAACAAAAACCAACCCCCAACCAAAAAAACACAAAACAAAAACAAAAAAACACAACCCAACCCAAAACCGGGATACAGACTCACCACCCGCCTTTCGGTAACTATGGACGCTCACCTTTAGCGCCATCTAGCGGATCCCAGCAATACCATTAGATTCGAACCTCAATCAGTCCCCAGCACCCGAACACTGCGTGTGGTGTGTGGGCAAGTCCTCCTTGTCGGCTGGATCGAACCCACAGGTTCACGGCCTGAACCACTACAACATCACCCGAACCAATGCGTGGTGATAGTTCCTGCCTTATTTTCGTCACCTCACCCGCCCCAGCTAAGGACATTCATACGCGGTAGGGTTGAGTGACCTGGAACCCTCACCAACGACGTCATGCTGCTCCTACGGGGCGGGGATCTAACCCATTTGGATGCCACGGTGTAAATTATTAACATTCCATATATATATATATATATATATATATGAGTCGCTTGTCCCACGTTTTGAATTATGGCAAATAATAATTATGTTCACTCAGGCTTGCAAATCCTAGAGGTATGCACTTCCAATCTAGGCATTATACAGAGGGATTGATAGGTTAATCATCATAGAAACTCCTCCCCTCCCCCCCACACCCAATCAATGTCATGTGATCTTCAACCGGGAGCGGGACATAGCTCAGGCGGTAGTGTGTCCATCTGTGAAGGTGCCGGTCATCCTATCGATCCTGCTCAGTGGACCCATTTGCACTTTGGGATATTTTCCGTTCCAACTAGTGGTCCACAACTGGTTCATCAAATGCGGTGGTATGTGCTGTCCTGTCTGTGGGAAAGTGCATATAAAAGACCCTTTGCTGCTTATCGGAAAGAGTATGTGTGGGTTGCGCGTTTCCTAAAAAAAATATGCCAGAATGACCATATGTTTGACATAGCATTGACATAGCTGATGATACGGAAATCAATGTGCTCTAGAGGCGTCGTTAAATAAAACACGCTTCACTTTTGTTGTGACCTTCAACCAGGCCAGCTCCTCCAAATAAGGAATACGTATGGGTCGGGCTACTAATTGGTAACTGACTGGTTTGCTGTGGCACTGAAACTTTAATCTTTAAGGCATATCCTCAATGGAAGCCTACACTATTTACTCTGGGTATTAAAGGTGCATAGTGCGATAAAAATATCACTATTTCAAAACCAAAACAATGACCTAGATTTGATTCTACAGTATCTGAGATACTAGTGCACTTATTACACATTTGTCACCGCATAGAAGGCAATTTAATAGAATGTGTTACTGCAGAAGCCTATGGTCTCAGAGTTGTGGTGTGCTCAACCAATCAAAAGCTCAGACGCCAACCTTAATCAGTTTAATTAATGTCACTTCTTACCTGTTCTTGAATGAAAATTCAGCAGTTGAAGCATCACCGATTGGTAAATCCACGAATAAGTAAGTACACACACAAAGGTAAGTGGTGTCCCCCTGCCCAGGAGGTGAAATGTACACACACCCTGGAGGCGGCTTCCCACGCTCAGGTGAGTAGGGTAGTTCCTCCACCACCCTCCAGGGGTTTGGGTGTGTAACCCCTGGCAACGTCCGGAGTTGTACACAGCTGACCACGAGGCGGCGCTTGTGCTACTTCCCATTGCTCACAGGTGGCGCCACCGGATGTCGACAGTGACATGACGCAGCGCTGGGACCATGCGCGACCCGCGTGTGACGTCAGGACACTGACGGGTGCTGCGTGGACGCCTAGTGCAACATGACATTGTCGCCTATGAAGGTGGTTTGTTGGGAGTCTTCGGGGAGGATCCTGATCGTTTCTGAAGTGAGTGATGAAAAAGAATAAGAAATATGTTATATAAACACTTTATGGACATATTACTTATAACTGAAGCCACACATTCCGATGAAAGTATAAAATTTGCACAGCCAAAACACTTGCCTAGATTGTATTCAACTTATCCATCTTAGAGATGGCATATGGATCCATAGCCTGAGGAGACTCAAGCTCTCAACATTGTTATATCGTTGTCTCAGGGCAGATATGATAGAAACGTATTCATCATCATGCTGTCGGTCGCGATGCAACAAAGACTGCTTTCATTACTTGACTGCCTCTCTCCATTTGTAATCCGGGCGATGACCGAGCCGGTATGGTGTTTTGTGCGGTTGTACATTTCATGAAAGCTGCCTGCAAAAGTGTTGAAGTGCTGCTGGCTTTTGCAAGTTACCAACGGCACTCTCTGGGGAGCAAATAGAGGTTTCACACCGGCAAGAACATGTCAAGACAGACGCAAAACTATTTGTCCCTGCAGTGGCTGGTCGGGAGATGTTGGGAGTTCCATACATCAACCGCCCTTAGTGCTGCCACAGTGACATGGTTTTCTGCTTAGGGTTTGCTCCCTTAGCCTTTGGTTCTGTCAAGAACCTGTACCACAAGGCAATGGTTTACAACTCTGCAGGGCAGGGTGTCAAACTCCCTGAGGTGTTGCTATACCTGCAATACCTGCATACCATATAGTATTAATGGAGTCTATTACAGTGATGTCACAATGAGTTTGTTCAACCTCAGAATAGACAGCAACACCAGAGGCCAACGGTATAAGATCTTCAAGGAGAAGCCCAGATGTGAGGTCAGGAAACACTTGTTTTTCTTTCAAGTGATAGAGCCACGGGATAGTCTTCCAGGCCAAGTGGTTGAAGCACCAACGGTAGAAGCCTTTGAGAGAAGGCTGGATAGACATTGGAGAGGACACCCACAATTATATGACTTCAGGGTTCCACCTCCATAAATGCACACACAAAAAACCAGTTCTTTTCATCGTAACAAGCTGGAATTTTCTATATTTTGTTTGTTCTTTTGGGATGGTTTATTTACCTTGTCCATAATGATTAAGTCGCATCCCGGCTTGTTTTCATCACTGAACAGCAATAGTCTCAATTTGGTAGTAGCCTTCCCATCTTAGCTGTTAGTTATGTTAGTTTTTTTGGTGTTTAAAAAAACCCTTTTGGTGCAACATTTTATGATTGCAATCATAATGTACTTTATTTTAGTTTGAAGTAACTTTTATTGTAAACACTTAACTTTGGAGATACTTAAAGTAAAAAGATGCAAAGTTAATTTGGGTGTGCACATCACAATGCTGGACAGCCTTAGCGTCAGCAGTTCAATTAAATTACCTTAATATTCTATCTGTCCTGTAATAAATGTTTTATGAGTGCACTAGTAACTAAGTTGGATATGTAGGATCAAATGTAGGCAAGTGGTTTGGTGAGCATTAATAGGATAGGACAAGGACTGGTTAGCACAGTATGAGGATAATGTGACTGTGTGGGGTATCAAATCATGGTGCCAGTGGCCAGGTCTCCCAGTGGGGCAGCACTAAAAAACTCACATTGAGTGCGCACTGTCACAAGTCGGAACACATCCTGATATGATATTAGATGTTGCCAGGGTGAAAACCTGCAACAAATATATAAACAAACCAATGTCGTCTATCACTGTTGCACAGAGGAGAGGAGGACTGAGGCAGCATTTTTCACCTAATGTATTATGGAGAATATATAAATATATACAAATATATTTTTATATAATTATGAAGTTGTCAAACTTCATGACGTTCGACATGACGAAGGATACTGAACCTGGACAATTCGCATACACTATCCAACGAGCGAAATCTAGCGTTCAGAGAATACCAATCCACACAGCATAGGGAGTAGATCTTGTGGCGCCCCCTGGTGTGTGCCACGCGAACCAACAGGCGCATCACGACGACGGGAACCAGGGTACGTAAGTAGTGCCAGGGGCCCAGATTACTAGCAAAAAGTGACGTGAACCAGACCAATATATCAGTATATTATATATATTCATCTCAAGGTATCACTACGCAAAGTTAGAAACCAGAATATGAATTTGATCAAGAAATAATTTCAGCCTCGAAAAGTTCAATGTAAAAGTGCGAATGGAAGTTGTTTTTATGGTGCAGGCTGCTTACATAATAAGTGTAACTAATTTAACAAAAAGTTACTTTTTTAAAGTCGGTCTATTGGTCTAAATGCTATCAGCGCACTGATTGGGACTGGTTTTCGATCCTTAATTACTAAACAATAGAAATACAACGTTAGAACATAATACATAACAAAGAGATGGTATGAATTGAATACGCCAAAGTCCCAGTCACATAGCCGTTAGTGGACGTAGTTGAACGAAGTGGAGGCTAATGTAGTTGAAAGTAGTTGAACGTAGTTGAACATATCGGCATCCATATTTGTCCGTGATGTTAACTTGGTAATATCGTGGGTGAGCCATGATCTCCAATTTAATTTTTGGACATGTTCAAAAGAGCGGTACGTTAGAGGCTGAATTTTCATCTGTGATGCTAACATACTCTAACATACTCTAGCATACTCTAACATACTATAGCATACTCTAGCATACTCTAGCATACTCTAGTGTACTTTAGCATGCTCTAGCATGCTCTAGCACACTTGGACGAAGCCCTGGTCACATAGCCGTTAGTGGAGGTAGGTCTACCTAGTGGAGGCTAACATAGTTGAATGTAGTTGAACGTACCAGCATCCATACCGTAACGTATTTACCCTTATCATAACATATTTATCCATACCAAACCTGCCGTACCTTAACATATTTCAACATAGTTTAACGTACTTACACCACGTTTGACCCACGTTATTCTATCCCACGGATCACGATGTCCACTAACGGCTATGTGACCAGGTCTTAAGGCTGAGATAAAAGAAAGATACCCGCATGGGAGGGTGTGGGTGTGGGAGGGGGTGAGGGGGGGGTGAGGGGCGAGGGGTGAGGGGGGTGAGGGGCGAGGAGTGAGGGGGGGGTGAGGGGTGAGGGGTGAGGGGTGAGGGGGGCGTGAGCTACGTTAGAATAGCATGGCTATAGTTAGGCACTGGGCAAGAGTTGGACATATTTCAAGAAGCGACATAATTATTGTTAGAAGGTTGGTGGTGAGGGAGAATTTCGTTAATTTTCTAATTAGATAAACCATGGTTATGTGGATCGACTAACAGTTATATGTATATAAAGTTAACTATACCAACGGATGCATATATATGTATATACACAGCTTTATATATAGAGATATGGAAGTATGTCGCTAACCTTAACTATGTATATATATTTATATATATGAGACTGTCTCAAAAGGTGCTAAGCAATATGGGACAAAACTGTGTCCATTGTAATGATCAACATACTATCTGCTTATGCATTTGCTCAGGATAAACTCATTTGTTTTTTACATGGTGTTTCATAATCCCAATAGAATACATATTGAATTGAAGCAAATGTCCTTGTGTTTTCAGTGTAACCGTTACTGCGCTGTTTTGTGTCAATCATTATAATGGTCCCCCCAAAAAAGAGTTATCACCTTTTGAGACAGGCTCATATATAATATATATGCATATATATATACATAGTTATGCACGTATATGGCTAACTTTAACAATGTATATATATATATATATATATATATATGTATATATATATTTATATATAAACAGTTGGCCCCAATAAACAGAACAAAGATAAGACTGATGTGGTTGAGAAGAAGATATATATTCTCTGGCGGAGATATATTAAATGCCCACCTAAAGTTAAAAATTGAATGCGTTAAGGCCAGGCGCAGCTGGCATACAGTGCACAGGGCCGCTCACAGGGGGCGCCACCGTGGTCTATGTCATAATAACAGGGTCAGCTAGATAGGATAAGTGCTAACTATTACATAGGGAACTGAAGATCGGTAGTGTCCTTGTTTATATTCCCATAATGGATTATAGAGCACATATAAATATAGCTATACATGTATATGGCTAACGTTAACTATGTGTATATACTTCGCTATGCACATATATGACTAACTTTAACTTAAATATTTAATTTTGATGGTGCTGATCGACTAACTATTAAGATAGCAGCCTCCCCCGCCCCCCTCACACACACACACACACACACACATACTTGTGGTGGCGGAAGGAGCTGAGCAGGAAGTGGCTAGTGTCACAAGTTGAGCAGCTCAGACAAGTGCGATGGGAACACGCAACTAGGTGTGAGTTAATCGAGTGGCAACTGCGCCTTCCACAGTTCTAGAATATACGCCACATAACATGTCAGTTAGGGCCACTT
Source organism: Branchipolynoe longqiensis (assembly GCA_030323885.1). Classification (NCBI taxonomy): domain Eukaryota; kingdom Metazoa; phylum Annelida; class Polychaeta; order Phyllodocida; family Polynoidae; genus Branchipolynoe; species Branchipolynoe longqiensis. The sequence goes on from CM059191.1 coordinate 36,161,682, forward strand.
GTGTGGTCGCCATAATAGAACACCAGCCCAGACGGGATGGCCGAATTAGTTGAGCGTCCGTCTCCCATTTTGGTACATCGTGGGATTTGAAACCATGGTCGAGTCAAACCAATGACTTAAAATTTGATACTTGTCGCTTCCTAGCCAGGCGCTCGGCACTATTAGGAGAGGGCAAGGACTGGTTAGCTCAGTGTCAGGATAATGTGACTGTGTGGGATATCAGGCCATGGTGCTGGTTGCCTAGTTTCTCAGTGGGGAACCACTATAAAGTCGCTATAAGTGCACACTGTCACAAGTATATTTAGTTCAATCAATCAATAGTTCCGTCCTCTAGTCGAGGGTTGGATGCAATGGTTCTCCACTTGTCCCGATGGTGTGCTGTTCTTGTCCCGATGGTGTGCTTCAAAAATATTTAGTTAGGGAAGTAATTTCTAAAACAACATAAAAGTATTAGTGCTTAATCATTATGAACCAGGTTCCCTGTGTTAGATACTGTGTTGCTATAACCAAACAACCACATCACAATAGGGGTACCTCCAGTCAGCCATGGGTGTATATATGTCAGTGGCAAGCCCTGTGTGACTGGCCCCCACACCCCACCCCCATACACACACCCTTTACACCGATTTATGAGTAGTGGCCCGCTTCCTGGGGTTGAGGGTTAGTTAAAGCTGCATGGTCCGATGAAAATATCAAATTTTCAAACCAAAACAATTATCTAAATTTGATTGAACAATATCTAACTTAGATACTGATGGACTTATTAAATATTTGTAGCCACATAGAAGGGGCTACTGAGGCAATTGACTAGAACCTGTTACTGCAGAAGCCTATGGGGTCAGAGTTTTGTCAAGCTTGCCGAAATTAATTTTGCATGGTTCCACTTCAAATATCTCAAAAGTTAGCCAATTAAAATAAAAGTTACTTCAAGCTAAAGTAAGGTACATAATAACCTAATGTATTTATCTCAGAAAATTTCAGAAACTCAAAACCATCGGACTATGCAACTTTAAGAGAGGGAGACCAGTGAAAATATTAGATTAGGTTTATTAGCTCTATTATTATCTATATTTGATTGATTATCATTATTGTCATTATTATTATGATCATTATAATTGTCATTATTATTATTATTATTATTCTCATTACTGTCAGTATTAATGAAATTATTTTCATTATTATTGTCATTATTATTATTGTCGTTATTATTATTGTTATTGTTTTTATTATTATTGGCATTACATTGCCAGTATTATTGTTATTATAATTATTGTCCATATAATTGGCGTTTTTATATTCATTATTATTATTGTATTATTTTCATTGTCATTGCCATACATATATACATATGTACATATATATATATGTGTATGCATACACATTCATGCTTATGTTGTTTGTGTTTTTTGTTTTTTTTGTGACAAGTTTTTTATTCTGCCCATAACATATAAGCTCCTGTGAGGGTGCTTGTTTTCAACGCTGGACAGCTTTGATACTGGATTAGACTGGTCCCACATTCAGGAGTGTTTACCTGATCTTTCTCGGGCCAACCTTTGCGGTTTTGGGTGTTAGTAGTTTCTATATTATTTTTTTTGAATTTTCAAAGTTTTTTCCTAACCGTACAGACCTGTCGGGGAGGATCCCATCCCATTGTGGTTTGTTACAGCATCCTTTCACCCACGCCCTGTCCTTAGATAGCACACCAGTGTGCCAGAACACCCGATGGGCCGTATGCACGAATCGGGGTTAGGGCCGTAACCACGGCTAGGCTAGCTCCACACGGCTAAATGTGAGAAATCCGTATGCAATTACACACATTTAGCCGTGTGGAGCTAGCCTAGCCGCGGTTACGGCCCTCACCCTGATTCGTGCATACGGCCCCTGGACCCTTCAGGACTGCGACTAGGTGGGATGGTTGTGTTGTATGGTTAGCCCTTCTGTATTTCAGGGTGAGTCAGATGCATGACAGTGGCCTGTCCGGTTCTGCTTTGGTTTGTGTCAGTACACATACCCAGACGGACTGCGCCGTTGTGTCCTATCCCCTCTCTCCTCTGTGGAGTTGGTGGGGGTGGAGGGTGGTGGTGGTGGGGGGCCCCTGCATGCGCGTTGTGGGGGCGTGAAAGCTCCAGTCGCGCGAGGCGGCGTGACTGTCAGAGCCCCCACCCCCACCACACCCCCACCCCACCCCACCCCATCCCCCCGAGGCGAATCGAATGCATTGCAAAGCATTACGACCTCCCCCCCCTCCCGCCCACGTGTAGGGGGGGGGGCATAACACTACAAACGCGGAAATAGTGAACACACTGGCATTCTTGTGTCTGGCAAGCATAAACAAATTGATATATATATATATATATATATATATATATACATATATATATAATACTCGACCTCACTTTACCCGACCTCACTTTACGCGACCTCACTTTACCTGACCTCACTCTACGTCACCTCACTTTACCCCACCTCAGACTTTAACCCACCTCACTTTACTTCCCTAACTAAATATCCTGACTCTAATCAGGGATCTTGATATACATTTTTCCTTTCCTATGATATGTTCCAATAGTAAAACTATCCCAAACTCATTCTGCCACAGTCATTTATGTCATTACACTACATAATCTTATATAAAATTCGACCTTGGTAATTAATTCGGTGGTCAAATGACCTCCATAGCCAAAACCAGGTAAGCTCTCCAACCTTGTAAGAATCGTCTATGTCTGATTTGTGTATAGCTGGTTGGTTGGTTTGTTGAGTTTTACATCCTGGCAACTTCTAAGGTTTTATCAGGACTTCTGACAATGCACATTCATGGCGAGTTCTGCCCCACTGGGAGACCAGGCCACCAACACTATGACCTGATATCCAAATTATCCTGAGACTGAGCCAACCAGTCCTTGTCCTATCCTAATAATGCCGAGCACCTAGCTAAGAAGCGACAAGTATAAATGTTAAAGTCGTTTGTTTGATTCAACCAGGGTTTCGAACCTGCAGGTTTGAATCCCACGATCTACCATAACGGGAGACGTCGCTCAACTCACTTGGCCATCCCGTCTGGTCTTGTGTGTAGCTAAGTAGTAGCGAGGGACCGCGACCAGTTGCTACAAGCGGTGTCCGATTACTGAGCGATAAATGGGGACAAGGCAACGCTGTGCTAGCCAGGAGGGAAGGAAGGGCACTCTACAAAATTGTTTGCAATTTATCGAAGTGCGTTTGATTTCGTGTGGAATGACAAGCGCCACCACTGAATGCCATGCCAGCCACTCCCCTCCATCGGTCGCCTTGCCCATGATTTCTGATTGACCATCACCTTTCCCGCCATTCCACCAGTCGTCACGTGCCTGGTGGACTATGGAGGGTTTTGACTGGGACCTTTCCATCCGCAAAATGTAGGCTCCGCCCACCTGCGCAGTGAACTAGGTTTTCGAATGCAAAGAGGACCAGTCAAATGGCTTCATTGGTTTCAGTCAATCAGAGCTGTTCTCTGCCAATGCAAATGGCTGCCCTGTATGGGTGTGGCCATTTGCAATCGAAAAGAACCAATCACAGCTGTTCATTTCCATTGCAGATGGATGCCCCCATAGAAGGCAGCCATTTGCAATCGAAAAGAACAGCTCTGATTGGCTGAAGCTACTGAATCTTTCAACCTTTCCATATCAGCCATCTTGAAATACACCATGTGACCTTATGGATGGAGCCACAAGACAGATTCGATTGATAAGTATAGAAACCCACTTCCGGTCCCAGTCAAATAGGAATTTGTAAAGAAATATTTTGATATGCGTGTAGAAAGGCCCAGTCGAATACGTCCATTGCCTCACTTCCTGGCTAGCTGGCAACCCACCTTCACTTACCGTCCACCCCAATCTACTTGTTTCCGTTGTCTATTCACTCTTGCAGCACTTGTCTTGGGTCTCTCCCGGTTATGCGTAATAAACCATGTTTACCTGCACTATCTCCTCCTTGACGCATTTTTGCTAAATTATCTTGTTCATTACCAATGCGATATTCCTATTGTAATTATAATGCAAAACGCCATCACGATTCTGAGATATATCAAAAGATCGTGTAAGAATAAAATAAGGGCAATAGGCAATGTGATTTATTTCGAGGAATAGCACATTGCCAAGGATCTTTTTTTTTTTTAAACCCACATCCAAAAATAATGATTCAATAAAAGCACCTAATAATTACGTAGTGTGTGTATATATGTATGTGTGGGTAGATCCATTAGTCATCGAGATTGGGAATCCGTACAAACTATATCTGTTTTTCCTCTGTGCTGCTGTGATTAACGAGACGGCCCCCCCCCCCCGACCACCGGAAGTGAGTGCCGGCAGGCAGAAGCCGGGTGTTGACACTAGGGGGCGCCACTCACTAACGCGCCCAGCACCAGGACCCACCGCACGCTGGTCAGACAGGCCCACCACCATATGTATGTGTCCGGGTTAGCGGTCGTAACCCTCCGTCGTGCGGATTTCCCGGGTTAGGGGCGAAAACTGCGTATGTATGTGTCGGGGTTAAACTAACTCGGCGAGCGTAAAGTCGCCCGCACTAACCCCATGCGAAAGGAGGGTTAAAGGTGGGGTTAGGCACCGACTCGGGCCAAATCTATTCAATGCAACCATATTTAACAGAATTAGATACGCAATAAGTGAAATTTTATCAATTTAACCCTAAATTCGAAGCGTTATTAAGGCTACCGCTGCATTGGCTGCGATATTAATAGTGTCGAATCGATGAATGTAAAGTAAACAAATCGCCACCGCCACATGGACGTTGATATCCATAGTGTCCGCCACCGAATCGGCGGCTATATATTATGCCCAAATCTATTCAATGCAACCATATTTAACAGAATTACATACGCAATAAGTGAAATTTTATCAATTTAACCCTAAATTCGAACCGATATTAATGCCGCTGCCGCATTGGTGGCATTATTCATATTGTCCAATCGACGAATGTAAACAGCCACAGAGGGATTTCCCAAATCTATAAATAACTGAAACGTTAGCTAACTCGCACGCGCTTTGGACTCATACATCCCCCGTGACACATTTGGAACCCCGGGGTTAGCTAACCCGGGACCCACCTTTAACCCTAGTACGGTTAAAAATTGGCTCATACATATGGGCCCTGGGGCCGTATGCACGAATCGGGGTTAGGCTTAGCCGGAGTTAAGGCACTAGACACAGTTAGCTACCTCAGGGTAGTAGGGGGTTGGAGAAATGTGTGAATCGGTATTCACCAATGTACTAGCCTGGGCGAACAGCTAACCGTGAGTTTATTTATAGATTTGGGAATTCCCTCCAGTCGACAATATGAATAATGCCGCCAATGCGGCGTCGGAGTTAATATTGGTTCGAATTTAGGGTTAAATTGATAAGATTTCACTTATTGCGTATGTAATTCTGTCAAATATGATCGCATTGAATAGATTTGGGTATAATATATTGCCGCCGATTCGGCGGCGACGGCGGCGGCCATGTTTATTTGACGTTGGACAGTATGGATAGCGACGGCGATTTGTTTACTTTACATTCGTCGATTCGACAATATGAATAACGCCGCCAATGCGGCGGGAGCCTTAATAACGGTTCGATTTTACGGTTAATTTGATTAAATTTCACTTATTGAGTATGTAAATGTGTTAAATATGATCGCATTGAATAGATTTACACCCATACACACACACTAACTGCCCAGGCTAGCAGTCAAACCTGATTTGAAAATGGTTTAGCTTAGCCTAGGCTAAAGTCGGCGGTTAGTGCTGGCACCAATTGGTGCATACCGATTTCTCACATTTAGCCGTGTGGAGCTAGCCTAGCCGCGGTTACGGCCCTAACCCCGATTCGTGCATACGGCCCCTGTAGTCTAGGTGGGAGGGAACCTGCACGCCTTCCTCGTACGATCCCTGGCCGAGTTAAACTAAACACCACGTCTAGAGCGGGACTCGAACATAGAATTCTGCCATTCGGAGGCTAGTATCTTAACCATTGAACCATCTGGGCCACTTGCTGCAATCAACCTAGCTGTGCATATGGCATTTCACCTGGGGAGGTGAGTGCCCTCACTGCACATTGCGTCTGGAGCGGGACTCGAACACACAATTATGCCATTCCGGGGATAGTATCTTAACCATTGAACCATCTGCGCTCCCTGATGCAATCATTCCACGGGCACCTAGCTGTGCATATGGCATTTCACCTGGGGAGGTGAGTGCCCTCACTACACATTGCGTCTAGAGCGGGACTCGAACATACAATTATGCCATTCCGGGAGCTAGTATCTTAACCACTGAACCAACTGGGCTCCCTGATGCAATCAATCTACTCAAATTAACTGTGGATGTGTCATTTCATTTAGGGAGGTGAGTGCCCCTCAATACACATTGCCCCTCAATACACATTGAACCTGCACGCCTTCCTCGTACGAGCCCTGGCCGAGTTAAACTAAACACCACGTCTAGAGCGGGACTTTAACCCACAATTATGCCATTCCGGGGGGCTACTATCCTAACCATTGAACCATCTGGCCTCCCTGATGCAATCACCATCCTCACACCTATCTGTACATGTGGCATTTCACCACAGGAGGTGAGTGCCCCTCCCTAGGTGAGTACCCCTCACCTAGGGAGGTGAGGGGCACTCACCTCCCTAAGTGAAATGCCTTCGTGTTTAGAAAAAACTCCAATAATAAATACATGTCGTACACGTTAGGAAGGTTTTCATGGTCGGTAATGCTGAGGGACCTGCATGTAACCGTGGGTACTGCACTATTTCTTCACTGTCAGCAGTTTTGTGGCATATATATATATATATATATATATATATACATACCTGTGGCGGCCTAGGTAGGGCCCAGTATTGAAGCAGGCTGAGGCAGGGGTTACCCCAGGTACTCTTATAGACACGAGCCTGCCGTGCCTACAAGACTCTTAGGTGCATGAGTGCCCCGTGTGATAAAGGGCAGTTAGCCAGGACCCCTGTGTAGACCAAAGGGGTGCCAAGTAGCTGGACTTCTGGAGAATGGACAACATGTCCACACAACCTATAAACTAGGAATTAGACTCATCCTTCCCAGCCCTGGAGCGAACTACACCAGGACTACAGGTGAGTCACATATAAACGTCACGCTTTCCTCACTGTCAGCTGTTATTGCACAAACAAACAGATGTACTGTTTTGTGAACGCCATCGAACGGCGTTATCTTTCATAGACCATACACTAATATCCACTTCGACACATCAAATGTCGGCTGCCATTAGTGTAAACTGTAATGGTGGTTATGTTATGTTTGTGGTAAGCAAAAGTAAAGTAAAACTTGTTTTTATTTAACAACACCTCTAGAGCACATTGATTTTTATTAGCTATTGGATGTCAAACATATTGTCATTCTGAATTTTGTTGTTGAGGAAACCCACTTCTGCTACATAGGCTACTCTTTCCGATAGAGCCCACCTGGATATTCAGGCCCTTAAATGACTACTGCAGTAATTACTAGCAAAGCCCTGAGCTCCTGCCACCCTGCATCCTCGCTTGCTCTCCGGTGGGGTTTTCCCCCCTACCACCCACCCCAATGGGCCCCCCTCCCCTGCCACCACCCGTAACCAACATGAACAAACCATCAACACACCGAACATCCTACACAACTATCAATCTGTTTAAACACATTGAACATTATATAAGACAGACAAAATGTCTTGTCAACTCTGAATTTAACTTGTTTTATAAGAGGAAAAATGTAACCCACAACGATTATTTGAGTTGCCCCGAGTATACACCTTCGACATGGTGCTGCTCCCCATTTTTGCATGAACTACAGTGACTGGTGCTGTACATTATACAGCAGGAGCCACTCCCTTAATTCTACAGGATCGGGGCTGTAACTAATACAGCACTGATCAAACTTAGATTATTGAGACTGTCAATTCTAATAGTAAGATGGCCGGAAGACCAGTGCTCCGGCACTGATAAATGTCATGTTCAGATGAATAAATACTTTACCAAAAAAAATAAAAAAGCAGTAAGGCGTCTTTTATATTTCATTTCCCACAGACAGGAACACACATACCACAGCCATTGATGAACCAGTTATGGACCACTGGTTGCAATGGAAAATAACCCAAACTGCAAATGGGTCCACTGAGCAGAATTGATACGTTCCTTTCAATCACAGGTGGACACTCTATCACATCAGCTATGTCCCTCTCCCTTTGTGGGAAGCAGACTAGTGAATACTATTATGGGTGGGACGGAATATATCCCACAAACAACCTTGTTCAGAAAGCAGAATCAGACAGGATGGCCGAATGAGTTAGAGCGTCCATCTCTGGTGTTGGTAGATCGTGGGATTGAACCCTGGTCGAGTCAAACCAATGACTTAAAAATTGATACTTGTCACTTCCTAGCCAGGTGCTTGGCATTATTAGGATGGGGAAAGGAGCAGTGAAATGAGGAAGACCGATCGTCCACGATTGAAATTTCCCCTCCTTAAACAACTAATGTACCAAAAATAAAAAAATAAAAAAAGTTGGAGACAATGCATACAAGGTGTTACTTTAAAGTGCAGTCTACCGGGAATTCAACCCTACCTCTAACCATAACAAATTATTTAAAGCCACATAGTCCGATGAAAACATCCAATTTTCAAAACCAAAACAATTATCTAGATTTGATCCTACATATCTAACTTAGATACTGGTGCATTTATCAAACATCTATGACCACCTAGAAGGGAATATTGAGGAAATCTAATAGAATCTGTTACTGCAGAAGCCTACGGCGTCAGATTTTGGGCGTACTTGCCAACATTATTTTTGCATGTTCGCATTTCAAATATCTAAAAAGTTATCATGCAGTGATGTCATACAACGATATCAGGCAATACTATCATACAGTGACATCATTGTGTCGAAGTGGATATTAGTGTATGGCCTATGCAAGATAACAGCGTTCGATGGCGTTCACAAAATAGTACATCTGTTTGTTTGTGCAATAATATCGTGCAATGATATCGTGCAATGATATCATATAGTGATATCATGCAATTATACTATGCAATACTATCAATGTATCATACAGTGATATCGTACAATGATACCATGCAATGGTGTCACACGATGATATTGGGCAATGATATCATGCAATGATATCATAAGTGATATCCTGCTGTGATATTAGGCAATAATATCATACAGTGATATCGTGCAATAATATCGTGTACACATGTTGTACAATGATATACAGTGATATTGCGGAATGATACCATACAGTGATATCATGCAATAATATTGTGTACAAATGTTGTACAATGATATACAGTGATATTGCGCAATGATATCATACAGTGATATCGTGCAATGATATCATGTACAAATATCATGCAATGATATCATAGTGATATCGCACCATGATATCGTGTACAAATATCGTGAAATGATATCATATCGTGATATCATGCAATGATATTGTGTACACATATTGTGAAATGATATCATATCGTGATATCATTTAAATTTTTTTAATTTTTTTTATTGAGGCTGTATTTATACTGTCCATAGCATGTAAGCCCGGGTACCCAGGCTTGTTTTCAATGCTGGCCAGCTGTAGTGTTGGTGTTGTCTTACCAAACAGTAGCTGCTGATAAGTTATTTGATTGTCTGCATTTCAGTAGCAGATAGATAGTCTGTTGGTACGTTTAGTAGCCTAAGTGAGTTTTTTTGGGCCCTCTTGGCATTGTATTTTTGTTCTATTCTTATTACTATGTTAGTTGTTTTCTTAAGGTTCTATGTTAGTGTTTTGGGGTTTTCTTGGGAAGAGTTTTCTGCTTTTTTCTACTTAATTCTATACTAGCCTATTTTATTTACATGTCCATAGGCTTGTACGTAATAGGTGGTTGAGTTATGTTTGTTTGAATTTGATTTACATTGTTGTTGGATATGTTATCTGGCTTTTATATTTCCAGTTATCCCACACTGGGCTGTCCAGTTGGTGGTACAGCCCATGATATCATGTACAAATATCATGCAATGATATCACCACTGATATCGTGCAATGATATCGTGCATAAATATCGTGAAATGATATCATGCAGTGATGCCATGCAATAATATCATGCAGTGATATCGTGCAAAAATATCATGCAATGACCTCGTGCAATGTTATCACACAATGATATTATGCAGTGATATTGTGATGATTCATGAACGTAGACCAATCATTCCTGTATTTGAGGCGGTATTTATACTGTCCATAGCATATAAGCCCGGGTACCCAGGCTTGTTTTCAATGCTGGCCAGTTGAAGTGTTGGTGTTATCTGACCACAGAGCAGCTGCTGATAAGTTATTTGATTGCCTGCATTTCAGTAGCAGATAGATAATTGGTTGATATGGTTAGTAGCCTATGTTAGTTCTTTTGGATTTTCTTGGCATATATGAATTTTATTTTGTTCTACTCTTATTACTAGACTAGCCTACTCCTATTTACATATCACAGGCTTGTACGTAGCTGTGTGGTGTGTTATCTGGCTATTCTTGGCATGGTTACCTTCCATTGGGCATCCTGCTGGTCATCATCATCATCATGCTGTCGGTCGCGATGCGACAAAGACTGCTTTCATTACTTGACTGCTGCTCTCCATTTAGCTACATTTCATGAAAGCTGCCTGCAAAAGTGTTGAAGTGCTGCTGGCTTTTGCAAGTTACCAGCGGCACTCTCTCGGGGAGCAAATAGAGGTTTCACACCGGCAAGAACATGTCAAGACAGGCGCAAAACTATTTGTCCCTGCAGTGGCTGGTCGGGAGATGTTGGGAGTTCCATACATCAACCGCCCTTAATGCTGCCACAGTGACATGGTTTTCTGTTTAGGGTTTGCTCCCTTAGCCTTCGGTTCTGTCAAGAACCTGTACCACAAGGCAGTGGTTTACAACTCTGCAGGGCAGGGGCGTCAAACTCCCTGAGGTATTGCAATACCTGAAATACCTGCATACAACCTGCTGGTGGGCCGTGACATATCACATGCACCTTTGCAGTGCAGCTTAGTGGGGGTTTCCTAGCCTAATTTGCACAGATATTTTTTGTAAGTTTTTAGGTCAGGAATTTGTCGTTCCTTTACCGATTGGGCATTCCACACCTTGGCAGCCATTTCCAGCGTGCTTCTCTCATTCAGGCTGAAAAAGACCCAGTTTGAACAAGTTTGAGCTGAAGCTGCCATCATTCCGATAGTCACATCCGTTTGGTCACAGAAGCTAGCATATCACCTATATAATAATACCCGACTCAGTATGAAATTGACAGACTTTAACTGGAAAGCGCAACAACAAATTCCAATTGACAGAAAACAACTAAAATTTATGCGTCGGTTTTTGCCCGTGAACTCTTCATATATTCCAGCCATGAATGTTATATGTTTATTTATATTTTTTTAGTGATGACTTTATTGACCTTGAGTTTAACGGATAAGTGTGTTAACACTTGTTCTCACCACTGGGCAGAACTAATCCAATTTTATTTAAATATTCGGAATTTAGTGGGTTTTTTTAGTAATAATTGTGGTGTTCTTGATTCCTGTTTATGGCTTGCAATTGTTTGTAGATTGCAAACAGTCCAAAATCCAGCTTAGAAATAAAATGTACATCATACAACGTACCATCATTGGAATATGTCTATGGGGATGTGGTGCCAAGGAAGGAGGAAATGATTACATATTAAATATCATTAAAATAAATATTTCTACGAGGGGATTTCTCTTCCTGTTATTGGAATTTAAACTAAGGAAATTAAAGAGGAAAATGATATCGTGTACAAATATCGTGTAATGATATCATACAGTGATATCGTGGCTTAATTTACTCCTGGTAGCACCTGAGTGTGCTCTATAGTGAAAGGTACCCCAATATTGCAATACCTGCATACCTGTGGTATGCAGGTATTGCAATACCTCAGGGAGTTTGACGCCCCTGCCCTGCAGAGTTGTAAACCACTGCCTTGTGGTACAGGTTCTTGACAAAACCGAAGGCTAAGGGAGCAAACCCTGAATAGAAAACCATGTCACTGTGGCAGCATCAAGGGTGGTTGATGTATGGAACTCCAAACATCTCCCGACCAGCCACTGCAGGGACAAATAGCTTTGCGCCTGTCTGGACATGTTCTTGCCGGTGTGAGACCTTTATTTGCTCCCCGAGAGAGTGCTGCTGGTAACTTGCAAAAGCCAGCAGCACTTCAACACTTTTGCAGGCAGCATTACTGTAATATCTATGTTATTCCATCATCTGTGCAAGAAGCCAATAGTAATAAATATATTAATAAACTAAGGAATGCAAGGAATGTCTCAATCACATTTTAAGACCTCACAACTTTATTACGGTTCCTACCAAACACCATCTAACCTCTTCCAGTGTCAATCATATGAATAAATACTTCCCATCCATCTTCCCTAATGTCAAGATACTTTCAATTACTGTATTTAAAGCCATATTATCATCTAAAACATCAGAGCTCTCACGAAACACGTCTGAAGGGTCCGAGCCTGATGACTCAAACCTTCTATTTTGCTAGGAGAGTAACGCAGGATGCCACGGTGCATCTCCTAATGATGAGTTACAGCAGCAAACCATTCCCCGCATTTGATAGCCAATGCGGGCTTGTCTTGGCGAACAGCCCGCACTTCCATATGCGGGTTGCTCGACAAAAGCCCGTACTGGCCACAACTCGTTTATAGTCTTGCCCACTTCACGTATATATATATGTATATATATGTATATATATATATATAATATTGCCCTGGTATCCCACCGTGGGTATTGGTATGCTTCTGAACGGAACTTTTACCCAGCTGCATTCACACACAGTCAACTCCCACAAGAGTAATACAAGGATGTCCACAACCTAAGTAAGTTCATTGCAGTAGGAAACAAAACAAAACAAAAACAAAATAGAAGCAAATAAACAATTTCCACCACTATCTTCACCAACCACCCGTCTGACATCAATAGACGAACATGTGTTGTGCTCACTACACAGTGTGCTCTGTGTGTATGTGTGTGTGGGTGGGGTGTCTTATTGAGGATTTTCCTTCTTTTTTTTGGTTTAAACCCCACCTGCCCTATGATGGCAATGGCAAAGCACTAATGTTGTGGTGAAGCAACTAACTCCCTATGCGCATGCTCATTGAGGAAAAAGCTACGTTAAGTAGGAGCCCATGCCCTTGGGATTTGCTGATTGGTGCACGAGACGACTAGTTCGAAAAACCGACACCAGGTGGCGGCCCTCGTCGCCTGGCTGAGTGGATTAAGTGGAAATTGGATGGAGCCTGAGAATTATCCCCGATGTACTGGACTGAGTTCAAGCCCCGCCTCCCATGGTCATGTGGCCTAATTAACTGCAACCCCCTCCCTCCCCACTCTAGCTAGCCAATCAGAACTGCGCATTCAGAGTTTGGTGGAAAGAAGAAGACTCAACCGAGGCAGAAGAAGTAAGAAAGGCACCTTGGACAATCTAGGGGAGATTGTATTTCTCTCTCTCTACATATCGCAGTTCCCTCTCCGTGGTTTATGTAATTACCACTCACAGGGTCCTGATTGATTAGGCGACCCTAGACGGGATGGCTGAATGAGTTAGAGCGTCCGTCTCCCGTGTTGGTAGATCATGGGGTCTCAAACCAATGACTTAAAAATTAATACTTGTCGCTTCCTAGCCTGGCGCTCGGCATTATTAGGATAGGGCAAGGACTGGTTGGCTGAGTGTCAGGATAATGTGACTGAGTGGGATATCAGGTCATGGTGCTGGTGGCCTGGTCTCCCAGTGGGACAGCACTATAAAGTCACCATGAGTGTGCACTCATGGTGATATGACCTTAGATGTTGCTAGGACGTAAAACAACAACACACAAACAAATTGATTAGGCGGAGTAGCCGAGTTGTCACGCCAAGAGCAATCACAGAGCACAGTGAGTCGGGAACTGTGTTACTTCTTTATGTGATGGGATTTGGTTGATGGGTTTCTGTTGGTGGGTTTCTGTTGGTGGGCTTCTGTTGGTGGGCTTCTGTTGGTGGGTTTCTGTTGATGGGTTTCTGTTGGTGGGTTTCTGTTGGTGGGTTTCTGTTGGTGGGCTTCTGTTGATGGGCTTCTGTTGGTGGGTTTCTGTTGGAGGGCTTTGGTGGATGGGCTTTGGTTGATGGGCTTTGGTTGATAGGCTTTGATTGATGGGTTTTGGTTGCTGGGTTTTGGTTGCTGGGTGTTGCTTGCTGGGTTTTGGTTGCTGGGCTTTGGTTGCTGGGTGTTGGTTGCTGGGTGTTGGTTGCTGGGTGTTGGTTGCTGGGCTTTGGTTGCTGGGTTTTGGTTGCTGGGTGTTGGTTGCTGGGTTTTGGTTGCTGGGTTTTGGTTGCTGGGCTTTGGTTGCTGGGTGTTGGTTGCTGGGCTTTGGTTGCTGGGCTTTGGTTGCTGGGTTTTGGTTGTTGGGTTTTGGTTGCTGGGTGTTGGTTGCTGGGTTTTGATTGCTGGGTTTTGGTTGCTGGGTTTTGGTTGCTGGGTTTTAATAGATGGGTTTCAATTGATTTTGATTAATAAGTTTCAGTTGATGGGTTTCGGTAGATTAGTCTTGGATTGGTACTTGGGGTTTTACATGCTAGCAACATCTACGGACAATTCAGGACAAGTACCAACTTGTGACAGTGCACACATATGACGACTTTAGAGTGCTGCCTCACTGGGATACATGCTGTCAGCATGGTCATCACTCTAACCCGATATTCCACTCCGCAACATTATCTTGATGCAAAGAAAACAGTCCTTGCCCTATCCTACTAATATCAAGCCCCCAGAAAGGTAGCGATACATATTTATTTTTGATACGTGATTGGTTTGACTCAGCAGAAGGTCAAACCTAACACTTTCGGCTCCACTTATTCAGTCCATTATTCATCTGATACATGGGTAATGTCAATCAATCTCATACAAAGAGGGGAGAATAAACCTTTTCCACAGAACATTGTGCACAGACCTACTGTCCATAACATTAGTTCTTCCACAACTGCTACAGGACATGCTGTTGGTGAAAATTGTCTGTAGACTTATTATATCCCATTACTTCTACCAGACGGGATGGCCGAATGAGTTGAGCATCCGTCTCCCGTTTTGGTAGATCGTGGGACCCTGGTCGCATGAAACCAATGACTTAAAAATTGCTACTTGTCACTTCCTAGCCAGCCGCTTGGCATTATTAGGCTAGGGCAAGGACTGGTTAGCTCAGTATCAGGATAATGTGACTGAGTGGGATATCAGGTCATGGTGCTGATGGCCGGTCTCCCAGTGGGGCAGCACTATAAAATCACCATGAGTTCGTACTATCACAAGTTGCTACCCATCCTGATATGACCTTAGATGTTGCCAGGATGTAAAACTCCGATGACCATCCAGCCATCTAACCCTTTGAAATAAAACTTACTTCAAGCAAATGAAAGGTACATTCTAGCACTCAGCCTCATACATTTATCTACAAAAATTAATATGGCAGAATCTGAAAACCATTGGATTAGACTTTACACTTATTCAAGTGAGCGGTTCCCACGTTTGTATTCAATTAAAGGATGTAAAACTCCAACAACCATTCTCTGTGGCGGAGTGGTTAGAGTGTCTGACTTTTTTCTAGGTCAGACTCCTAATCTGAGGGTCGGCGGTTCGATTCCCCGTGCCTCCAGCTCTGCCAATTTGGATTTCCACCGCTGTGTATAACTTACAGCGTCATCAAAGGCCGGTTGCTCTCATACCATGTCTATGTGGTGTGGGAGGTTAAAAATCCCTTGGGTCGGTAAAAGTGTAGGCTCGGGCTTTCTATCGACCAGCAGTGGAATGAGGAAGACCAGTCGTCTATGACTGAAATTTCCCCTGCTTAAACAACTAATGGACCAAACAAAAAAAACAAAAAACAAAATCAATCCATTAGTTGTAGCCCACAGAATAAGCAGGTGGTATAGGGTCACGTGGCCATACATGGATATGAGCCTGTCTCAAAAGGTGATAATTCTTTCTTTTTTTGTCCATTGTAACGATTGACACAAAACAACACAGAAACAGTTACACTGAAAACACAAGGATATTTGCTTCAAATCAATATGTATTCTATTGCGATTATGAAACACCATGTAAAAAAGAAATTAGTTTATCCTGAGCAAATGCATAAGCAGATAGTATGTTGATCATTACAATGGACACAGTTTTGTCCCATATTGCTTAGCACCTTTTGAGACAGTCTCATACATAAACACGTGCGTTGGGTGCGCTTGTTGATCGCTCACATCACTCATCGGTCTGAATGCATTCTGCCAATACGAGGTACTCCGAGTTCCGCTGCTCCCTCACGAAGGACTGAAGCTGGGACCCAAAATCCCCGGTCACAGCTTCAGCTTATACGATGGAAGTTGGGGTTGGTGATCGTCCCAACTCTTACATATCAGTATAGACTCTATACTTTATACTCTCTTTGCAACTACAGTAAAACCTCTCTAACCGACCACCTCTACAGATCGACCACTCCCCTATATCGATCGCTTTTATTCGGGTCCCAAACGATCGCCCATACAATACCATTCTAATGATTAAAAAAAAAAACTCCCTAAACCGTCCACCTCCATAAATGGACCATTTAAAGTCGGTCCCATTTTCGGTCGATTAAGAGAGGTTTTACTGTATAAGCACCGTTCTGATATGACATTAGATGTTGCTAGGACGTAAAACCCCAACAAACGGTCAGAAGTCAGTACCTGTCCTTATGTGACCTTACATGTGTCTAGGACATAAAAGTCCAACAAACAAACTATACCGGGTGCATCCCTGCAGGTGGCGCCACAGTCGTACATGAACCAATATTTGCACACCGTTGACTTACGAGTGACACTTTTACATCGGATGAGTTGCGGAGTAAACCATTTCCACGACACCAAAGCCGTGGCCAGCTGTCTTTATGACACGGATATCGACCTGGCATTACGCAGACCCTTTACAACATTTACCACTGTTTACTGCTATGTTTTTTAGTTTTTTTTAAACTGACTTTGTATTGAACCTATAACCACACGATGCCCAAAATTAGTAGGATTATTGCAATACTTTTTACTAAGACCTACAATGCAGTGGGGTTATCCTAGCAAATATATTCATGATATAAAATGGATGTGTGTTCATGTTGCCTTGTTTGTTGGAGTTGTATGTCCTAGCAACATCTACGGTCATACCAGGATGGGTACAGACAGGTGTCAGTGCGCATTCATCGCAACTTTATAGTGAGGCCCCACTGGGAGATCAGGCCGCCAGCACCATGACCACATTATCCTGATACTGACTTAACCAATGTGTTCACCAACTCTCCTACCATCTAACACTCGGATCCAGAGGCCTGACTGCGGTCATCCACACCCTCACCTCATTAATGCCATCCTGATATGACCTTGGATGTTGCCAGGACGCAAAACTCCCAACAACGACGTAATTAATTACCTTAATAACACATTGTAAAATATTCCGATTTACTGCATTGGGGAGGAATGCAAATGTTCTATTACTGATCAGTATACGTGACCAGGTGCATTTATGTGTATATGTAGGTGCTGGTGGTGCCTGAGTGAGATGTAAATAGACATAGTGGTGCTGGCAGGGCTGTGTGTAAGGGGCACTCAGAGCCTACCCCCTCCCCCTCTGCTAGGTAGGATCACCACACTCAAGCTCAACGCAGGTGGTGAGAGGGGAGCCACATAGCTTGGTGGTGGTGGGAAGATCACTGGTAACCATGGGGACCAGGAATGCTGGATCCCTATTGGTAGAGCTAAGAATGTTTGTTTCCCATTGGGGGAAAAGGGTGGGGGTGATATTCTACAATGAACCCATGTACCATATAAATAATAAACCAGAGGGCTTGACTCTCTATCTTCTTTAACACTTTATACTCTTCCTTTCTCTTTGTCTGTATTGATTTCAATATAGCATGCCTACACAACCACCGCTTTGAGCATTAGCCATTCTACAAAACTGGTGACCACAACGAGTGGTAAATCTATTAGTTGGAGGAGAGGATTCAACTTTACTTTATGGAGACCTAGTCTTTACAACATGTCTGTAGGCAGCAGGATCCACTGCTGGTCCAACAGTGCAGCACACACAAACAAAAATACACACTGTATGTGCTACCACTGTGTGTGTCCTCGGTGTCTGGCACATAGACTGCAACAATTCTCTGGACTTATGCAGTGTACCTTCACCTCCACCACTGCAGGGTCAGGAGTCTGATTAGTGGCCTGCTGTGTCCCAGTGTCAGTATATCGGAAAGCTCTTATCGTGTATCTTTTGGACCACTGCGAGAGAACATTATATGACGTGTAACCAGTTATACTTATATTATTGCTGATGTAATGTCCGAGCATATAAAGGCCTACTCCTCCTACCTGTATCCTATCCACTGCATTACCCATGTTTGCTCCCCATGAGCATCCTGGCCAACGGCCAACATGCTACTAAGCAGCTGATGCCGCTAGGGGCATTGGCGTGTGCATGCGCATATGCTAATCCGCCTCCATTCGGCTAAGATTTTTCTTTATACGATTAGATGGCAGGGCCTTCAAGGGTACTAGACAGAGTGTCTACGCAACCAACTACATGTACTAAGTATCGCTATGCGCTATGATTAGTACCGGACGCGGTGGCCGAATAGTAGAGCGCAGGTTCCCCATGTGGAAGGTCAGGAGTTCGAATCCCAGCCAATTCAAACCAATGACTTATAAAATTGATACTTGTCATGACCTAGCCTGGCGCTCGGCATTAATAGGATAGGATAGGGACTGGTTAGCTGAGTATCAGGATAATGTGATTGTGTGGGATATCTGGTCATGGCGCTGGCGGCCTGAGGCAGTACTTATAACATTGCCATGAGTGTGCATTGTTACCAGTCAGTACCCGACCTGAGATTTTGCTAGGATGCAAAGCACAAAGAAATAAACAAAAAGCTATGATTAGTGACTAGTGTTATTTCGACCCACCAGGTAGCAGCACCTCAAAGGGCGCAGTAGCTGCCATGCGCTTCATCACAGGAGTTTCTGTAGTTACAGAAATTCAAGTAATAAACTATTAGATACAAGAACAAGCCTCTGAGAGCTCCCAAAGTACCTTTCCTACGATAGAACTCTCTTAAGCCCCTCTAAGGACCGCCCCCCCCTCCCCCCCTACTCTCTCACCATCCTTCCGCTCTCCTCACCTCACCTCCTCTCGAAATAGTGAAATAGCGAATGGTAGACAGGAAGTGTGAACACTTATTTGTCTCTCATTTTTGCTTGAGTGCAAGTAAATATGCAACAAGGAATAATTAGTAGCATGTGGTGAATAAGGGGTCAAATTTCCATGGATCATCAGCCCATGCTTTTTCTAATCTGTTCTTGAATGAATTAATTGACTCGGCATCAATAACATTTTGTGGGAGACTGTTCCATATATTTATGATCCTGTTTGAGACACTGTGTTGCTTTAACTTTGAAATGGCTCTGGGTTTTACTAGTTTGAAAGTATGGCCCCGACTGCCTTCTCTTTTATTCAAGGTGAAAAATTGGTTCATATCTATTTTATCAAAACCTTTCCTAATTTTAAATACTTCAATTATGTCACTTCTTTTCCTTCTGTAGGAAAGGGTAGGAAGTTTCAATTCCCTCAGCTGTTGTTCATAGGGTAAGTCCTTTACAACTGCAACTAATTTTGTTGCATGTCTCTGAACCTTTTCGATCACCAGAATATCTTTCCGAAAAATTGGGCTCCAAATTTGTGGAAGTATTCTTCCAACAAATCTCTCCCAAAAGCCGCCCCTGGTGCCCCCATCTTCCTGCCACCTCCCTTCCTTCTCCAAAGGACTAGACAGGATGGCCGAATGAGTTGAGCATCCATCACCCGTTTTGTTAGATCGTGTAATTTGAACTCATGGGTTCGAACCCTCGTCGAATAAAACCAATGACGTAAAAAATTGATACTTGTCGCTTCCTAGCCATGCGCTCGGCATAATTAGGATAGGGTACAGACTAGTTTGCTCAGCAGCGGGATAATGTGACTGAGTGGGATATCAGGTCATGGTGCTGGTGGCCTGGTCTCCCATTGGGGCAGCACTATAAAGTCGCCATGAGTGTGCACTGTCACAAGTCGGTACCCGTCCTGATATGACCTTAGATGTTGCCAGGATGTAAAACTCCAACAACCAACCAACCAAACATCTTTCTCCTAAATAAACTAGTATAGCTCTAGGGTTGGTGGTAAGTACTTCCCCAAGCACCAGACGGGATGGCCGAATGAGTTAGAGCGTCCGTCTTCCGTGTTGGTAGATCGTGGGTTCGAACCCTGATCGAGTCAAACCAATGACTTAAAAATGAATACTTGTCACTTCCTAGCCTGGTGCTCGACATTATTAGGATAGGACAAGGACTGGTTGGCTCAGTGTCAAGATAATGTGACTTAGTAGGATATCAGGTCATGGTGCTGGCCAGTGGGGCAGCACTATAAAGTCGCCATGAATGTGCACTGTCACAAGTCGGTACCCGTCCTGATATGACCTTAGATGTTGCCAGGACGTAAAACTCCAACAACCAACCAACCAAACATCTTTCTCCTAAATAAATTAGTATAGCTCTAGGGTTGGTGGTAAGTACTTCCCCATGCCCATGCTTGTCCTAGTCTCGGCCAGTTTATGTCAGGGATAAAGGCGACATTGAAATGACAGAGCTGCAGCACCAGCTTTTACATAGCGAGATCTAAGACTAGTAAGAGAGTGGCTGCATCCACGGCTGGTCTTGGAATCTGTCTTGTAGGTGGGAAGGTGTGTGGGAAGTGACAATGATACTAACAGTGATGGTGACTGTCATTGTGACTGTGACAGTGTTGGTGAGTGTGAAGGTGAAGTTGAAAGTGACAAAGACAATGATAGTGACAGTGATGGTGACTGTGATTGTGAATGTGACAGTGGTGGTGAGTCTGAAGGTTAAGTGGAAAGTGACAAAGACAATGATAGTGACAGTGATGGTGTCTGTGACTGTGACTGTGACAGTGGAGGTGAGTGTGTGAAGGTGAAGTGAAATGTGACCAAGACAATGATAGTGAAAATGGTGGAGAATGTGACAGTGGTGGTGAGTGTGAAGGTTAAGTGGAAAATGACAAAGACAATGATAGTGACAGTGATGGTGACTGTGATTGTGACTGTGCCTGTGACTGTGAGTGTGTGAAGGTGAAGTGAAATGTGACCGTCAATTCAGGGGTTAACATATGCGCACAATCAGGGTCATGACCCTGACTATGCATAGTCCGATGCTGACTATGCATAGTCCGATGCTGTTGAGCTTCTGTCATTTTCTGAGATAAATATATTAGGTTGATCGTTAGAATCTACCTTACTTCAGCTTGAAGTGACTTATTTTAAATGGCTAACCTTTGAGATATTTGAAATGCAAATGTCCAAAATTAATTTTGGCAGGCACCCAGAACTCTGACACCATAGGCTTCTTCAGTAACAGGTTCTATTAAATTGGCTTGGTGTTAAGTTCTATGTGGGGAAACATATTTGATAAGGGCAGCAATATCTAAGTTAGATATGTAGAATCAAATCTAGATAATTATTTTGGTTTTGAAAATTTGATGTTTTCATCAGACTATGCAGCTTTAATGCCACTTGCGCCACCTTCAATGCATATAGTAAACTAGTCATTACTAACTAGCAGATACAAAGACACCATACTTTTACCATGGTTTAATTATCTTATGTGTACTTTTACTAAAAGAAAAAAAGAAAAAAAAGAAAAAAAGAAAAAAAAGAAAAAAAGAGTGTAATTAGATCTAAAGATGAGAATTAACTAAAACTAAGAGCAAAAATATTGAATCGGTAATTGTAGGGTCCTGCCTTTTTTTTCTTGAAGATTTATACTGCCTATCATGGATAAATCTGAATTAGACAGGTTTGTCGATAGAAAGCCCGAGCCTACACTTTTACCGACCCAAGGGATTTTTAACCTCCCACACCACATAGACACGGTATGAGAGCAACCGTCCTTTGATTACGCTGTAAGTTATACACAGCAGTGGAAATCCAAATTGGCAGAGATGGGGGTGGGGGGATGGGGAATCGAACCATTGACTTCAGATTAGGAGCCTGACCTAGAACAAAGTCAGACACTTTAACCTTATTCAACAATAATAGATCAGTGCTGGAAAGTAAATCTATATATATTAAATACCACTTTCCCTTTCTTTACCATTTAACAGTAGACAAATTATAGTGTTATAATTGATTTGCTTAATATTTAGAGAAAACAGCATTAATAAACATGTAACTGAATCAGCAATTACGTTTAGGCCTACAATTTGTTTGTCTATCATTCTACTTCTTTGTCGTCTTGTTATTGTCACCAACACTATCACTGTCATTGTCACTGCCACAATCATCGTCATCATCATCACCACCATCACTGTCACAATCACCATCATCGTCATTATTCCAGTAAGATCACTGCCACTGTCACCGACGTCACCATAACCATCACCTTCACACTCACCAACACTGTCATCGTCACAATCAGAGTCACCATCACTATCACTATCATTGTCTTTGTCACTTTCAACTTCACCTTCACACTCACCAACACTGTCACAGTCACAATCAGAGTCACCATCACTGTCACTATCATTGTCTTTGTCACTTTCAACTTCACCTTCACACTTACCAACACTGTCACAGTCACAATCACTGTTAGTATCATTATCTTTGTCAGTTTCTACTTCACCTTCACACACTCACCACCACTGTCACAGTCACAATCACAGTCACCACTGTCACTATTATTGTCTTTGTCACTTTCCACTTAACCTTTACACTCACCACCACTGTCACATTCACCACCACTGTCACTATCATTGTCTTTGTCACTTTCAACTTCACCTTCACACTCACCAACACTGTCACAGTTACAATCACAGTCACCATCACTGTCACTATCATTGTTTTTGTCACTTTCCACTTCATCTTCACACTCACCACCACTGTCACATTCACAATCACAGTCACCATCAATGTCACTTTCATTGTCCTTGTCACTTTCAACTTCACCTTCACACTTACCAACACTGTCACAGTCACAATCACAGTCACAATCACTGTTAGTATCATTGTCTTTGTCAGTTTCTACTTCACCTTCACACACTCACCACCACTGTCACAGTCACAATCACAGTCACCACTGTCACTATCATTGTCTTTGTCACTTTCCACTTAACCTTTACACTCACCACCACTGTCAGTGTCACATTCACCACCACTGTCACTATCATTGTCTTGGTCACTTTCTACTTCACCTTTACACTCACCACCACTGTTACAGTCACAATCACAGTCACCATCACCATCACTGTCAGTATCATTGTCTTTGTCACTTTCCACTTCACCTTCACACTCATCACCATTGTCAGTCACAATCACACAGTCACAGGCACAGTCACTATAACAATCATCGTCACCATCACTATTATGTTAACGAATGTAATTTGTGAACTGGATTGCCTGATCTTTCTCTTTACGCATGTGTTGTTGGTAAAACTCAAGACAGGGTTCGAAATCAGGAGTTCGAATCCCACGACCTACCAAATCGGGAGGGGGACACTCGACTCATTTGGGCTACCCTGTCCCCCATTTGATTATTTACTTGAAACTTGATAAATTTCTTTTTTAAATAACTGGGCGTCTTCGCCAATGTTGTTTAGCCGGAAGTGTCCTGCGAAATGTGGCCTCACGTGAAATGAGATGTGGACTGACTCTAATGGCCAAATGCCACGCCACACGCGACAAACACAGTCTAGTAATGACCATTTCCACCCCAGCCTAAGACTTCAAGCTCCGAGAAGACATGCCATGTGAAAAGAACACAAATACGTAGACATTTATTTATTGATTTATTTAAAGTTAGACAATTTACAGTTGCATAGTCGGATGGTTTTGAGTTTCAGTCATTTTTCTGAGAAAAATATATTAAATTGAGCATTACTGTCTAATTTAGTTTGAATTAACTCTTATTTTAAATGGTAAACTTTTGAGATATTTGAAGTGCAAACATGTGAAATTAGTTGTGGCAACCATGCCAAAACTCTGACACTATAGACTTCCGCAATAAGAAATTCCCATTAAATTGACTCAGTATTGCCTTATATGCAGAAAATAATGCTTAATAAGTGCACCAGTATCTAAGTTAGATATGTAGAATAAAATCTAGATAATTGCTTACCAGACGGGATGGTCGAATGAGTTGAGCGTCCGTCTCCTGTTTTGGGAGATCAGGGGATCCGAACCCATGGGTTTGTGGGTTCAAACCCTGGTTGAGTCAAACCAATGACTTACAAATTTATACTTGTCGCTCCCTAGCCAGGCGCTCGGCATTATTAGGATAGGGCAAGGACTGGTTAGCTCAGTTTCAGGATAATGTGACTGAGTGGGATATCAGGTCATGGTGCTGGCAGCCTGGTCTCCCAGTGGGGCAGCACTATAAAGTCGACAAGAGTGTGCACTGTCACAAGTCGGTACCCATCCTGATATGGCCGTATATGTTGCTAAGAGGTAAAGCAAGAACAAACAAACAAAAACAGATAATTGCTTTAGTTTTGAAAATTTGATACTTCATCGGACTATGCAGCTTTAATGGTTTTGTCAACATTAGGTTAATTGATATTATTTGCCTTTGTAAAGTATGTATTTATGGATATATCAGTGTATATAACTTAGAAATAATCAAGCGATACTCAAAGTTGCAGTCTGATGAAGGGATCAAATTTTCAAAATCAAAAACACTTATGTTAGATTTCATCTAAAATCTCCAACTTAGATACTAGTCCATTTGAACTAAATGTTTTTATGAATGGCTAATTTTGGAGTTATTTGAAGAGAAAACATGCGCACATTAATTTTCGGCATGCGCATCATAATTCTGACCTCGCATGCTTCAAGGTCAACAGTAAAAAGTTAAATAAAACGGATTTTGCAGTAACATGCTAGACTTCTATGCAGCAACAAATGCTTACATAAATAAGTGAACCAGTATATAATTTGGATATCTAGGATCAAATCTAAGTGATCGTTTTGGAATTAAAAAATTGATGTTTGTATCGGACTATGCAGGTACCCGTCCTGATATGACCTTAGATGTTGCCAGGACGTAAAACTCCGACAAACAAAAAATCCAACTTCTTCTGATCATTGCTAATGGCAATGAGTTACGACTGGCTTTGTTCGGATACAGTTATGTGCTACTTAAAAGGACAACTGACTTCCGGAAACCATCCTGTGATTATTCCCCCGATGACATCCATAAAGTCGCAAAACACTTTTCTCTACGAATCATGACTGTTTTATCATTTTATTATGCTGTTTGTTTGGGTTTTACTTACTTACTTACACCTACCACCCAACTTTGGGGATAGGCCACGAACAAGGGCTCTCCAGTTATCCCGGTCCTGGGCCATCTTTTCCAGCTGTCTCCATGTATGGCCAGACCTCTTCACATCTGCCTCCAGGGAACGGCGCTAGCTGTTTCTTGGCCTGCCTCTCTTCCTTTTCCCCTGTGGATTCCAGGAGAGGGCATGTCTTGCGGTGTTGGATGCAGGCTTGCGAAGGGTATGGCCAACCCATCTCCAGCGTCTCCGAAGGATCTCCTCCTCAACAGGCTGCTGTCCTGTTCGCTGCCACAGCTCCAGGTTACTGATGGTGTTTGGCCAGCGTCCTCTTAGGATTTGTCTGAGACAGGTGTTGATAAAGGACTGGATTTTCTTCATGGTGGTGACCGTTGTTTTGGGTTTTGCATCCTAGGAACATCCAAAGTAAGTCATATTTGGAATGGGTACTGACTTGTGACAGTGCACACTGACTCATGGCGACATTTTTAGTGCTGCTCCACCGGGAGACTAAGCCAGCAGCATTGTGACCTACTCAGTCACATTATCCTGGCTATGAGCTAACTAGTCCTTACCCTATCCTATAGGCCGTGCCATATGGTACGGCCGGATCCTCGTTGTCTGTATTAACGACAACACGAAGGAACAACAAAAGATTCCCATATGCTTCAGACATTAATAATCACTCTCCGCTTCCTTGCAGAATCACAGATCAAGTGACCCACCCTCTGACCAGCCAGAACACCGACTTGACTTCTGGGTTCTTTGTAACCTTATGACGGTTACCGGTTGCAGAACTGCAACATTATAGAGAGGCTCTGATAAATCGGCCTAATCTTTGGTCGAAGAATAATCTTCTGGTGGGACGGTTGTAGAAGCTGGGGATGTCTTTACAATGATTAAATGACGAGTTGTTGGGGCGGTAGCACAGCACTTGTATCCAGCAGACAGCAGCAAGGGTTTCCGAGGAAGGGCGGGTAAAGATGGGTCCAGCGGTGGTTCCAGCAACGAGAACAAAGCGAGAGAAACGTAAAGGTAAAGGGCCCCACCCAAGCACACAACTCCCCTGGTTAGGGGGAGAAGTATGCCTGGGACAAAAAAAAAGGGTAGAGTCTAGGAAAGAGAAATGAGGAGAGTTGAGTCAAAGGGCCATGTCTATTTGCTCTATGGGACCAACCAGCGAGCCAAAGACATGGACAGAGTAAGAGTAGAAAGTGAAATGCTGACAGGCTCCCTCTCCTGGAACTCGTTTTGGACATATCAAGGAGGAGAAAGGCCAGCGGAGAGGAGATAGAGATAGGTGTGGACGAAGTGCGGTCCGGATAGCAAGTGCCAGAACACCGGTAACCTCTCATGGTTAGGGGGTGGCCGCTAGCCAACCACACAGGTGTGGGAGGGGGGGGGCAGTGCACCCGGGGACCACCGTTGGCTAGCCTGCTGCCACCTGTTGCCATGGAAAGGCAACCGAGGTCAGCATAGTCCCTGCCGTCAACGCATGGTAACGGTAGTGAGGCTCATGTATGGACTATTATTCTATTAATGCAGACCGCCAGGCTTGGTTTGACTCGGCCGGAAATCGAACCCACGAATACCGCACAGGAAGCCTGTCAGAGCTCTTACCGATTCGGCCAAGGCATCCGGTCTATTATGTAAAATACAAACAACGGGGGGCCGGCGGGGGGAGGGGCCGGGAATCAGTGGA
The DNA here is from genome assembly GCA_030323885.1 of Branchipolynoe longqiensis. Classification (NCBI taxonomy): domain Eukaryota; kingdom Metazoa; phylum Annelida; class Polychaeta; order Phyllodocida; family Polynoidae; genus Branchipolynoe; species Branchipolynoe longqiensis. The sequence goes on from CM059191.1 coordinate 36,188,830, forward strand.
CACAATACAATGAAATAACAAGAAGCCAGTTAAGGATTGGAAGTTGGGAGAAGGCAAGTTTGGGCCTTGAAGCGTTGGGGGCATTGGGGCACTATGGCATTGGGGTGCTGGGGCGTTGGGGTGTTAGGGCATTGGGGCATTGGGGCATTGGGGCATTGGGGCATTGGGACATTGGGGGGTTGGGGTTTGGGGCATTGGGGTGTTAGGGCATTTGGGCGTTGGGGCATTGGGGTTTGGGGCATTGGGGTGTTAGGGCATTGGGGCGTTGGGGTTTGGGGCATTGGGCTGTTGGGGTGTTGGGACATTGGGGCGTTGGGGCGTTAGGGCATTGGAGTGTTAAAGTGTTGGGCCTTAGGACATTATGGCATTGGGTCGTTAGGGCATTGGAGGTGTTGGGACATTAAAGCATTGGGGCGTTAGGGCATTGTGGCGTTATGACATTGGGGTGTTGCGGTGCTAGGGCATTGGGGAGTTAGCGCATTGGGGCAATGGGGTGTTAGGGTGTTAGGGAATTCGGACGTTAGGGCATTGGGGCATTGGGGTGCTATGGCATTGGGGAGTTAGCGCATTGGGGCAATGGGGTGTTAGGGCGTTAGGGAATTCGGACATTAGGGCATTGGGGCATTGGGGCATTGGGGTGCTATGGCATTGGGGAGTTAGCGCATTGGGGCAATGGGGTGTTAGTGCGTTAGGGAATTCGGATGTTAGGGCATTGGGGCATTGGGGTACTATGGCATTAGCACATTTGCGCATTGGGGCTTTAGGGCATTGGGGCTTTTGGGTGTTGGGGCTTTTTGCCGTTGGGGCTTTGGAGCCTTGAAGCACTGGGGCTTTGGGGCGTTGGGAGGTTTGCTATGGGGGGGGGGGGGGGGTTAGGGGTGGAGGTGGAAATGGCATCTTCTTATTCGTCAGGGGCATAAAGCTCAGGTTATACAGAGAGAGCCCCTTCTCAATGTCCCATCCATGGTCGTCTAGGAGCGGCAGGATAGAATTCCACCAGGAGACACACTTGTAAACAATGGAGAAGGTGGAAGGATGAGAAGGTGGGCGGGGGCGGGGAGGGGGGGGGGCGTGGCAGCCAGCTGCGGTAAGGCCGGCTCACACTACGCGATAATTTCTTATCGCTTTGCTGTTTGCATGATGGGAAGTTGACACCCAACTCTTTTGATCGTGTAAATGCCCCTCCTCCCCCCAATCCCTCCCCCCTCTCCCCCCGATCCACAGATTTGTTGATTCCTTTGGTCTGTATTTCACAATGCAACCTGGAATGACGGAAGGAGCAGACAAATCAGTCAGGGGCTTGCTTTCTATGTGGGAGATCCTAGATTTCGAACCCTGGCCGAGTCAAACTTACAAAGTTTATATTTGACGCTACCCTTAGCGGATGGTACTCAACATTATTAGGATACAGGAAAGAGCATTGTAATGAGGAAGACCAATTGTCTACAATTGAAATTTCTCCTGCTTAATTAAAGATGCATAGTCTGATGGTTTTGAATTGCTGTATTTTTTCTGAGATAAATATATTAGAACAATTACCAGTATCTACTTTACATTAGTTCAAAGTTACTTTTATTTTAAATGGTAAACTTTTGAGATATTCTGAGTGCAAACATGGAAAATTAGTTTTGGCAAGCTTGGCAAAACTCTGACACCATAGACTTCTGCAGTAACAGGTTCTGTTAAATTGACTCCGTATTGCCTTCTACGCAGAAACAAATGCTTAATAAATGTATCAGTATCTAAGTTAGATATGTAAAATCAAATGTAGATAAATGGTTTGGTTTTGAAAATTTGATATTTCATTGGACTATGCAGCTTTAATTAAAGTCTATTCAGAATTATCCATGATAGGCAGTATAAATCTTCAAGAACATGAAGACACAAATGCAAATTGGTCGATTTCATGAAAAACAAGAATATTATGAGCCTACAAACTGAGTAACCCATCATGGACCACCTTTCCAGAGAACACCCTATTTACAAAATAATTGGTCGTAATGCTTGCATTGCATGTGATTCGTGGCGGGGGAGGAGGACCCCCCCCCCCCTCTATCACCCTCCTGCCCTAACCGTTGCATTATTGCATAACACCCCCCCATTTTTCCTGCTTGGCATCTCTCCACGCCTCCTCGCCTCCACGCCTCCACGCCCCCGGGCCACACCTTCCACGCCTCCACGCCCCTGGGCTGCACCTTCCACGCCTCATGCACCTACCGCATCATGCCAGCCGGCTCGGGACCCCGTGGTCGCCCCCCGGGCCGCCGAGGAGCACGCCGAGGCAGGAGCGCCTCCACCGCCTCACACGACGCCGCCTCCGCGACCTCTACCACCCCCAGCCTCCAGTCGGAGGCCACCTCATGGGCCACCTCGTTGGACGCCCGCATGGACGCCCAGGCCGCAGAAATGCAGACCCAGGCGGGCGCCATGGACCGCCTCACAGCCCTCGTGCAATCCATCGCCCTCGCCCCGCCTCCGCCGTCGCGCCTCCCTCCATCACGGACCGCCTCGCCGACCTCCTACAAGAATTCCCCGCCGGGGGAGGAGTGGCCGCATACTCGCCTGCACACCCTGCACACCCGCGGCTCCTCCCCGTCCCCGCGACCCCCGCCGAGGACGTGCACCCCACCTACCAGCACTACATGAGGCGCGGTCTCTACACCACCCAGCAGGCCGCCTCCGCGGCTCGCCTCCCGGCTGCCGCCCACCCCGCCCCCGACTGCTCCCCGGCATCCTCGGCCGAGGCGGTCCGGGAGATACTGGAGTCGGCCGAGGCGCAAAGGTATACCATCCGGATACCTTTTCCCTCATGACCTTATCGAGAGGGGCGCCGAGGGGAGGGCCCTAAAGCGCGGCGAGGCTACCATGGAGGAATACAACCTCGCCCTCCGCATGCTGGAGTTGCACCCGGCTTTCCCCTCGGACTCCCTCCCCGGACTCCTTCACCACAACATGACCGTGCTGAGAGACTGCGTCACCCATCCCTGGCCGACCGTACGGCGATACTCCGAGACCATATTCGCCTGGATCACCTACGGACGGCTACCGGATGGCTGGCTCGACCCAGTCGCCATTAACTCAGTGCGCATGGATGTGATCACCGCCCTCGCGACTGCCTCCGGGGGTGTAGCCAGAGCCAGAGCCACCCGCGCCCCCCCCCCCCCTGACTCGCCCCCCTCCCCACACAGCCCCACCCCACCCATGCCTACCCACGCACACCCTACACCCGCGAAGCCTACGGGATACCCTGCCCCGCCTGGAACAGGGACCCCGCCTCGTGCGACCTCGCCCCCGCTGGAGAGGCGCACGGCGAACAGGGCGCGAGGAGGAGGCACGCCTGCGCGTACTGCGCCAACGTGCGCCGCATTCTCACCGTCCATAGCGAGGCCGTCTGCTTCACAAAGCGGGCCCGCGATCGTGCCTCAGCCGCCCCCGCGATCACCTCGCCGGATTTTTAGTCCGGTGGCGGCGACGCGGCCCCACCCCCGCCCCCACCACCACACCCAGCACCCATGCCCCCCCCCCCATATCACGACACCACCTGCACACGCCCTCCCACATGCCTGCCACCACCCTGAAAACCCAGAAACCCAGACCGCACACCGGAAGTCCAAAAACCACTAAGCCGGTGCCAACCGGATGTCCGCCGCAGGGTGCCCCGCCACGATAACACTCATCCACCAACACCCGACACCACCCCTAACCGCCTCCCTAAACACCGCCGCAGTGCCCGCGCCAACCGCCACCCCATCATCTCCAAACCTTTCACATCTCATGCCGGCCCAGATGGCTCCCATCACCCCCCCGCCAAAGCTCTCGCATCTCCGGCCGGCCCAGATGGCTCCCATCACGCCACCCCTCACATCTCCGCCGCCACCCCCCCACACCCGCACCCCTACCCACACCAACCGCCCCCCCGCACCCGTGGCCCCGGCCCCGGTGACACTGCATACATCGGCCTCCTCCCCTGTGTCGCCGACGTGGGCCGCCGCCTCATCAGAGAGGGCACCGGGGCTTACACCTGGACCGCTGACATCTCCAGGGCCTACCGCCAGCTGCGTGCCGACCCCCTCTCCTGCCCTCTCTTCGGCATCACCTTCGAGGGGGCGGTCTACGTCGACCTCGCCCTCCCCTTCGGGTGCCGCTCCTCGGGCGCCGCCTGCATCAGTGTCACCTCGGCGGTCGCCTGGCTCCTCCGCGCGAGGGCTACCATGCCCTCGTCTATGTCGATGACTTCGTCGGCTGCGAGCTGACCTACCTGAGGGCCCGCCAGGCCTTTGACGGCTTCATCGCCCTCGTCGCCGCCCTCGGCCTGGAGGTCGCCTCAGGGAAGTGTCACCCCCCGGCGGTGCGGGTCACCTGGCTGGGCTTCGCTATTGACAGCGAGGCCATGACCATCCGCATCGCCCCCGACAAGGTGGAGGAGCTCGTCGCGGACTGCGAGGCCCGAGTCACTCGACCGACCCTCGGGCGCCAGGAGCTCCAGAGCATCCTTGGTAGGCTCAACCACGTTGGCAGCTGCATCCTCCCCGCGAGGAAGTTCATGGCCCGCCTCCGGGACCTCAGGTGGTTCGCGGAATATGGTCGCGCCTCCAACAGCCTTCACCTTCTCCGCGCCCCCGGGACCCAGAGGATCGTCGTCGAGTGCGACTCCTGCCTCACTGGAGGGGGAGCGTACTCTTCCTCCCACTGCGACGCCCGAGGGTACTCCGAGGTCTTCCGGGCTCGCTTCCCCACCATCCACGAGATGGAGGCGGTCAACCTCGTGGTGGCGCTTCACACCCTCCTCCCGGCTGACGTCGCGGGGGCCAACGTTGTCATCAACACCGACAACATGGCCTCCACCTCCTCCCTCGATTCGGGGCGGGCCCGGGACCCCACCCTCGGGACCTGTGCGAGGGAGCTCTGGCTCCTCGCCGCCGAGGGTTGCTTCCACCTCACCATCCTTCACAAGCCCGGGGCCAACCTCGTCCTCGCCGATGCCCTCAGCCACGCCCATCTCCCCGGACGATGGGCGGGCATTGCCCGAGACGAGGTCGCTCGCCTCGGGCTGACCTACACACACGCCGATCACGACGACTTCCCTTACCATCCCGGCCTCTAACTCCAGGTTACTCCGAGGCCGAGGTCGCCGCCGTCGACGGACTCCGCCTTGCCTCCCTCGCCCCGTTCACCTGGCGGAACCGGAGCCGCCAGGCATTGGGATATGTCGAGTTCGCCTCGGGCTCCGGACGTGAACCCCTCACCCCGACGCCCTTCGACGTCGCTGCCTACACCGCCTCCCTTCACGCCCGCGCCATCGCGCTCGCCTCAGTGTGCAACGCCATCTCCAGAGCGCGCTCCTGGGTCGCGGCCTGCCTCGCGGCCGGCGCCGGCCCCTCGGGTGTGGTCCCTCGGGCCGCCCTCCTCCTCGGGTACTACGGGATGCTCCGGCAGTCCAGCCTACTCTCGCCCAGCCCCGAGGTCTGGGGCGGCCCTCAAACCATCACCTGCGCCGATGTAGCGCCCGCCCCCGGGGGCCTCCGAGGGACGCTCCGGACATCCAAGACGATCTCCCTCCCCTTGGGCGTGGTCGCCCTCTTCATTTCCGCCTCGCCTGGCCGAGCCTTATGCCCGGTCGCCGCGTGGGTGGCTTCCGTGGCCCTCGTCCCCGCCGCCGATGTTGACCCGGCCTTCATCCTGCCCTCTGGCCGCCCCCTGGACCCTCGGACCCTTACCTCCATCCTCCGAGGCTCCCTGAGAGCCCTCGGGGTGCCCGCCCCGGACGGATACACCCTCCACAGCCTCCGCCGGGGCACGGCCCATACCTGCCAAAGGGCGGGAGTCCCTCTCGCTGACATAATCGCCCAAGGGACCTGGACCTCCGATGCCGTCCACGCATACATCCCCCGCCTCGCCGCCTACGGTGGCGAGGGCTCGAGGGGCGCCTCCCTTCCCATTGACATTTGACACTCGCTCCAACTATAACCTTGACTCTGTACATACCTTATCTTACTCTTACTCATTATTGACTATATGCTATACCTTAAGACATTGATTGATTTACCCTTATATCATACTCATTGATTGCCATTGACTCACACACTTTATATGTTATATGCATTCCCTCTTGAATAAAGTGTGGTTATTCCAACTCCTGCCTTCCTCTCCTCCTTTGCCACGTATCAAGTAATAATTAAAGGGCCATAATCCTTTGAAAGGATCAAAGCCAATTTAACAGTGTTTAATAGAATTCAATCCTGCTGAATTAATGACTTACAAAATTCATCCTTGTTGCTACCTAGCCTGGCACTGAACATTTCTAGGATAATACAAGGGCTTGTTAGCTCAGCATCAGGGCAATGTGACTGAGTGGGAAATTGGGTCATGGTGTGGGCAGTGTGGTCTCCCAGTAGGGCAGCACTATAAAGTTGCCATGGTGTCAGAATTTTGACATGCATGCCGAAATTAATTTCTAATGTTTTCACTTCAAATACCTCCAAAGTGTATCATCGTTAATGAATGTCACTTCAGGATAAAGCTAGATCGATTATAATGATAATACTATTATTATATTTATCCACAAAATTAGCAGAATTTAAAAACCATTGGGCTATACAATACTACTTACTCCCTGCTAATGTTGGTAGGGATTCCACTAGCAATGACAGAATAGAAATTACCTCCTTTTAACATTCAAATCCCATCACACTGCTCATCCTACTCTACTGGATAGCTTGTTTGTTTGTTGTTGTTTTACCACCTAGCAACATCTAAGGTCATATCAGGACGGGTACCGACTTGTGACAGTGCGCACTCATGGCGAATTTATAGTGCTGCCCCACTGGGAGACCAGGCCACCAGCACCATGACCTGATATCCCACTCAGTCACATTATGCTGACACTGAGCTCACCAGTCCTTGCCCCATCCTAATAATGCCGAGTGCCTGGCTAGGAAGCGACAAGTATAAATTTTTAAGTTATTGGTTTGACTCGACCAGGGTTCGAACCCACGATCCCATGGTCTACCAACACGGGAGACGGACGCTCTAACCTATTCGGCCATCCCGTCTGATGTACTGGATAGCACAGACAACAGCAGCATTGACAACGCTAAAACACAATATGACTAATGAACTCCCTTGTCACATTCAAGTTCCTGTCTGCTCTAAAGGAGGAGAAGCCAAACCACGGAAATGAGTTCCTACGACAAAATACTAAACATCTCACTCAAAGATCACGTTACCAATGAGGAATTCTGTGCCAAGATTCAGCAGGCAATTGGACCATACAAAGATCTCCTGGCAATCATAAAGAGACGCAAACTGCACTGTTATGGCCATATTTCCCATTCATCAGGTCTAGTAAAAGCCATCTTGCAAGACACAGTGAAAGGGGGAAGAAAAAAAAGTGAACAAATGAAGACGTGGGAAGACAACATCAGGGAATGGAAAGGCCTGGAGTTCGGCAAGTCCTAGAGCGCAGTGGAGAACAGGGAAAACTGGAGAAAACTGGTTGCCAAGTCATCTGTGGTGCCACAATGACCCCCACAGTTAACCTATTCTATTTTAGTTTGGAGCATTACTTGGTACAAAGACCCTATAATACTAAGACGGCTCACTCCCTATCTCTCCCATGGTAATGTAAATTTTGCAGTGCCACCTAGTGGTGGGTTTGATCAGCCCGGCTGCTGGTTGGTGTTTCACATGTAAACACATACAATTATATTTACACATGAGATAGGTAAGTATGAATACGCATCAATATGAAATTGCTATGAACAAATACACATCATCATCAGCATCATCATCAGCATCGCCATCATCACACATCTTTCACATTCATATACTATAGTAACTGTTTAACCAAGAGAACAGCCAGCGCACCAAGTGGTGGGTTTGATCATTTTGAGCTGAGTGAGCCGTTTTAGTATTATAGGGTCTTTGCTTGATAGTTGGCTACCTTTATATGCTCTATATAAAATGTCTACACAATAAATTGTGTGTGCGCACCAATTAAAGCGAAGTGGAACACGCCATTGCTACCTTAGCTAGGTCACATTGTCGCCTACCAACACCAGCATTTGTTTGTTGGGGCTTTACATCCTGGCAACATCTAAGGTCATATCGCGATGGGTACCGACTTGTGACAGTGCACACTCATGGCAACTTTATAGTGCTGCCCTACTGGGAGACCACACTGCTCACACCATGACCCAATTTCCCACTCAGTCATATTGTCCTGATGTTGAGCTAAGCAGTCCTTGTACTATCCTAGTAATGCTGAGTGCCAGGCTAGGTAGCAATAAGTATCAATTTAAAAAATAATTAATTTGACTCCGCCCTGACCTTCTGGATGAGAAGACTGTGCTCTACCGATTCAGCCAACGCACCTGGTACCAAAACCAGTGAGATTTGATATTCCCAATGGGTTTGTTTGTTGTTGTTATACGTCCTAGCAACATCTAAGGTCATATCACGACGGGTACCGACTTGTGACAGTGCGCACTCATGGCGACTTTATAATACTGCCCCACTGAGAAACCAGGCCACCAGCACCATGATCTGATATCCAACTCAGTCACATTATCCTGACACTGAGCCAAACCAGTCCTTGCCCTATCCTAATAATGACGAGTGCCAACCTAGGAAGCGAGAAGTATCAATTTTTAAGTCTTTGGTTTGACTCGACCAGGGTTCGAACCCACGATCCCACGGTCTACCAACACGGGAGTAATAATCACACCAAGAGTAATAATCACACCAATATGTAAACTGGATGTGCAGGTTCAAATTTTGATAAATGTTCCACTTTTGAAATTGTTATGCTTTCATCACAATATGCAACTTTAACATTTAACTTTTAAGAACACCATCCTACTGGGCACGGTGGTCGAATTGGTAGAGGCGGGTCTCACCTGCGGGAAATTGGGAGTTCGGTTCCCGGTCGAGTCAAACCAATGACTTATAAAATTGATACTTGTCGCTTCCTATAGCCTGGCACTCGGCATTAATAGGATAGGGCAAGGACTGGTTAGCTCAGTGTCAGGATAATGTGACTGAGTGGGATATCGGGTCATGTTGCCGACAGCCTAATTTCCCAGTGGGGCAGGACTATAAAAGTTGCCATGAGTGTGCACTGTCACAAGTAGGTACCCGTCCTGATATGACCTTAGATGTTGCCAGGACGTAACACTCCAACAACCATCGACCAAGAACACCATCCTAGTGATGACTCAGGGTTTCTTCAGAAAAAAATGTGCCACATCGAGTTGATTGGTACCCCATGGATGTTGTCAATGTTTATCACGTCAATCATGTCCGCTGGAGTATTAGCCAGCTTGGTTGATTTTGAGGTGGTAAGTGATGGCTGTGACCTGGCGGTATTGGCATTTAGTCAAATATAGGCGCCATTCCTTAAGTCAGCAGGCGGAGAAGATGGATTTTAATTTTGTGTGTGGTAAATTAGTTGATTAGAAATTTCAAACGCGGACAATGGGGACCTTTGATGAGCCATTTCTCTCGCTATACACATGGTGGCAGCACCTGTTCCCGGTCCAAGTTGGCCATCATGGTTGGATAAAGGGTGTAGGTGTGTGTGATGGGGGTGTATGTGTGTGGTGGGGGTGATGGTGTGTGGTGGGGGTGATGGTGTGTGGTGGGGGTTTAGGGATGTGGTGTGGGTGTAGATGTGGGTGTAGATATGTGTGTGATGGGTCTGTAGGTGTGTGGTGTGTGTGTGGTGGGTGTGTAGGTGTGTGGTGAGGGCTTAGGAGTATGGTGAGGGTGTAGGTGTGTGGTGGGGCTGTAGGTGTGTGGTGGGGCTGTAGGTGTGTGGTGGGGGTGTAGGTGTGTGGTGGGGGTTTAGGGATGTGGTCTTCCTCATTCCACTGCTCCTTGCCCTATCCTACTAATACCAAATGCCAGGCTAGGTAATGACAAGTATACATTATTAAGTCATTGGTTTTACTCAGACAGAGTTTGAACTCGGGGGGAGGGGGGGGGGGGGCTCGAATCCCACTACCTACCAAAACAGGAGGCGAGCGCTCAACTCATTCAGCCACAGACACTATTCCTTATCTGTAGAACATATTCAGTAAACCTTTACTCACGTCAGGTATACACACTGGGAATACCTGAATAGGTCTCCCAGTGGGGCAGCACTATAAAGTCGCCATGAGTGCGCACTGTCACGAGTCGGTACCCATCCTGATATAAACTTAGATGTTGCCATTTTCCGTTTCCAAGATGAATATGGGCCGCTCTAAATAACAATATCAATATATATATATATATATATATATATGTTGCAAAACACTTGTCAACATCTGGTGGAGGTGAGGTGGGCCATAGGTGCCGCCACCGGTAGAGTGACGGATCTTACGGAGTAAAACAATATGATAATAATTCACTTACGTATCTTTATACTTGCATAATGCGCTATACATCTCACACAGTTATATATATATATATATATTATATTATTAATATGTATATATAAAATATATATATATGTATAATATATGTATAACAGAAAACAGCATTGTCTCTAATGCGTAAGATCAAGAAATAAGATGGCCATGTCTATGAGGCAACTTCCCTTCCGAGCTGTGTGTCTAAATTTCTCATGCGAAAGCAAATCAGAAATACCACGTAGATTAGACAAATTCCAGAACGAGGCTTGCAAGTGATTTGGCGACTGTCTGAGTGCGAGGCATTTTGATCGCATTTCGGCGGCGTTCACGTTGTTAGGGTAACTGAATAAAATTAAGTGCCTTGTAGCAGGGAGCATGGCAGCCAACCCATCAATCTCCCAAATTGGGCGACTGGGCACGGTGGCCGACTCGACATGGCGCCGGCCTCGCGTGCGGGAGATCGGGAGTTCGCTTCCCGGTCGAGTCAAACCAATGACTTATCAAATTTATACTTGTCGCTTCCTGCCCTGGCGCTCGGCATTAATAGGATAGACAAAGGACTGGTTAGCACAGTGTCAGGATAATGTGACTGAGTGAGATATCGGGTGCTGGTGCTGGTGTCCTAATTTCCCAGTGGGGCAGCACTATAAAAGTCACCATTTGCGCGCACTGTCACAAATCCGTACCCGTCCTGATATGACTTTAGATGTTGCCAGGATGTAAAACTCCAACAACCAACCAATCAACCCAAAGTGGGGTGAAGTGTTCGTTTGTTTGTTTGTTGTTGTTTTACGTCCTAGCAACATCTAAGGTAATATCAGGTTGGGTACCGACTTGTGACAGTGCGCACTCATGATGATGCTTAATAGTGCTGCCCCACTGGGAAACCAGGCCACCAGCACCATGACCTGATATCCCACTAAGTCATATTATCCTAACACTGAGCCAAACCAGTCCTTATCCTATCCTAATAACACCAAGCGCCAGGCTAGGAAGTGACAAGTATCAATTTTTAAGTCATTGGTTTGACTCGACCAGGATTCCAACCCACAAACTCATGGGGCGAAGTGAGGTACACTGGCGGCAAAACAGATGGTGCATCGGATAATCGGGGATCAGAGGAATTAAGGAGCGAGGGGCAGTCGTTGAACACAATGCGCACATTGAGCAAATTGTTGTGTGTTCTCTTGCTTTCTTTGTCTGATTAATGTCTAATTAATACACGCATTCATCTCCCGCTATGCAGATGCCTTCCTACTGCTTCGCAAAATAAGAACCCGCGTACTGCTCTTCAACTCCGCCTCACACTATCCGCCTTCATGTCCGCCTCACATTAGCCGACAAACTCGAGTTGAGTCGAATTTGAGTCGCCTTTATTTTTGTTCAAGTTTGGAGTTATTTGAAATGGAAACGTGAGCACATTAGTCCGGGAAATCTGTGTATATTACCCAAAAGATATTGCAATAGTTTCCAACCATAAGTTTTCTGATTCCTTAGACATCTGGGAGTATCAATTTCAAAATAGACCAAAATAGATTTAGTCGAACATATTTTTCGATGCGCGCAATGAAATATTGGACAGCATAGGACTCAGTAGTGATATGTCTTACTTTTGATCTCAGATGTTGTTAGGACATAAGACCCCAAATCACTCACCCAACCCACTTCCTCCTCTTTTTTTTGATTGGTTTGCTCATTGTCAAGATAATCTGAATGAGTGAGTGGGATATCAGGTCATAGTGCCGGTGGCACGGTATCCCAATGAAGCAGCACTATAAAGCCAGTATGACTATTAGAGCGCACTCTCACAAGTCGGTCCCCATCCCAATCTGGTATTATTTGATATGTTACTACTGGCTACCCCATCCAACTGCTCATTGAGAAGAAGCGGCACAAGGAGATCGAGGACGAGATCGAGGACGAGATCGAGGACGAGATCGAGGACGAGATCGAGGACGAGATCGAGGACGAGGACGAGGACGAGGACGAAAAAGCTTGTTTTATTTAACGATGTCTCTAGATCACATTGATTTTCGGATCATCTGCTATTGGAATCAAACATATGGTCATTTTGACATATTTCTTTGGAGCAAACCCGCTACCGCCACATAGGCTACTCTTTCCGATAAGCAGCAAGGGGTATTTTACTTTTACATGCACTTTCCCACAGATAGGACAGTACTTTGATGAATCAGTTGTGGACCACTGGTTGGAACGGAAAATAGCCGAAACTGCAAATGGGTCCACTGAGCAGGATCGATAGGATGACCGACACCTTCACAGGTGGACACTCTACCACCTGAGTTATGTCCTGCTCCCCCGCCTGAGCTACGTCCCGCTCCCCTCCAGGACGAGGACGAAGACGAGAAGAAGGAAGGTGAACAGGTGAAGAGGTGCATGCCGTGTACTTACAATATAAACATTAGCACATTAAATCCCAGTAAAACAAACACAAAAACCCTTCTGTGTAATTGTTAAGAAATGACTTAAAAATTGATACTTGTCGCTTCCTAGCCTGGCCCCGTCCTGATATGACCTTAGATGTTGCTAGGACGTAAAACAACAACAAACAAACAAACAAACAAACCTAGCCTGGCGCTTGGCATTATTCGGATAGGACAAGGACTGGTTTGGCTCAGTGTCAGTGATCCTGGAGTGATCCAGGCTGATCCGTGGCTGATCCGTGGCTGATCCGGTCTGATCCGGGCTGATCCCGGCTGATCCGGGTCTTATCGGGGCAGTCCGGGAGTAGTCCGTGGCTACGCCGTGGGTAGTCCGGGATAGTCCGGGGGTAGTCCGGGTTAAACCGTGGCTCATCCGGTCAAAACGGCCCTAGGACCACCCCCGGACAGCCCCGGTCCTCCCCCGGACCACCCCCGGACTACCCGGACCACCCCCGGACCATGCCGGATTGAACCCGGATCGTAAAATCCCCCGGACCGCCCCGGATGTTTTAAACATGTTAAAACATCCGGGGCAGCGCCAGGACGGGGCCGGACGAGCCACGGATCAGGCCGGATCAGGGGGTGTCACCAGAGACGAGCCACGGACGAGCCACGGATCACCCCGGATCGCCAAGGACCACCGCGGATGGCGGTCCGGGTCTCGTCCAGCCCCTGATGTAGGTGTGATTGGGGCTTAATGTTAGTGACATTTTCCATGATCTATTGCATAGTCCTCATATAATAAATCGGATATATATAACGTTCTATATACAATATATATGTAGCTATATATATATATAATATTAGATTAGATTAGATTAAAGTGTTTAAGCTGCATGCTCAGGTAAAGTCGGAGACTCTACCAACAGGGCCCACCACATGTGGTGAGGATGCTCTGTTCAGTTTTGTCATGTACAGCAATGAATTTGAATCTACCGGTGTTTAGCCAGGTGTATCCTGTAATCTGTGATTCATTCCCCACCCCACCCCAACCCCACCCACCAACCCCACCCAACCCCCCAACAAAAAACCCCAAAACCCCACACCACCAAACACACCACAAACCCCAACCTAGTATTGCTGTTAACACGTCGTCAACCTGCCTTTTGAACTTCAGTCGGGTAACACTATAAATCTACCATGTCTGCGCACTATCACTTGTCTGATTTGACCTGATACTTTGCTAGGAGGTAAATCGCCAATCAGCACACTAATGTGCAAGAGCCTTACACATCATTAAGGGGGGCAGGTGTTCGATTATAATTAATTAACAAACCTGTCCAATGTTTAGTCGTGCAGGTTAATTTAATCAACTTCAACACAGACATGACTTTTCTCTAGTGTAGCGCTTGGACCTTTTCTATGCGATTTAATAACGGGGCAAAATGGACATGGATTACATGCAACTTCCATTGTAGAAGTTTTAGGAAATAAAATGGTTCATATATAAGTTATAACAATCCACACACCCAGGCGCGCGCACACAATATATATTTATATGTATATATCTGTGGAGGTGGTCGGGTTAGAGAGGTTTTAGTATATATATATATATACACTATAAATAGGTTTTACTATATATATATACTAAAAACAAATCATGGGCAGGGTAAGTGAGCGCCGCCAGACAAGTTACAGCATTTGAAGGCAGGGGGCGACACAATCAGCCCAGTTGCATAATAGATGAACAATTTAATAAAGATCAGTATAGTAGATGAGTTAGAAGAATATAATAAGGTGTGAAAGGTTCCGATTAATTATACTTGTATAATGCTTATACATTCAATATAATATATATGTGTGTATGTGAATATATGTGTCTGTATCACAAACCTGCATAACAGGTAGAACCAAAACTAATACAACGAAGAAGCACACCGGGCGCGGTGGCCTAATCGGTAGAGCGTGGGCCTCACATGTGGAAGGTCGGGAGTTCGGTTCCCAGTCGAGTCAAACCAATGACTTTAAAATTGGTACTTGTCACTTCCTAGCCTGGCGCTCGGCATTAATAGGATAGGGCAAGGACTGGTTAGCTCAGTGTCAGGATAATGTGACTGAGTGGGACATCGGGTCATGGTGCTGGCAGGCTGATTTCCCAGTGGGGCAGCACTATAAAGTTGCCATGAGTGCACACTGTCACAAGTCGGTACCCATCCTGATATGACCTTAGATGTTGCTAGGACATAAAATAACAACAAACAAACAAACAAACGAAGAAGCAGAATGAGGCTGGTAATGAAATGTGGCAATGCGGCTAGTCAACCCTTATTGTCAGCTGGGAACCAGCGACCCAACAACGCCGGACATAACCAGGGCTGTGCCCGGCCGGCTTCACAAACCAGGCTAATGACACTGGACCGGATTAGCGTGCTGTGGGAGTCCTGCTGTGGGCCGGCTTACCTGCTTACACGGCCCGCGCAAAGGACAGATGGAGACCCGCGCATCGTGGTCACGTGGTACAGCTCGCCATGTATGGAATGGTGTTCTCACAGACCCTCAAACTAGCAAAGGAAACTTTGTTTTCACATTAATTTTCATCATCGGCTATTGGACATAAAAAATATGGTAATTCTGAGATATTTCTTTGGAGGAAACCCACTGCCACCACACTGGCTACTCTTTCCGATAAGCAGCAAGGGGTCTTTTATATGCACTCTCCCACAGACAAGACAGCACATATCACAGTCTTTGATGAACCAGTTGTGAAACATTTGTTGGAATGGAAAATAGCCCAAACTACAAATGGGTCCGATGAGAATGATCAACAGGATGATCAATCACTGACCCTCAAAACCAGCTGCTCTATAATCTATTATGGGAATATAAACAAGGACACTATCTCTCTTCATTTCCCTATATAATGTTAATAGTACACTCACTATATCCTATCTAACTGGCCCTGTGTAGTTACCGTGTTGGCCGCACTGGCGCCACCTGTAATGGGCCCTTTAGCACTGTATATCAACTGCGTTTGGTCTCCAATAGACCCGTTTGGGCGGTCAAATAATATATATATATATATATCTTTTATTTATTAATTTTTTTCTTGAAGATTTATACTGCCTATTATGGATAAGCCTGAATAGACTTGTTTTCACCATTAGACAGTTTGTCGATAGAAAGCCAGAGTCTACACTTTCACCAACCCAAGGGATTTTTAACCTCCCACACCACATATACATGGTATGAGAGCAACTGGCCTTTGATGACGCTGTAAGTTATCCACAGTGGTGGAAATCCAAATTGGCAGATGTGGGGGCATGGGGAATCGAACCACAGACCTTCTGATTAGGAGTCTGACCTAGAAAAACGTCAGACACTCTCACCACTCCGCCACAGAGAACACCACATCTCATTTTGTTTGTTTTGCGTCGAAGGTCAAGATGGGCACTACATTGTGACCGTATATGCGCTTTGGATATAATTACACACTACACATGTGAAGTAAGCGCCAATCACCATCATCCACACCAATGTTGTGCCCGGTGACTGAGCTCGGCACCGTGTGAACACGGAAGTAATTAGGCGGTGCACACCCGTGAGACACCGCCTGTGGGGCACATAACACGGTGGAGGAATGTCATGTGTGGCTCCAGGCCCACTCCCACAGTTCTCCCGCCCTTTTTGGAGCCCTACATGAAACACCTCCATCCAGACATCGGTTTTATCAAGAGTTCATTAACATGTTTCTGTGAAAACCTGTCTGTATTTTCTGTTCCCTCCTGTGAGGAGTGGGACGTAGCTCAGTCGGTAGCATGTCCACCTGTGAAGGTATTGGTCATCCTATCAATCCTACTCAGTGGACCCATTTGCAGTTTGGGCTATTTTCCATTCCAACCAGTGGTTCTTCAAAGGCTGTGGTACGCACTGTACTGTCTGTGGGAAAGTGCATATAAAAGACCCCCAGCTGCTTATTGGAAAGATTAACTTATGTGGCAGCAGCGGGCTTCCTCTAAAGGAATATGTTAGAATGACCATATGGTTGATGTCCAATAGCCGATGATAAAAATCAATGTGCTCTAGAGGTGTTGTTAAATAAAACATGCTTTACTTTTGTTGTTCCCTCCTGTCTGCATATCGTTCAGTCAAATCAACCTCTTCTTACACACTTATATTTATAGGCGGACGGGGGGGTGGGGGTGGGGGTGGGGGGGCGAATCGGTAGAGCAAAGGCTTCCAAAGGCATGGAAGGTCGGGAGTTCCAATCCCAGCAGAATCAAACCAATGACATATAAAATTGATACTTGTCGCTACCTAGCCTGGCGCTTGGCATTAATAGGATAGGACAAGGACTGGGTAGCTCACTATCAGGATAATCTGACTGTGTGGGATATCACGGTGCTGCCGGCCTTTTCTCCCAGTGGGGCAGCACTATGTAAAATCGCCATGAGCACCATGAGTGCGCATTGTCACAAGTTGGTACCCGTCCTGCATTCATTTATGGCATAATGTATGTTCATATATAATATAATATATGAATTTATTCATAGCATAATTTTTGCAAACACATATCACAATTCATGCATACATTTATTGCATTATGCATGCATATTCAAGAATACTATAATGTATGCACGCATAGCGTAATAATATATATAGAATAATGTGTGCACATCGGAATAACATATGCATATATTTATAACATCATATGCAAACACATAACATAATATATGCATTAAGTTTTCCCATAATGTATGCACATAATATAGACACATATTTATAGCATAATGTATGCGCATACATGACACATGCATATATTTAGAACATAGTGCACACACGTATCATAATATATGCATATATTAATATTAATAACTTATTGCATACATGTACACATACATAACACGTATGCATTATTTATAGTGTTGTGGTTAAACACACCGTATAATACAATTGGTTAGTTGGAGTTTTACTTCCTGGCAACATCTAAGGTCATATCAGGACGGGGCGCATTATGCACATAGCACAATCACATATACAGCACTATACATGCAGGTATTTATGACATAATATAATTATTCAGATGCATAACCTAATACAATATGCATTACAACACCACCCATCCCACTGAGCGCCCCTCCCCTGCCACCTCCCTTAACCATCATGAACAAACCATCAACACACTGAACATCCTACACAACTATCAATCTGTTTAAACACATTGAACACTATATAAGACCGACAAAATGTCTTGTCAACTATAAATTTACCATGTTTTATAAGAGAAAAAATATAACCCTCAATGACTGTTTGAGTTGCCCCGAGTATACACTTTCTACTCGGTGCTGCTCCCCATTTTTGCATGAACTACAGTGACTGGTGCTGTACATTATACAGCAGGAGCCACTCCCTTAATTCTACAGGATTGGTGCTGTAACTAATACAGCACTGACCAAAATTAGATTACATAGACTGTCAATTCCAATAGTAAGATGGCCGGAAGACCAGTGCTCCGGCGCTGACAAATGTCATATTCAGATGAATAAATACTTCTTTTTTTTAAACAAAAAAAACCGCCGCTCCGAGTGGAGTTGAAGAGATAAAGCTACGGTGATTAGATAACAACACCCCTGGACTGTAATCTAACCTGCGACTCTCCGTGTCGGGGAGAATCAGGTCATTCGCGACAGCCACTATTTCACCATAGTCAGCAGAAATTGGAGGCCACTCCGACGGACATGGTGCTGCAGGTCAGCATGTCACTCACCGCCATACCTCGGCTGATCACCATTCCTGCCACATTACTAATGGCGTGGTTTATATTCATGCCACTTTAATGCCATCCACAACCTGTTCATGTATGCTGAGTTATATACATGCCTCTTTAATGCCACCCACAACCTGGTAGTGTATGCTGAGTTATGTGCATGCCTCTTTAATGCGACTCACAACCTGGCAGTGTGTGCCGAGTTATGTGCATGCCTCTTTAATGCCACCCACAACCTGGTAGTGTGTGCTGAGTTATGTGCATGCCTCTGTAATGCCACCCACAACCTGGTAGTGTGTGTCGAGTTATGTGCATGCCTCTTTAATGCCACCCACAACCTGGTAGTGTGTGCCGAGTTATGTGCATGCCTCTTTAATGCCACCCACAACCTGGTAGTGCATGCTGAGTTATGTGCATGCCTCTTTAATGCGACTCACAACCTGGCAGTGTGTGCCGAGTTATGTGCATGCCTCTTTAATGCCACCCACAACCTGGTAGTGTGTGCCGAGTTATGTGCATGCCTCTTTAATGCCACCCACAACCTGGTAGTGTGTGTCGAGTTATGTGCATGCCTCTTTAATGCCACCCACAACCTGGTAGTGTGTGCCAAGTTATGTGCATGCCTCTGTAATGCCACCCACAACCTGGTAGTGTGTGTCGAGTTATATGCATGCCTCTTTAATGCCACCCACAACCTGGTAGTGTGTGTCGAGTTATATGCATGCCTCTTTAATGTCACCCACAACCTGGTAGTGTGTGTCGAGTTATGTGCATGCCTGTGGGTTCAGGTTGTGCCAGTGGTGCTGCTGCTGAGGGTGTAACTATGGTAACCTGAGTAGCCATACCAGTCTTTTTGATGGAGTTTGCGGCCCATTCAGCACCAACAGTTACCTTGCCTTCTTTAAAGCTGCACACTCCGATGAAAGCATCACATTTTAAAAACCAAAGCAATTATCTGGATTTTACTCTACATACCTGACTTAGATACCAGTGCACTTATTAAAGTTGCATAGTCCGATGGTTTTGAATTTCTGTATTTTTTCTGTAATAAATATATTTGATCGATCACTAGTATCTACTTTACATTAGTTCAAAGTTACTTGTATTTTAAATGCTAAACTTTTGAGATATTTTGAGTGCAAACATGGAAAATTAGTTTTGGCAAGCTTGCCAAAACTCTGATACCATAGACTTCTGCAGTAACAGGTTCTGTTAAATTGACTCAGTATTACCTTTCACGTAGAAACAAATGCTTTATAAGTGCATCAGTATCTAAGTTAGATATGTAAAATCAAATCTAGATAATTGGTTTTGTTTTGAAAATTTGATATTTCATCGGACTATGCAGCTTTAAGCACTCATTGCTGCATAGAAGGGAATAAATACCAAGTCAATTTAGTAGAACCTGTTAATGCGGAGGCCTATGTTGTCTGTGATTTATTGCATATGCCAAAATTAATCTGGAATATTTGCACTGCAAATATCTCAAAAGTATAAAATAAAAGTCACTTCAAAGTAAAGTAAGGTAGATTATAACAATCAACCTAATATATTTATCTATAAAACAAAGACAGAAACTCAAAACCGTCAATCAGAACATGCAACTTTAAGTCAAAACTTCATAACACTGATATCAAACGGGATGGCCGAAAGAGTTGACCGACCGTCTCCCGTTTTGGTAATAGTGGGATTCGAACCTGCGGGTTCAAACCCAGCTCGACTCATACCAACGACTTAAAAATTGATACTTGTCGCTTCCTAGACAGGTGCTCAGCATTATTAGGATAAGGCAAGGACTGGTCGCCTCAGTTTCAGGATAATGTAACTGAGTGGGATATCAGGTCATGAAGCTGGCAGCCTGGTCTCCCAGTGGGGCAGCACTATAATACAGTCACCAGCAGTGAGCACTGTTTCAAGTCAGTACCCGTCCTGATATGACCTTGAATGTTGCCAGGACGAAAAACTCCAACAACCAACCAACCAAATCATAACAATGACTGGCCGCTTTTTTATGATCATAGCAAAGTACTCCACCGAAGGTCGCCCTTTCTTGGTGAGCGGACATGTCGAGTGGCGTTCGAGAGTTGGTGTGTCGGTGGAAGGGCTTCGTGTGCGTTCGGGAGTCCTAGCCAAACACTGCTAGCGCCATCTGGGGACAGGGATAGACACTGCAGCTTAGACTCCACCAGTCTGTAGCCGTATAGTAGGGGTAGACAGTGTTTCATAACCAGGTCGCTCCAAGCCGAACAGAGGCGCACCATTTGTGGACACGCGAGCAACTTGATGACGTCACAGCCCGTGAGTGGGACATGGACGTCTGTCAGCATGACATCCTGGGGGATGAGGGGTGGGGGTGGGGGTGGGTGGTTCTATAGGGATCTAATAGTGAAGAATATAATTACACACATACACCCACACATATAAATAATATATTTATATACATCTATATACATATATGTATATACATACATATATACAGACATATGTATATATATATATCAATCAATCAATCAATAGTTCCGTCCTAATGTCGAGGGTTGGATGCAATGGTTCTCCACTTGTCCCGATGGTGTGCTGTTCTGATAGACTGTGAATAATTTAAGCCTGTCCACTGTGAAATATTTGTAAACCATGATGTTCTTGGTCTCCCTCTCCCTCTGCTGCCATTCACCTTCCCTTCCAACAATGTACGGTATATTGAACTCTGACGAATGATGTGGCCAAAATAAATAAGTTTCTTTGTCTGTATAGTGGCAAACAAGCTTTTCTTATTTTTAATTTTTCTGAGAACTTCTTTGTTGGTGATCTTCTTTGTCCATGATATTTTCATCATCCTTCGATAAGTCCACATCTCAAATGCTGCTAAACGTTTGTACATTTTCTTAGAGATTGTCCATGTCTCTGCCCCATACATTAGAGTAGACCACACATAACACTGAAGAATACGCTTCCTTGTTTGTATTAATATATATATATATATATATATATATATGTATATAAATATATATATTTGTTTTTGTTGTTGCCTGTTTAGCAACTACAAACTAAAGTCATATCAGGAGGGTATATTTAGTTATATGTAGAAAAAATCCTCTGAACTGACTGACACCTGTCAACACCGGATGTAGGTGAGGAGGGCCGCAGGTGGTGCCACCGGTACAGCGATGGGGTCTTCCAGAGTATAACAATATTAATAATAATTCCCTTACATATCATTATACTTGCATAAATGCGGTATACATCATATATCTATATATATATATATATACATACATATATAGTGGTGGTGATGGTGTTGGTGCTGGTAGTTGTGTTATAATATATATGAGACTGCCTCAAAAGGTGCTAAGCAATATGGGACACAATTTTGTCCATAGTAACGATCAACACACTATCTACTTATGCATTTGTTCAGGATAAACTGATTTGCTTTTTACATGGTGTTTCATAATCCCAATAGAATACATATTGATTTGAAGGAAATGTCCTTGTGTTTGTGTTTTCAGTCTAAGCGTTTCTATGCTGTTTTGTGTCAATCGTTACAATGGACAAAAAAGAAAAGAGTTATCACCTTTTGAGACAGGCTCATATATATATCACAATTCCAATGTGCAGTCGTACGTCATTATTTGCTTATTTCCTGGGGCTTTGCGTCCTATAAACATATAGGGATGGGTATCGACTTGTGACAGTGTCTCCTCATAGCGATTTTATATCACAGTTCCGCGACAACTTTGGGTGAGTTGGGGTGGGGGTGGGGGTGGGGGTGGATATCCCACTCAGTCACATTATCCCTGAAGTCACTCTGCCCATTTAGGATGACAAAATATTGTTTCCGTTCAGCTGGCCCAGTGAGTCACTAACAACCACATTAGTTATTGCACTGCCATCAGAAGGCAGGTTGACTGTGGAAATCCTCTACTTACACCTTTTCCACAGAACAGACTGTACATTGATCTGCTACCCACAACATTCCTTCTACCGCCAACAGTGCTTGGTAGTGTAAATTATCTATTATCGGATTATGATTAGGACAAGCACATTAGCATGATTATTGACCATTGACTGTCACTTGAAATTAACAGCAGAAGCCTGCTCATGATGAGTCGATATGTAGACGTTTGAGACTCTACAGAGTCGGGAACTGTGCGTGTGCGGGTGGGTGGTTGTGTGAGTGTGTAGGTGGATGGATTTGTCTCTCTGTTTTACATCCTGACAACATCGAAGGTTATATCAGGACAGGTACCAACTTGTGACAGTTCACACTCATGGTGACTTTATAGTGCTGCCCCACTGGAAGACCAGACCACCAGCACCATGACCTAATTTCCCACTCAGTCACATTATCCTGATACTGAGCTAACCAGTTTTGGACCTATCCTAGATACATTATCCTGATACTATTACTAAGCTAACTAGTCCGTGCCCTATCCTAGTAATGCCACGCATCAGGCTAGGTAGTAATTTTGTTATACCCCTGTCACACTACGATGTAATGAGCAAACGTAAGCCTGATGTGATCACGTTTTGTCATTACGTTGACGTTGGTGTTGGGTTACGTTATGATGACGTCAGAATGACGTTAGACTGACGTTGAGCTACATCACATTACATCGTGTTACGTCGGCGTGCGTCAAAGTTTTGAACCTGTTCAAAACTTTCGACGTAACTAGAACGTAAGGGTTTACGTTCGCCGTACATTCTGTACACGTTCGGCGAACGTCAATGATGTTAAACGGACGTTAGTCAAACGCTGGTCACTATGTTGCACTATGTTGCACTATGTTGCACTATGTTGCACTATGTTGCACTATGTTGCACTATGTTGCATTATGTTGACCCACATTAAAGGTGGTGGGAGCATGCAGTCCGCGTTGTGAAAACGTCAGGATAACGGATGCCTAATGGACATCCAACGTACGTTTACCGTTTTGCCACCGTTTCATGACGTAAGTAACATAAGGTAACATAAAGCAACATAGTTCTGGTGATCGGATAACGTTAATAACGTCCCGTCAGCGTAATTACGTTGTCCTCTCTCGTTGAACGAAGCTATCACTACGCTTTACTGACGTTACGCTCTCGTCAACTACGCTGCATCCACATTCAACTTGTGCCAAAATTTGCATACTACACCGAGAAGTTCAACGTTTTTCACGTTCTCCCTACGCTGACGTCGTCACGTCATAGTGTGACAGGGCCATAAGTCATCACATGGGGAAGCCCGTGCTCATACCAATTCGGCCATCGCGTCCAGTCTCGGTGGCTGGGTGTGTGGGTGTTTAGATGGGTCGATGTATGGGTGTGTGGGTGGGTGGGTTAAGTGTGTGAGTGTGTACATGGGTGGATGTCTGAGGGTGTGGGTGTGCAGAAGGGTGGATGTATGAGTGTGTGGGTGTGTGAGTGTAGATAGGTGGATGTCTGAGTGTATGAGTGTGTGAGTGTGTGAGTGTGCAGATGGATGGATGTGTGGGTGTGTGGGTGTTTAGATGGGTCGATGTATGGATGTGTGGGTGGGTTGAGTGTGTAAGTGTGTAGATGGGTGGATGTCTGAGTGTGTGGGTGTGCAGATGGGTGGATGTGTGTGGGTGTGTCAGTGAAGTTAGGTGGTGTATGAGTGTGTGAGTGTGTGAGTGTGTGAGTGTGTGAGTGTGTGGGTGTGTGAGTGTGTGAGTGTGTGGGTGTGTGAGTGTGTGAGTGTGTGAGTGTGTGGGTGTGTGAGTGTGTGAGTGTGTGGGTGTGTATGTGTGAGTGTGTAATGGATGATGGTGGAGTGTTGGGTGTGTGTGTGTGAGTGTGTGAGTGTGTGGGTGTGTGTAGATGGGTGGATGTGTGGGTGTGTGAGTGTGTGGGTGTGTGAGTGTGTGGGTGTGTGTAGATGGGTGGATGTGTGGGTGTGTGGGTGTGTGGGTGTGTGAGTGTTGTGGGTGGGTGTGTAGATGGGTGGATGTTTGGGTGTGTGGACGTGGAATTATGAGTGTGTGCGTGTGTGAGTGTAGATAGGTGGATGCTTGAGTGTGTGAGTGTGTGAGTGAGTGTGTGAGTGTGTGAGTGTGTGAGTGTGTGAGTGTGTGAGTGTATGAGTGTGTGAGTGTGTGAGTGAGTGTGTGAGTGTGTGAGTGTGTGAGTGTGTGAGTGTGTGAGTGTGTGAGTGAGTGTGTGAGTGAGTGTGTGTGTAGATGGATGGATGTGTGGGTGTGTGAGTGTGTTGGTGTGTGTGTGTAGATGGGTGGGTGTTTGGGTGTGTGGACCTGGATATATGAGTGTGCCGGTTAGAGAGGGGGAGGAAGAGTAGAAGGCAGGAGGAGGGGGGGGGGGGTCATTTTACTGACAATGTGACATCCACCACGATCCCTACCTGCACACCCCGCCTCAGTGTGTTGGTAGACCACGTACAACACGCCGCCTTCTTCCCATTTCCTGCCCGGGATTCCGTGGAGGCTCCCCGGTCACTCGTGCTCCTGTGATTGCGTACGTGGCTGTAGCTGGGAGGTGACACCACTGGCACATATGAAGATGGCAATGGGTGGGAGGAGGGGAGTGAGGGAGTGAGTGGGTGAGAGGGTTGGGGTGGAGTGGTGAGAAGGTTGGGAGGGCGGGTGAGGGGCGGGAAGGAGGGAGAATTGTGTGGTGGCGGTAAGGGAGTGAGGGGAAGGGTGGGAGAGGGTGGGAGGAGGGAGATGGGAGGGTGGGAGGGGGTCTGTTGGCGGGGAGGTGACAATACCAGCCATATAAAAAGGTTTCAATAGTGGTGAGGAGAAAGAGGAGGGAGGGCGGTGGGGGGATGGATGTGCAGGGCGGGGAGAGGGGAGGGCGGGGAGAATGATGGAGAGGGTGGGAGGAGGGAGGGTGGCAGGGTGTGCTGTGCGGGGAGGTAACAACACTTGCAGATATGAAGGTGACAAAGGTGGAAGAGGGAGGGCGGGGGGGGGGGAGGGTGTGGAGGGGATGAGGAGGCAGGGAAAGGGAGGGCGCGAGAGAGGAGGGTGTGTGGTGGCGGGGAGGGGAGTGAGGAGAAGGGTGAGGAGAGTGAGGAAGAGGGTGAGGGTAGTGAAGGAGAGGGTGGAGGAGGGAGGTTAGGGGGGAGGGTGGGGTGGCTGGCAGGTGAACAACAGTGGTAGATGTGAAGTGAAGGTGGCAATGGGCACGAGGAAGGAGGGCGGGGAGAGAGGGCGGGGGAGAGGATGGGAGGGGAGGGGGAGGCGGATGACTAGAGGGTGGGATTGTGGGTGAGGGGGGCGGGTTGGTGAGAGCTCGGGGGAGAGGATGGGAGAGGGGAGATTAAATGATGACAGGGTGGGGACGGATATGGTGGGTGTTAAGGGCGGGGATGGTGGGATGGGGCAGATAGGGTGAGTGGGGGCTGGGAGGGGGCGGGGGGAGTGGGGGGGGGGCATGGGAGGAGTTATTGGCAGGAATTGCCAACCAGGAAAGGCGTATAAGTCCAGCAATGTGAGCACCACACTTAAGGGATATGAGGCGATGGCATGGGCAGGTCTAATCTAGGGTCAGGCGACCTTCTCTGGCTGCGATCGTCCTGCCGCGTGAGGCGACATATATGCGAGTGAGGTGTGTTCAAATAGGGAAGGAAGCCTCAATATTTTACTATTTCGTTTTTGTGTGTGGGTAAAACAATTTATTCATTTAAAGACTAACCGTTATTAAAACCAAATCTAACTGATATACAAACACCCCCCCCCCACCACCACCACCACACCCACCACACCCACTACACCCACTACACCCACTACACCCACTCCACACACTCCACACACTCCACACACTACACCTCCTACACATACTACACATGTGTAGTATGTGTAGTATGCGTAGTATGAGTATTAGAGAGCTAAATGGAGAGCGGCAGTCAAATAATGAAAGCAGTCTTTGTCGCATCGCGACCGACAGCATGATGATGATGATGACACATACTACACACACACTACACACACACACTACACTACACACACACACACACTACACACACACTACACACACACACTACACACATACTACACACACACTACCTACACACACACTGCCACACACTCCACACACTCCACACACTCCACACACTACACGTCCTACACATACTACACATGTGTAGTATGTGTAGTATGCGTAGTATGAGTATTAGAGAGCTAAATGGAGAGCGGCAGTCAAATAATGAAAGCAGTCTTTGTCGCATCGCGACCGACAGCATGATGATGATGATGACACATACTACACACACACTACACACACACTACACTACACACACACTACACTACACACACACTACACTACACACACACTACACACACACTACCACACACTCCACACACTCCACCCACTACACCTCCTACACATACTACACATGTGTAGTATGTGTAGTATGCGTAGTATGAGTATTAGAGAGCTAAATGGAGAGCGGCAGTCAAATAATGAAAGCAGTCTTTGTCGCATCGCGACCGACAGCATGATGATGATGATGACACATACTACACACACACACTACACACACAACACACACACTACACACACACTACACCCACACTACACCCACACTACACCCACACTACATCCACACTACATCCACATTACATCCACATTACATCCACATTACATCCACATTACATCCACATTACATCCACATTACATCTACATTACATCCACATTACATCCACATTACATCTACATTACATCCACATTACATCCACATTACATCCACATTACATCCACATTACATCCACATTACATCCACATTACATCCACATTACATCCACATTACATCCACATTACATCCACATTACATCCACATTACATCCACATTACATCCACATTACATACACATTACATACACATTACATACACATTACATACACATTACATACACATTACATACACATTACATACACATTACATACACATTACATACACATTACATACACATTACATACACATTACATACACATTACATACACATTACATACACATTACATACACATTACATACACATTACATACACATTACATACACATTACATACACATTACATACACATTACATACACATTACATACACACTACATACACAATACATACACATTACATACACACTACATACACATTACATACACATTACATACACACTACATACACATTACATACACATTACATACACATTACATACACATTACATACACATTACATACACCTTACATACACATTACATACACATTACATACACATTACATACACATTACATACACATTACATACACATTACATACACATTACATACACACTACATACACACTACATACACACTACATACACACTACATACACACTACATACACACTACATACACACTACATACACACTACATACACACTACATGTAATGACGTATTGACACAATGGATTCTGTAACGTAACTGTTTATTGGAACCATACCTGGTGACATCACTCATCGTGACCCGGTCTGACCTTTGACCCGAGATCAATACATTACATCTTCCCTTCAATATAAGTAAAATGACAATGCAAACTTAACTACTTAATCCGCTATGCTTAATTCACTATTTCCATATTCTTTCTCTTTATACAATCAAAAGCATATTATGCACTGCAGCCTTTACATCATATCGTATCTATTCCATACCTACCATTTATATTCACAACAACAATTAAACAATCATGTGATATGCCCCATGTGAAATGTTATATTCCATCATGTGATATTACGTTACTTCCCGATTACGTCAATCTATCGATCCGTCGGAACAGTGTAATACTCTTCCTATTTACCTGTCGTAGATATGTATTATGATATCATCTCAACATTGTTGTTTGCTTATTATCTATACTTACTTAAGAAGATTGTTTTATTTTTCGATTAGACGTCCGTCCTGATGAACATCCGTGCATGAGCGCTGTTAACGAACGCCTATTCTTACTGCCTTTTATTGTTTACGTTCTTTGTATGACCTCTCGGCGCCGCGTGACGTCATCGTGTGCCTGTTTGCGTAATTGTCTCTTTTTATATATATTTATGAACGTGACCCTTCCTTGTTTGACCTACTGTACGTAATCTTATGTGGCATTCATGTTAAACGTTTCGGAGGCTTACTAACTCTACCGTATCTTGTGGTGTAAGGTGAGTTTGTCGTGGGTGACAGGATCTTTTCTGCTATTTTATCATTTACAATTTGATGAGGACATTTGAAAATGAATTTTCTGTTTCTTCTTATAAGATTATCTTTGTTATTACGTATTGTGTAATCTCTTCTTCTTGTGCCACCTGTATCTGTTATGTGACCCAGCTCCCACTCATTATTATAATTTCTATATCTAATTTTGTCTCCCACTTGTAAAGATGAATGTTCTCTGCCTGCGTGGTTGTCAAAATATTGTTTTTGGATCAGTTGCCTACGTTCTAATTGTCTTGACATGGACGGTTTTATTGTGGATTTTAGTCAGTCATTCAATACTGGTAATCGTGATCTTAAACGTCTCGACATGAGCATCTGAGCTGGTGATGCATTGACGCCTTCCAAAGGGGTGTTTCTGTAGTTGAGCATGGCTATGTTCACATCAGTCTTATCTTTATTACATTTTTTTATCATGTTTTTGAAAGTTTGGACCAAACGTTCAGCCTGTCCATTACTTTGTGGGTGCATTGGATTAGTGAAGACTCGTTCAAACCCATAGTACATGGCAAATTCACGAAATTCCCTGCTCGAAAATTGAGGACCGTTGTCCGACACTACATATTGTGGTATGCCATGTCTACTAAATATCTGCTTCATAACATTAATAACAGCCTTACTGGTAGTTTTTAATAACTCAACAATTTCGGGGAATTTTGAGTAATAATCTACAACTACTATGTAATCCTTATCCCCAACATGAAACAAGTCAACTTCAACTTTATTATACGGTATATCGGGTATTTCATGGCCGATTAATGGTTCTTTACCTGGCATATTGCGACACTCTTGGCAGATATTACATCGGGATACCGTCTCTTCTAATGCGCCCATCAG
Organism: Branchipolynoe longqiensis; assembly: GCA_030323885.1. Taxonomy (NCBI): domain Eukaryota; kingdom Metazoa; phylum Annelida; class Polychaeta; order Phyllodocida; family Polynoidae; genus Branchipolynoe; species Branchipolynoe longqiensis. The sequence goes on from CM059191.1 coordinate 36,218,397, forward strand.
TCCTGGCCAGAACACCGTGTCCCTCGCTAACTGTTTGCTTTTTATAACACCTAAATGAGCTTCATGCAACTTCTTTTAACATGTCTGTCCGCATCGACTTAGGGATAATTATTTGTGAACCTCTTAACAGTATCCCTTCAGAAATGGTGATCTCGTCCTTAAATCTAAAAAACATTTGAACATCCGGGTCGAGGGATTTCCCCTCATTAGGCCAACCATGTATTGACAAGTTAACACTTTTTTGTAGTGTTGGATCCAACACTGTCTCCTGTTTAACGGCCTGGACCATGTCTGGATCAATCCCAATGGAAGCTATTGACATGTTCCGATCGTATAGGTCGTCAGGGGTCACACTTGTAGTGTGGGCTCTCGATAGGGTATCTGCAAAGAATAATTCAGTACCTCTTAAATATTGTACCTCAATATTGTAATTCTGCAATCTCATACGCATTCGTTGCATTCTTGCCGAGAGGGAATGCACCGGTTTCGACATTATGGCCACTAAAGGTTTATGATCTGTGATTATTGTGATTTCGTTTCGTTAAATATAATCGTGAAATTTATTGCACCCGAAACAAATGGCTAATAATTCTTTTTCTATGACCGCATAATTGATTTGGGTTTCATTTAGTGCTTTGGATGCCATAGCTACTGGTAATTTATCCTGGAACAAGGTGGCACCCAATCCAAATTTGGACGCGTCTACCTGCAGAACAATACGTTCCCTGCTACTGAAAAATCTCAACACTGGGGCGGTTGTTAACAAATATTTCAAATGTTCGAACGCTAATGCTTGTTCTGACTCCCAATGCCAAGCTATATCTTTTTTCAATACTTGTCTCAACGGTTTAGTTATATGCGCCATGTTGGGGATAAATTTGTGTACATAACCCATCATCCCTAAGAAACGTTGTAACGCGGGTTTGTCTGTTGGGCTGGGCATGTCGACGATTGCTTGTATCCTGTCAGCATTGGGCTGGATACCTTCTGACGTGATAACATGTCCGACATAATTTACATTTGTTTTACATATCTTCGACTTCTTTGGGTTCAGTTTCAGGTTTACTTGAACAGCTCGCTTCAAAACAGCTTCTAAACGTGAGTTATGCTCATCAATTGTCGACCCATGTACCAAGATATCATCTGTGATAACCTGTACGCCTGGGAGATCCATTAGAATCATATTCATTTCCTGTATGAATATATCTCCCGCTGTTTTGATGCCGAACGGGAGTCGAGTAAACCTGAACCTGCCCCACGGGGTGTTGAATGTGCATAATTTTTAACTAGCAGTGTCGAGCTCGATCTGCCAGTATCCGCTATTTGCGTCTAGCACCGAAAAATATTTGGCCCCGTGCAATGTCGCTACCACCTCTTCGACAGTCTTTACAGGGTATGGGCCTCGTAGAATGGCATTATTTAATCTTGTAGGATCTATGCATATGCGTAATTTCCCTGGTTTCCGGACTATTGTCACAGAACTTACCCAAGGGGTAGGCTTGTCCTGTTTTATGATAACCCCTAGGTCTAACATTCTTTTTAGTTCCTTTTTGACATCGTCGACAATTGCTAGTGGCACTCGACATGGAGGGTCGATTACAGGGCATATGTTCTTATCAACGTAAATCTTAGCATTAACTTTGATGAGGCCTAGACCCTGAAAAACTGTTGAGTATTGTCTTACCAGTCGATGTGCTATCGCATCACTCTCTACGGCGTCCAAGACATCCAAGCGCGCCAACAAGCCTAATTGGACACAGGATTGTTTTCCCAGAATTGCGCACCCGGCGTCCGTAACTTGAAATTTGACGCAGTGACCCTCGACATTAAGGGACACCTCCCCATGTGGGCGAATTTTATGCCCACCATACGTCACTAACTGGCAGACTGACGGAATCATACACGCTTTACTCATTTTATGGTACATTTCTAGTGGTAAAATATTAGCTTCTGAGCCAGTATCCAACTTAAAGCGGATATCTAGGCCATCCACACAAAATACAGTGTACCATAAGTCTTTGTTGTCCTTGTCACTAGTACACAAAGTCCCTACAAATAAGTCGCCAGTTACATCATTATTGTGAATGTTCTGTTCTTGGTGCGCGATGTCGTCCTTGGTGACATCAATCTCGTAGAGAGCTGCATTCCTACCTGGAGCTTGTTGTGATCGGCACATATTTATGAAATGTCCAATCTTTCGACACCCTAAACACTCTTTTCCTCTCGCTGGACATGTTCCTGTTGCATGTGTAAAACCGCACTGGTTGCACTTGTTACCCGTTCGTCGACTCGCTTGTTGTTGTTGATATCGACCAGCTGATCACCGTATCCAAGGAGACGACCCTGCCGCAGGCCGTTGTCTGTTCGTGTATCCTGTTTGCACCGCATCGACTTGGTGTACGTCCCTTTGTTTTACCTGGGCGGACTTGATCTCGCTAAGTCGACATAACTGTATACATTCTTCCAGCTTCAGATCGGGCATTTGTAACAACTTGTTCCATACCACATCATCTGTTATACCGCATACAATTCTGTCACATAGCAACGAAGATTCCAATTGTTCATAGCAGCAATACTGCACTCGGTGTTTAAGTTCTCTGATAAACGAATCCATGCTCTGTTCCCCCTGATTAAACGAGTTGAACTCGTAACGAATGACTGTCAAATTCGTTTTACCTTCGCAATAACGTGCAAACGCGTCTACCGATGGTCCTATCTTGTCTTTGTCTGTGCCTTCCAGTGTGAACGTCCGATAAACCTTTTGGGCTTCCACCCCCGCGACGTGCAGAAATACGCAGCACTGAATACGTTCTGTTTTTGTCGATACTCCAGCAGCTACAGCATATATCTCGTATGCCTGTAACCAGCACCTCCAATTGATCGCCATTTTCTCGTCCAAGTTGAGATATCCTGGCGGTTTCAGCCCGTGAAGCGCCATGATTCGACCTTAATATCTGACACCATGTAATGACGTATTGACACAAATGGATTCTGTAACGTAACTGTTTATTGGAACCATACCTGGTGACGTCACTCATCGTGACCCGGTCTGACCTTTGACCCGAGATCAATACATTACACCACTACATACACACTACATACACACTACATACACACTACATACACACTACATACACACTACATACACACTACATACACACTACATACATACTACATACATACTACATACATACTACATACATACTACATACATACTACATATATAATACATATTACATATATAATACATATAATTCATATATAATATATATAATACATATAATACATATAATACATATAATATATATAATATATATAATATATATAATATATATAATATATATAATATATATAATATATATAATATATATAATACATATAATATATTTAATATATATAATATATATAATATATATAATATATATAATATATGTAGTACACATAGGCTGGCTACAGTACAAATAAGAAACAAACAACCCCAGTGCGAGTGAACATGTGGGCGCGCCCGTTACGGACGAAGGGGGCCGGTGGCAGCACCAATCGTTGTGACAGGATAGCCATATGCACACATCGGCAGCAAATATATACAATAATAACAACAACAACAACAATAATACATAAAAAAATTCCCTTCCCCCGCGTTTATACTCGCATACTACTTATACACCACATACTCTCTTCCAGATTCATCCATCTAGGCCCTACTACATCAACACCCAGCATTCCGCCACCATATGAATGATGACACTCTGGTGGGCAAAAGTGGACACCGGTCGCAATTAGTGTTAAGCAGTAGTGGCCTGCCACTCAGCGGACACCCAGCCCCACCCCCTGGTGTCAGTTAGGCACACTGGTACCGGCCGGGCGGGCGGGCGGGCTGGCGGAGCTTGTACCCGCCTGTACAGCCGGCCCGCTTGGCCTTGTTAGCACACAGTCCTCATCTGAAATCAATGTGGCATGAGACTTGAGGACCTGTGTTGTTAGGAAATCAATGTGGCGTGAGACTTGAGGACCTGTGTTGTTAGCCAGGCTGTGTTGGGGAGTAGGGAAGAGGTGGTGGAGGGAGGGGTTAAACTGAACAGCTTAAAGTTGCATAGTCCGATGGTTTTGAGTTTCTGTCATTTTCTGAGATAATTATAGTCAGTTGATCGTTATAATCTACCTTATTTCAATTTTTAAAGTTGCATCATCCGATAAAGGCATCGCATTTTCAAAAGCTAAACAAGTGCCTGCATTTGAACCTACATATCCAACTGAGATACAGTTGTCCATATTAGGCATTTTAGTGCTGCATAGAAGGGCACTCGAACGGATGGGGCTGCCCTCTATGGAAGATCTTCTGATCAAAAAGAATCTCCGGTGGACTGGACACCTCATGAGGATGTCATCAGACAGGCTACCAAAGCAGATCCTCTATTCTCAACTGTCTTCTGGCTACAGAAAGAGAGGGTGCCCTCGCCTCCAGTTCAAGGATACCATCAAGAGAAACCTGAAGCTGAGAGACATTAAGACCAACTCATGAACGCAACTCTCACAGCAGAGAGCTAAATGGAGAGCGGCAGTCAAGTAATGAAAGCAGTCTTTGTCGCATCGCGACCGACAGCATGATGATGATGATGATGATGATGAGAAGGGCACACTAAGCCAATTTAATAGAACCTGTTACTGCAGAAGCCTATGGGATGAGAGTTTTGCCAAACATGCCAACATTAATTTGGTATGTTTCCTCTTCAAATATCTGATAAGTTAGTCATTTTAAAGCAAAGTTACTTCAAACTAAAGCATAGTAGATTACAAGGATCGACATCATATATTTATTTAAGAAAATGACAGAAACTCAAAGCCATCGGACTAAGCAACTTTAAATAACTTTGATTTAAAAGGATTAACTTTGGTGATATTTGAAGTGTAAAGACGCACCATTGCTCTCAGGCACAGAAGACGTGCAAGCTGAGGTTGGGAAAACATGGCTTTTATTCGGGCGCCTCTGCCCCATCATCATCAATTATGTTGGTATGAGAGCATCAACGACTGACATAAGGTCATGGTATATGATCAGTTTATGGGATGAGATGTAATATGCAGCACATATGATAACATAACATAGCAATAACATGTGATTATATGAGAAGATAACATTTGACATGCAGAGTGATTAAAATGGGCAATGAGAGAAGTTAATAATCAATATAATTATCAATTATTGATTATCATACCAGTTTGATAGTTCAATTGCTTGTGTGTCAATTGTATGGTAGATAATAAATTGAATGTCAAATATCTTTCAGTGGTAATTTGATAAATGTTGTTTGAATTGTTGTTTTGTGTTTTGATTGGCTCGGCCAATCATTCAGCAGGTGTGGGTGGGCGGGTGAATAAGAGATTTGTAGATGTGGTCAGTCGGAGAGGCTGTTCCACGCTGACCACCAGATGGGGTGGAGTCATGGGCTCCAGTTTGTGGTGTGATCTGATTAGTGGTTTGGTGTGTAGGTGTGTCCAGTATGTGGTTTGTGATTGGTTGGCCAGGGGGGGCAGGTGTGGAGTGTCTGTGTGTAAGCAGCCTCCTCTGCCAGTTGGGTTCCCATGGGGTCCCCCCCCCCCAACCCCACCAAGGCGGTGGTGGCAGGGGTGGGGGTGAGGGGGGCGTGTCAGCTTCGTGGTCCCTGCGCCCAGCAATGAACCCGAATGAGCGTCCACGCTCATTCCAGACAATTAATATTGCCATGCCTGTCTAAACTCTGACGCCATAGGCTTCTGCAGTATCAGGTTCTATTAAAATGTCATAATATACCATTCTATGTCGCAACACATGCTTAATACATTCACCGGTATCTAAGTTAGATATGTAGGTTCAAATCTAGATAAGTGTTTTGTTTTAGAAATTGTCATGCTTTTATCGGACTATTCAGATTAAAAGCTACACGGTTCTATGAAAGCTTCACCCTCATCGAAACCAAAATACAGTACAACCCCGTTAAACCAAGCTCGGTTAAACCAAACGATCGGTTAATCCAAACTTTTTTCGGCGGCCCGGCAAAATACTACCATTTATCATATAAAAAAGTTGGTTAAACCAAAGTCGGTTAATCCAAAGTATCGGTTAATCCAAACAAAATTGTCGGCCCCAAGCCACTTGCTGTACAGTTAGACCAAACTTTCATGTGGTTTTAAGGTCATCTGAGACTTTTTTATATGATAAATGGTAGTATTTTGCGGTGGGCGGCGGGCGGCGGGCGGCGAGCGGCGGGCGGCGGGCGGCGAGCCGCGAGCCGCCGGCCGCTCACTGCGCCGTGTCCAATAAGTAAGTCACGGCTGCGCCAACACTAATTATACGTTCGGAATTACAGGGCAATATGGGCACGTCCCTAGTTTCTTTGCCTGTAATTTGGGTTAGTTTTATTTTCCCTCACAGCCCGCTGAGTGCTTACTACGGCCGGCATTTGTACTGATGAGAGAATCCCAACAAGAAATCCACATTAATGTGTTAGCAATACATGATATTCAAATGCATGCTCTGTGGCAACGGTCCCACAACCGTAGTGTTCGTCGTCGCCATCAGATGTGAATATTGTGTATTAATAGTGACTGACTAGTTTGGTACCCTCATAAAATTGTCAAATGGGTCCAAACATGAAAATTATATTTTTTTTGGAAGCTCCAATGACCCAAAAGCAATATACTTTTGCAATTTTCAAAATATCCCAAAATTTGACTGACGTATGTGCATTTGAAAGTTAGTAATTTCCAAAGCTTTTCTATGCGCTGTGGCAATGGTCCCACAACCGTAGTGTTTGTCATCGCTGTGAGATGTCACATGTGTTGTGAATATTGTGTATTACCGCAAGAGGATGTCTGAGCACTCTACTGCGAAGCCACTTATTATCGCCCTTCCGTGTTTGCTGATAGATTCATGGCATCAGCCATCAATTATGGCGAAAGGATGTGTTGGTCTACCGCAATACTTATTATCGCCCACTCAGGGATGAACGTGGTCTATGGCAAAATATGCAGAAAGCAAGCTGAGATTATTACACCGACGGCGAATTTCCGTGAAAACACGGATCCACCCCCCCCCCCCCCCCCCCCCACCATATGATTAGCACTGTCAGGGAATCGCGGGAAAATGCCGGAAATCAGTTTTCAACTATCCTTGTTATGCCTATATTATCGCCTATATCTAAACCTTGTTGGATTTTATGTTCTAGTAGCATCTCAGGTCATAAGAAAGGGTTTCGAACCGACCAATTTTGTCATATATATCCGGATTCCTTAGCATTTTTCTTAACATAATAATTTAATATAAATCTCGGAAATCTGCGAAATAGCGGAGATCTTTCATCCCTCTTTCATCAGATGTATTGCTGAAACTCACAATAGACTGCCAACATTATCGTCCAATTCCTTTTAGATATATAATATATAGCTATATAAATATATAGTCTTAGTATATGATTATATACTGGAAGCAGACAGAACTTTCGAAGTATTTACTAATCAGTATAAAAACAACCAATTTGGGTTCGAGTTTAAAGTTGCATGGTCCGATGAAATATAATTTTGTCAAAATTAAAACAACTACTTACATTTGATCCTACATATCCAACTTAGATACTTGTGTATTAGCTAATGATTTGGATCCATCGCAAATACGCCGGTTTCTTTGCTTAATGCTATGATGGCTTGACGGGATCTGCCGCAAATGCGCAGATCTCCAGGTTTAATGCTATGATGGCAGCAACTGTTCTGGTCATGCGTTATCATTTGGACGGGATCCATCGCAAATGTGCCGGGTTCTAGGCTTAACACTATGATGGCTGCAGCCATTCCACAGCATATACGCTGGCGGAAGGCTCAGGATTGCAGAGCATGCAGTTTGTCATAGGTGAGTGTAGAAACTGATATGGTGCTACCACCCCTGGCCATCCTCTGATGCAAACACTATGGAATGGCGCATTTGTGATGGATCCCGACCAAACGATAACACATAGATATGACCAGAACGGCTGCTGCAATCATAGCATTAAACCCAGAAACCTAGCATTAAACCCATTGCGGTGGGTATCGTCAAACCATTAATGCTCAGGCCCGGCTGAATAATAGAATGTGCAGTTTGGTGGGTGGTTGCATAATTTGATATTTTGAAATTTCTGCCATTGTATATGTGATGTTGGATAATCAATGCTACCTGGTCAATTCGATAGATATAAATCGAATTAACCTTTCTACAAAATAATATTTTGTTAAAAACCCTAGTGCCATGGGCCTTTGGCACCAATCAGTTCCCAGAATGTTCACACCCCAAACAGAAATACGTACCTAAGCCCTGTCAGGTTCCAGGATTAGTAGGTCATCTCACATCACATGGTCACCACGAGATGACTGTCTGGGTCATAGCCACAGGACTTTTGGCAAGCTTGTTGAAATTATTTTGGGTTCTTTCAGCTCAAATTGCTCCAAAACGAGCCATTTTTCATCAAAGTTACTCGGGACTAATGAATATTAGGATATAATGGTCAACCTGAGCTATTTATCTAAAATATAACTAACAAATTCAAACGCCATCGGACCAAGCAACTTTAAAGTTGCATGGTCCGATGAAGCTTAATATTTCCCAAACTAAAACGTTTCCAGACATTTGGTTCTATATCACCAACATATATATTGGTGCATTAACTAATGATTTTGGACTGGTTATGAGGAGTAATTGATTAATTACGACATCGCTATGAGCAATTACTTTCAGAAAGCCATGTAGCATGGACACCACTGATAAAGTAGGCTAATCATGTGACCTTATTAGGCTTGCCCTAATTCCATGTACTTACATTACCGGGCGCGGTGGCCTAATCGGTAGAGCGCGGGCCTCACGCGCGGGACATCGGGAGTTATGTTCCCTGTCGAGTCAAACCAATGACTTTAAAATTGATACTTGTCGCTTCCTAGCCTAGCCTTCACACTAAATGAAGATAAATATATTGAATTGATTGTCATAATCTATCTCAGAAAAATGACAGAAACACAAAGCCATCGGGCTATGCAACTTGATTGATTGTTGTTTTACGTCCTAGCAACATCTAAGGTCATATCAGGACGGGTACCGACTTGTGACAGTGCGCACTCATGGTGACTTTAGAGTGCTGCCACACTGGGAAACCAGGCTGCCAGTACCATGACCTGATTCCCTACTCAGTCACATTATCCTGACACTGAGCCAACCAGTCCTTGCCCTATCCTAATAATGACGAGTGCCAGGCTAGGAAGCGACAAGTATCAATTTTTAAGTCATTGGATTCGAACCAGGATTCGAACCCACAAACTCATGGAGAGAGGAGACAGACTCTCTACTCATTCGGCCACCCCGACTGGTCTGGCTATGCAACTTTAATTGCTGGCAGACCACGTCAGTGAGACCATGACAAGCGAGGCTACAGGGAAGCTGAAAGTCTGATGTTGAGCTGCTCTCTTGCATCAAGCAATGGGCTTAACATGTAATTGTATCCATGCCATTTAATGATGGAATCTCACTCAGATTGAAAGAACCGTAAGAAGGCTAAATATTGCACATAGCACACATTTGTTGCGATGTACCAAAATGGGACTCGGACGCTCAACATCCTGGTCAAGTCAAAACAATGACTTAAAAATTGATACTTGTCGCTTCCTAGCCAGACGCTCGGGATCACTCAGATAGGGCAAGGAGCAGTGGAATGAGGAAGACCAGTCGTCTGCGAAAGAAATTTCCCCTGCTTAAACAACTAATGTACCAAAAAAAACAACAACAAAAACTCAGTCGGCCATCCCGTCTGGTCTAGAGTGAATTGGTGATATGCTAAGTGGTTATGAGGCAGAGGCTTAATGACCCCATTATAGGCTCACTACAGCAATCAAGTGAACCAATCACTGTGCTTGTGGGTCTAATCTGATATGCACACACCAAGTTGCTCCCACATCACTGCCTCGAGGACAGCGCTGCCAAATAACCCTATAGAAAAAGTACTGGTAGTCTCGGTTATTGACATAGCTAGTATCTGACTTATTTCTAGGTCAAACTCCTAATCTAAAGGTCGATAGTTCCATTCCCCATGCCATCACCTCTGCCAGTTTGGATTTCCACCACTGTGTATAACTTACAGCATCATCAAAAGCCATGGGAGTTTAAACATTCTTTGGGTTGGTTAAAGTGTAGGCTCGGGCTTTCTATCGATCAACTGCTTCAGGGTGAAAACAAACTATTCAGATTTATCCATGATAGGCATTATAAATCTTCAATAAAAAAAGAGAAAAATCTGATATGCTAAATATATCATTCAAATTCATATCTATTTTACTCTGCTACTTTTGTAGAATTGATTAAATCATGTAGATTAATCAACTTTAAAAGTCAAATTGAGAGCATCCAGTGGCTGGCATTTTGGTTTGTGCGCATTCTCTCTCAGTTCATCAACTCTATGGTAATGTCGATAGACACTGCATGCTGGAACCAGGGCCTCTACAGCTTGTTTATAGTTGATTCATATCGGTGAACATTTGATTTAGCACATACCATGCACACTTAGAAGCGCTTGATAATGATTTCTCCTCCATTCAAGTGATGTGAGAGTTGCGTGCATATCAGACAGAATCTAAATAACGAAAATTGTATGTTTTGAGCTGACTTCAAACTGCATAGTCCGATGAAAACATCAAATTGTCAAAACCTCAGCAATTATCTAGATTTTATTCAACATATTTAACTTAGATACTGGTGCACTGATTAAACATGTGTTGCCACACAGAATGGAATACTGAGACAATTTAATAGAGCATGTTACTGCAGAAGCCTATGGTGTCAGAGCTTTGGCGTGCATGCCAACATTAATTGTGCATGGTTGCACTTCAAATATATCAAAGTTAGCCATTTAAAATAAAAATGACTTCAAACTAAAGTAAGGTAGGTTATAACGATCAACCTAATATATTTTTCTAAGAAAATGATCGGCCGCGGTGGCCTAATCGGTAGAGCGCGGGCCTACGTCCGGAAGGTCGGGAGTTCGGTTCCTGGTCGAGTCAAACCAGTAATTTAAAAATTGATTGATACTTGTCGCTTCCTAGCCTGTCGCTCGGCATTAATAGGATACGGCAAGGGCTGGTTAGCTCAGTGTCAGGATAATGTGACTGAGTGGGATATCAGGTCAAAGGTGCCAGGGGCATGATTTCCCAGTGGGGCAGCACTATAAATTCACCATGAGTGCGCACTGTCACAAGTTGGTACCCGTCCTGATATGACCATAGATGTTGCCAGGACATAAAACAACAACAACCAACCAAATCTCAGAAAATGACAAACTGAAAACCATTGGACGATGCAACTTTAAATTTAAGCAATGCTGAACCAAAGACGGGTGATCGCCAAGGAATGTCAGGGGTTGTATACATCATAGTACAGGCTGTATTGCCTACCAAGACTTAGTGCATATATATATAACCATATATACATTATATATAACGGAGTGTTGTCAGAAGTGACAGCGCGTACGCATTGTGACAGCGACACACGGTCACTGTCTTCATGTTCCATGACGTGATATTGATAGTTTACGGCGTACCGGGGCAGCATCATTGCGAATGGTGACTTGACCCATGTGGTATACTTGTTATATTTTGCGGCTAGCATTAATTAATTAGTAGTTTAAATAACCAGCGAGGGGCGAGCCTTGAATCCGCGGTTAAAACATCGGCGCAAATCGTGGCCTGAGGAGCGTTAGATGCACAATAATGGCGTACCCTTGTGTCGCTCCGACTGGAGGAGGCGTACAGGACGTGGACTAGCTATCCCGATATTAGGCTATACGTGCATTATATTCGGTTAGAGTTTTAAATTAAAATTGCTGCTGCGGTTCTCCGACATTAAATGCCGGCCTATTTTTAGTGAATCTTCGCAGTTTGCTTGCGCTAGCCGCATGTTTTTCTTAGTTCCATCGTTACCTAGCGACATCGCGCGTCGCTGGCACAGGAGACGACGTCAGAAAGCGTTATTGGAACATTAGGGCAGTGTGTCAACGTCTGCCAGACTGTTTGGTCGGTTTTCGTTACGTGCTAGCTTTTTCACTCTTTTTCCTGTAGTTACGTCTAAAAGCTCTTTCATTAACCTTTATTTCTTAAATCTCCTTCTTATTCGGCATCTTTCTTTTTGTTCAAATTTTCATTAGGATCTTCTAAATTTCGTGTATTTCTATAATTAACCGTTGGTGATAGCGAGAAAATAACTGAAATCAAGGAATTGTTCTATCGGGGCATAGAGCGATTAATTTATTTCAGTTGCTCATTTTTATTCATTATCCTTTTATTCGTACAAAATTCGGAGCATTTTTCATAAATTTTAGTAGATTGTTTAGGGTTTTTTTTATATACCAGCGAAATTTGAATTTCTTTTAGTTTTGGTGGTTGCACAAGCCAGTCGTCTAGGCTCGCAAAGGCTAAGGCTCGCGAGCTGGCTAGGCGGAAGGAACCTGGTGAGGCCCCTATTTCCGCCCGCCGCGGTTGCTTGCGTTCTGCAGCACCTGCGGGGGGAGAAAAGGGCGATGGGGAGGCGCAATCTTTGGATGGCGTCTCCATAACAGATTCGGACAGAGTTCGAAGTCTCGGGGTATCCCCCCTTACTGTAATGGCGGACCCAGTCCGACCTGCCGGGGTTTCGCCCCTAACTGTAACGGCTAATCCAGGAACTCCTGGAAAAGCTGTGGTTGATACGCAATTTGCGCCCGCGCAAAATCCAGAAGCCGCCAAAAGCGCGCAAATGTCCCTACAGGTCACTCGTGAGGAAGGCAGCCTCTTCTCTTTCCTTCCGAAAGAGAGGACGGGTGCTACTCCGACCCTGTCTCTTCCGCCCCCAGTCATGGACTTGTCGTACATGATACCCGCCGCGCAACATTCCGTGCAACGGGAACAACTAAATGCGTTACAAAAGCGCGAGAGGGAAATCCTCACGCGCGAAAATGAGCTGAATGCCCAATGGCAACAATTTGCTGGGGGCGATGTAAATGCGCACCACAACCCCGGGGTTTCTGATGGAGTGTTAAAAGCAATCCAACGGCAAGCAAAGCTTGGCCCTCCTAGTAGCGCCAATGTAAATGCGTCTAACGCGGCAGGCTGTGCGCCCACAGCTCCCTCCCTTCCAGCTGGGCAAAATGCGCCCGTCGACGGCTGCGCGCAAAACGCGAGCGCCGACTCTTTTGCTGCATACCGGTACACCGGTGCAGAACGGGAACTCATAAAGACGAACCCAGCCATTCGCCGGGCGGTAATGGAGGCATCCACTATCACCCCTGGCATCGGTGCCTCAGCAGTATACCGATCTCTGTATTTGCGCGACCGAAATATCAGCGTGCAAGAGCAGTACCAGCCCGCAAGGGTGAGGGCTGTCGAAGTTCCCCCGTTTGACGGAATAAACCAAGACTGGGAGACTTGGTGGGAAAAGTTCAGTAAGGCGATGTCCGTGAACCGGTGGAATGAGACCACTGCGCTTACGCGCCTGATCCACTTGTTACAAGATGGTCCAGGTCAGTTGGCTGTGGATAGGTGGGAGCACGATAATTGCGCCACCTTAGATGAATTGGTGGAAGCGTTGGCTTGGCAATTCCAGGGAATGGATCCCTTATCGAAATGGGAACTCTTTGAGAAGAGATTCCAACGTCCGTCAGACTCGGCCAATTCCGTCTACTACGGGATGATGCTAGAGTCTGAGGCCAGAAAAGCTGGACAAGGATGTGGAATGTCGCGCGATTTAATCGCGCGCAAAACAGTGGCAGTGTTCATTCATGGGTTGCGCGACCGGGATGAACGCGACATGATCTTAAAGCAATGGTCCCCGGGTAGACACACCATGGAGGATATTTATCAAATGTTAAGGGATCACGCGGCAAAAGCGCGTATGACCCCACGTAACTGCACGGTGGCGGAAATTACTTCCGCCGTGGCAGACTTGCCGTACGACACTCCATATGATACAGTGGATACAGGAATTTGCGCCTATAACGGGCACCCTTCACAGAATACCCAACAGGGTAACGCTAACAAGCGTGAATGGCCAAATAGGCGTCCACACTTTAACCCTGATTTGCAGGGTAGATCGCAAAGGGCGTTTCAACCGAACCGCCCGAATCGCTCTCGAAATTCCGGGAGGATTGAATGTTTTAGATGCCGGGACTTTGGTCACATGGCGTATGAGTGTCCTTTGTCACAGCCTCGTTCCTTAGAGCAGGCTATGGTGGATGGAGTCCGTAACGGGTGCGATAATTCGCGCCATGTACCAGAACTATTGGCCCGGCTACAGGCAGCCAGCGGCAAAAATAATGCGCGCGATAATACGCGAATCGCGCGCCCTGTCACTAGCAACGTGCATGGGAGCAAGCAAATTGCGCCCACAGGCAAGCAATTCGCGCCTAACCATAGCGCTGTTGCTGCCGTACACCATGAATCGGGATCTCCCGAGTTCTTAGCCGATACTGATTTTTTAAATTAGTACCAGCTGCAACGCCGGAAGTGTTGTCAGCTATTATTGTACGGGGAAATCTTCCCAGCGCATCTGTTGAGAGTTGTGCTAAACCCCTTGCGCACAATCTCCCATCAGATTCGTGCAATGTGCACAGTGTGTTTACACCGTCTACATGTACAATCGGCGTCCGCCAGGTTTTCTTGGCTGGAATGCGATCAATGTGCGCGCAAAATGCGCGCAGCCCTGAGTCTGATCCGTGTATGGACTATATTTTAGAGAGAACTGGACTAAACCTACACAACGTGGATGAAAGAGACCAGTTCGCCATGAACATTTTCCCACTGAATGGGAAAAGATGGTATGTCCCCATCAACATTAGAGAATCCAATGGATTCTTCCTTATTGATACCGGAGCGGCCATGTCCGTGATAGGAAAAGGATTCTTTGATAATCTCAACCTGAATACGCGTAACTTGGTCTCCGACGTGAGGCCTTTAAGTGTAACGGGACTAGTAATCCCACAATTTGGTTGTACAGATATCCCGCTGGGTATCGCCAATCAGATATTTTACTCGTCTGTATTGATAGTGGACATACCAGAGGATGGTATTCTGGGGAGCGATTGGATGTCATTTTACGAAGCCAGTCTCTCGCCACATAATGGGCTGCTGGAAATTCTGCAACCTTATAACTTGGTCACACACTGTCAGCTACGAACAGACTGCGGTCTTGCGTGCCTGGCAGAAGATGTTACATTAAATGCGCACCAAACGGCGGCGGCATTAATTTCAACCAGACATATAGAAGGGAAGGGTCAGTGCTTAATTGAACCCGACCCTGAAGTGCTCAGTTGTATGGGAGTCACAGCGGCTCCCTCGTTAATTTGTGGTTCAGAAGGTGCTGTGTTACCGCTGTGTAACACTACAGACGATTGTGTCCATTTGCCGCGAGGCCAGGTCATTGGCAACGCCTCTGAGGCCAGATCGCATGGTTCCATAAATAGTCCTACGGCCGCCATGGTGTTCGACTTACTCAAAAGAGAACGCGGCGTGGAGGGATTTGGAGGATCCCCAGAACCGGTTTTTCCTGTTGACAGAACGCAATTTGCGGGCCTGCCGCAAATTCCTGACTTCATATTATCCATGGCGGAGGCCACGCATTTGGAGCACGCGGAAGATAAAAAGAGAATCGCAGAGTTCCTCTTCGAATTTTGCGATATATTCGCGAAACCGGATGCTAAACTGGGGTGGACAGATGTCGTACAACACCATATCGATGTCGGTGACAACGCCCCCTTTAGGATACCATACCGTAGGCTAATGGACTCCAAGAAACAAGCCCTGGAGGACGAGGTTGCCAACATGTTGGCGGCAGGGATCATTACGGATAGTACAAGTCCTTATAGTTCGCCCGTCCACCTTGTTACCAAAAAGGATGGGACGTGGCGATTTTGTATAGATTATCGCAAGTTAAATGCTATGACGCGGAAAAATGCGTACCCGTTACCGCGGATAGACGAGAGCTTGGATAGTCTGGGAGGAAATAAGTGGTTCTGCACTTTGGATCTCCAATCTGGATACCATCAAGTCGCGATGCAACACGATGATCGGGAGAACACTGCTTTCACAACTCATATAGGTCTATATGAGTGGAAGGTAATGCCCTTTGGTCTATGTAATGCTCCCGCCACCTTTGAGAAAATGATGGCGGAAATGTTAAACGGTCTACTGTTTACTCACTGTTTGGTATACTTAGACGACATTATCATCTTCGGTGACACCGTTTCCACATGTCGTTCGCATTTACGAGAAGTTTTTCTAAGACTTCGCAAATTTAAATTAAAACTTAAACCGTCCAAATGTCATCTATTCCGTAAGGAAACGGAATATTTGGGTAGAATTGTGTCTAGTGAGGGTATAAAAGCCAATCCTAAAAAGATTGAGGCTATAACCAATTGGCCAGCGCCTAAGTCTCCTAAAGAGACAAAAAGTTTGCTCGGTTTTGCTTCTTATTATCGAGATTTCATTCCCCATTTTGCCGATGTAGTCGCTTCCATACAGGATGTGGCTAATGTCGGCACGCAAATATTTGCGTGGGGTATATCACAGGAAAATGCGTTCATTAACCTGAAACGGCTTTTCGCCGATACACCAGTACTATGGTACCCACGGCCTAGTGGACAATTTATCTTGGACACTGACGCTAGCGCATTTGCCATAGCAGGCGCATTAAGTCAGGTGCAAGACGAGGTTGAAGTACCCATTACCTTTGCCAGCAATAGGCTCAAGGCCTGTCAACGGCGTTATTGTACGACAAAAAGGGAGTTAATGGCGATAGTCGTATACACTAAAAAATGGCGTCATTATTTTTGGGATTCTGAATTCCAGATCCGTACTGACCATCATTCATTAAAATGGTTACTAAATTTTAAAGAGGCTGAGGGTATGATAGGACGTTGGTTGGCGTGGTTGTCTGAATTTGGCCTCACCAACACGCAAATTACTTATCGACCCGGCTCTCAACATATTAACGCTGACGCGCTTAGTCGCATTCTTGTACGTCGTTGTGGCATACCGGAATGTGACGATTGTGGGGCTCATACAGCGGTGGTTGCGTCCTTACTCCTGACTCCTGATGAGGAAAATAGCTTCCATTTCTGGACGCAAAATGAATTGCGTCAGGCTCAGGAAGCAGATGTGACATGCTCCACCGTTATTTCTTTGTTAAATGCGCACACGGTGAGACCTCCTAAGGATCTCGTAAGAGCGGAGAATACAGAAACTATTAAATTGTTAAACCAATGGGAACAGTTAACTGTAGTGAATGGGGTGTTATGCAGGAATGCGCTCGACCCCCATTCTCTCATAACTCATCAACAACTCGTTATACCTTTCCTCTTACGAGAGGACATATTAATATTCTGCCACAGCCATCCCACCGCTGCGCATTTTGGAAGGGAGAGAACCCTGGACAAAATACGCACGCGATATTACTGGCCAGGCATGAATTCGCGTGTGCGCGATTGGGTTAAATCCTGCCCGAGATGCGCACTCATTAAACCAGGGCTGGGAATGGCTAAAATGCCATTACAGCAACAAATGACAGGCCAACGTTGGGGGCGCCTGTCCTGTGACTTCGTCTCAGGATTTAAGCGCACTAACCGGGATAATTTGGTGATGTTGGTAGTACAGGACCACTTTACAAAATATGTACAAGTTTACCCATTACGTAACCAAACGGCGGCAGTGGCCGCGCAAGCATTGGTGGATAATTGGATACTGATTTTCGGGGCTCCCCTTATATTACACTCAGATCAGGGCAGGGAGTTCGAGTCGGAATTATTCCAGACTATGCTCAAACTGATAGGCTGCTATAAAACCCGCACGAACCCTTACTGTCCCCGATCCAATGGCTTAGTTGAACGATTTAATCGAACGTTAATTTCTGCTCTGGCCTGCATGGTCAATGAAGATCAGAGCGATTGGGATTTACATGCTAAGTACGTTGCACACGCATATAATTGCACAATACACGCCGCTACCGGGGTTACTCCCAATACGTTGGTGTTTGGGGAAGAATTGCGCCTACCATGTGATTTGCAATTCGGAGTGTTAGACAAACATTCAGACGACGCGTGCACACCGGCTTTCGTCCGATGGTTGGAATGTTGTTTCCACAATGCGTATGGCAGGGTGCGTAATAGCACAGAGAAAAGTATTCAAAGAAATAAAAATTCTTATGGGAATGCTGACTTCCCACGGTTTGCAGTGGGTGACTTGGTGTTAAGATACCATGCTCCCACGGCACACATTAAACTCGCACCAAACTGGGACGGGCCTTGGAAGATTACTGAGGTCATATCTGATACGACGGTTATAATTAAGACGGCGTTATCAGCCGCTCGAAAATCAAATACAGGGCGTTTGAAATTGTACACCGGGCGGATTCCGTCAGATAGCCAAGACGGCGATAAATTAATTAACGCCGAGTCGGCGCGGAAACCCGATACGGCGCAATCTCAGGAGAAGACACAGCTGTTGGTTCCCACCACCCGTGGTGAAACAAGCGCCGGGTCGAGCGACCGTTAACATTTATTAGTCAGAAGTCGGGGTGAGAGGCGATCAAATTACAAAGGACATCGGTTTATGTTATATTTTATATACCGGTCTATGCCATAATTATGAAGGAGGGTAAGAAAATCGCCGCCCTCCCATGACTTTTACTTACGATACACCTTTAAGTTATACGACCCCTTTTATAAGGCTCATTAACTTACTTGGGAGACAATTCCGTACTACTGGGGGACTGGGGAAGCAAAATTAGATATTGCATATCATCAGCCCCCATGAAACACCAACAGTAAAATGCGTACATTGATAAGAATTTAGGCTACCTATCGATGGTGCAACTATGGTATAGCCCAACATAAAAATGCGTACACATACACCATAAGAACACCAACAGTAAAATGAGTACATCTATTAGAATTACCGAATATATACATCCAACCTTAAAAAGAACTGTACATACACAACATAACAACGACAATGAATGGTAATGTACAAAATTTATTTAAAATTAAAAAAAAAAAAATATATATATATTTATTTAAAGTTAAAAAGAAATTTTTTTTTAATTAAATTAAATTACAGGGTTTCCTGGTGGGCGGCCCGCACGCAAGAGGCGATGCAGCGGGCCCACCTCTTCTTGGTGCCGCCCGTCGCGTGCACGCCGTCCACCAGTCTTTCATAATGGGTAGCCCCCCGTGAGGTGATGGTGGCGGCGAGATCAGGGGTTGGCTGACCGGCCTCGGCATTTAGCCGCCGGAGAATGTCATTATATAAAGCCAACGCACCGTCGATGGTCTCCTGCGGAGAATAAAATATCATCATATAACTAAATTGCAGGGAATACATAAGTAATACCATCAGCATTATCGTGCTAGATAA
>CM059191.1:36238317-36417334 GCA_030323885.1 Branchipolynoe longqiensis
GGGAGCAGGGCGAGGGGAGAAGGGCGAGGGGAGCAGGACGAGGGGAGGCGGCGAGGGGAGGCGGTCGAGGGGAGCAGGGCGAGGGGAGCAGGGCGAGGGGAGCAGGGCGAGGGTAGAAGGGCGAGGGGAGCAGGGCGAGGGCAGGCGGCGAGAGGAGAAGGGCGAGGGGAGCAGGGCGAGGGGAGAAGGGCGAGGGGAGCAGGGCGAGTGGAGGCGGCGATGGGAGAAGGGCGAGGGGAGCAGGGCGAGGGGAGCAGGACGAGTAGGAGTGCAGGGCCGAGGAGGAGGTTGCGGAGAGGGGAGCAGGGCGAGGGGAGCAGAGCGAGGGGAGCAGGGCGAGGGGGAGGCCGGCGAGGGGGGAGGCGGTCGAGGGGAGCAGGGCGAGGGGAGCAGGGCGAGGGGAGCAGGGCGAGGGGAGCAGGACGAGGGGAGGTGGGGGAGGGGAGCAGGGCGAGGGGAGCAGAGCGATGGGAGCAGGGCGAGGGGAGGCAGCGAGGGGAGGCGGGCGAGTGGAGGCGGGCGAGGGAAGCAGGGCGAGGGGAGGCGGCTATGGGAGGCGGCGAGGGGAGGCGGGCTAGGGGAGCAGGGCGATGGTAGCAAGGTTAACGAGGAGACTTGGTGACGACGCACACAGAGGAGGCCTATGGGGAACCAGGGGAGGTGGTGAGGCTGTCGGGCAGGTGTTATTAACTGTTAAGTTGCTGGGCGGACAGAGGTCAAGTGCCTCAAGGGAGGGAGGGAGGAGGGAGGTAGGAAGGGAGAGGGGGTGGGTGGAGGGGGGTAGTGAGGGGGGGGAGGGAGGGGGGAGGAGAGGGAAGGGAGGAGGGGCGGGAGGAAGGGAGAGGGGGGAGCAGGAGGGAGGAGGAGCAGGGAGGAGGGGAGGAGGAGGGAGGGAGGAGGGAGGGAGGAGGGAGGTAGGAGGGGAGGAGAGGAGGGGAGGGGAGGAGGGGAGGGGGAGGGGGAGGAGGGAGGAGGGGTGAGGAGGGGGGAGGGAGGAGGAGAGGGAGGAGGAGAGGGAGGAGGGAGGGAGCGGGGTGAAGCGAGGAGGGGGGGGAGAGGTGAGGCCGGGGAGGAGGACGAGATGGCGGCCGGGGAGGGGGAGGGGTGAGGGCGGGAAGAGGGCGGGGTGAGGCCGGGGAAGGGGTGGGGTGAGGCCGGGGAGGTGGCGGCGTGATGCCGGGGAGGGGGCGCGGTGAGTCTGGGGAGGGGGCGGGAGGAGGGGAGGGAGGAGGGGAGGGAGGAGGGGAGGGAGGAGGGGAGGGAGCGGGGTGAGGCCGGGAAGGGGGGTGGGGTGCGCCCGGGGAGGGGCCGGGGAGGGGGCGGGGCGCGTCCGCCGGATTAGATTAGCAGGCTAATGAGGGCGGCCGCTGATAAGTAAGGCAGAGATTGAGGCTGGATGGAGACGTGGGATCTCTGGTCGGAAAGCGTTGTACTCAATCACCGGCGGACAGTTGAACACAGTCAGGCCCGGTAACCCAAAGGGCCGGAGAAGGAAGGGGGGGGGGGGGGTGAGTGTGTGGGGGTGGGTGTGGGGGTGGGTGTATGGATCTCATTATGGGTTGCGTGAATATGTCGGCGGCGTAGTCGCGTATCGGTGTTTAGGTGTGAGGGTATGTGGGTATGTGGGTATGTGGGTCATATAATGGTTGGTGTGGGTGAGTGGGTGGTAATAGGATGTCGAGATCCATGGGTTGTGTAATGAGGTGTGTGGGTGTGTGGGTGATGTAATTGATTGTGTAGTTTGGTGGTAATAGGGTGCGTGGGTGTACTGATTGTGTAATACGTTGTGTATGTATGTCATGTAATGAATGAATTGTGTGTTGGTGATAATAGGGTGTGTGGGTGTATGGGTTGTGTAATGAGGCATGTGTTTGGTGCAATGGGTTGTGTGTGGGCGATAATAGGGCGTGTGGGTGCATGGGCTGTGTAATGAGGTTTGTGGGTGTGTGGGTGTGGGGATGTGTGGGTGGTGTAATGGGTTGTGTAGGTGGGTGATAATAGGGCGTGTGGATGTATGGGTTGTGTAATGAGGTTTGTGGGTGTGTGGGTGGTGTAATACATTGTGTGTGGGCAATAATAGGGTGTAGGGCGATAATAGGGTGTGTGGGTGCACGAGTTGTGTAATGGTATGTGTGGCAATGTAATGGGTTGTGTGAGTGATAATAGGGGGTGTGGGTACAAGGGCAGTGTAGTGAAGTGTGTGGGTATGGGAGGTGCAATGAATTATCTGGGTGGGCGATAATAGGGTGTGTGGGTGCACGGGTTGTGTAGTGAGATGTGTGGGTGTGTGGGTGGGCGATAATAGGGTGTGTGGGTGCACGGGTTGTGTAGTGAGGTGTGTGGGTTGTTTAATGAATTGTGTGAGTGGGCGATAATAGGGTGTGTGGCTGCACGGCTACTTGCGTGCGGCTGTATGGTAGATACAATATTCACCTCCAGTAGGGTTAATGACACCCATGTTTAAATCCAAATAAAACCTCTTTGTCAAGGATCCACTGTAAACAATCTGTGAATATGCTGATACCAGACAGCTGTATTTATCTCTATTGGCGTAGAGTTGCTGAACTAGAAGAGAATGTCAGCATACCAAAATGGCTCCCATTGGATTCGTTTCATTCAACTTTAAAGCCCCACTCAGAGCTCACCGGATTGGGGTGAAATGGACAGAAACCGAACAAAGTCCGTTTTGTGTCCGTACAAGTTTTGAACATGCACAAAACTAAGAACGGATTCCGCTGGACTGACGTCTACGGTTATTGACCGGTTTGAGTTTGTTTCGTCCATTGGCTATCTGTTCATGTCCATTTCATGTCCGTTTCATGTCCATTTCATGTCCGTTTCATGTCCGTTTCATGTCCGTTTCATGTCCATTTCATGTCCGTTTCATGTCCGTTCGTCCGGCGGCCTTCGCAACAATTTGACACATTTTAATACATTTTGATACTTATCACCACCGGACTAGACAATTCTGTCCGTTGCTCAATCTGGGGAGGTGTGACTGGGCCTTTAATGTCTATTCATCGACACGATTACAGCAGGCTATAGATGATGGATTGAGCGTGTGAAGAATATATCAAGCTGATTAGATTGGAGATTGGTTTATTTATCTTCATAACCGAGTAATCGTATAGTTTTTCTGTGTGTGGATGTGTGGATGAGGTACCAATGCGTATGAGTGGTAATTGGGAGTGTAGGGTGTGTATGGGTGTGCTGATCTGTTAGTGATATTGGGTGTGTATGTACGGGGTTATAGGGCATGTTAATTTTATGTTTTATACTACGCTAGTTGATTAAGCAGACTTGGTGTGTGGGCGTGTGGATATGCGAGTGTGTGGGTGTGTGTATATGTGGGTTTGTGGATGTGTGGGTGTATCGATATGTGGGTGTGTGGATATGTGGGTGTGTGAATATGTGGGTTTGTGGATAGGTGGATATGTGGGGGTGTGGATATGTGGGAGTGTGGATATGAGGGTGTGTGGGAGGGTGTGGAAGGATGTGGGTATGCGGGTGTGGGTGTGCCTCTGTGTTCCGCTGGGTTCCGCTAGGTGCCACTTGGTGCCGCTGGATGTGTGGGTTTGTGGAAGGGTGTGGGTGTGTGGAAGGGTGTGGGATGCTGGCCTACTAAGGGATCATGTAACCTATTTTTGCTGGAATTAATGATCTAATAAAAGGACAGTTCCTCTGTCCGGGAAGTCGGTCACGAGTTTATTAAGCTCTAACTTACCATATAAAGTGAGCAACAAAACCGATAAGCGTAAAACCGTATCGTCAGCTTAGAAATCCAGTCTAAGTGTAGACGAAGCCGTGAGCCGAGAGTCGAGCACCAGGCAGCAGCGCAAAAACAACCATAATTCCAAAAGTGGTAGAATATCACTTTATAAGTGAAGTTTATTTGTTGTTGTTGTTTTACGTCCTAGCAACATCTATGGTCATATCAGGACGGTATAAGTGAAGTAGGTGAGTGTGGGAATCATTAAGGCCCATTTGTACTAAGTGTCCTTATTTAATTAACTCCACAGAAGAAGAACATAATGACGAAGCTGGTGACCGAGGATTAGATAACTCAGAATTGGTTAGTTGGTTGGTGGAGCTTTACCTCCTAGCAGCATCAGGTATTCAGGACTCTTAATATTGATACGAAAACGAGGCTGTGACAACAAACTAGCCCACTGTTGATGGTGATATAATGTTTTACAAACAAAAAGTAAAGCTTCTTTTATTTAACTAGAGCACATAGATTTTTATCATCGGCTATTGGATGTCAAACATGTGGTCATTCTGACATATTTCTTTTGAGGAAACCCACTACCACATAGGCTACTCTTTCCATTAAGCAGCAAGGGATATGCACTTTCCAACAGACAGGACAGCACATACCACAGTCTTTGATGAACCGGTTGTGGACCACTGGTTGGAACGGAAAATAGCCCAAACTGCAAATAGGTCCACTGAGCAGGATCGATAGGATGACCAACACCTTCACAGGTGGAGCTATGTACCACTCCCCATATAATGTATTACTTTTTTAACTTTTTTTTGGTGGTAAATATGTTTATTCTGCTGAATAAGTCTTTTATCAGTGCCCAAGCACTGGTCTTCCAGCCATTTTTCAATTCAGGGTTATTTACACAAAAGGTATATAGAATAAGGGATACAATAACTGTTGAATACACAATTTGCAGCATGTAACACAATGAAATTCTGTAACCCAAAGATTCCATAGCAATATGGTAACAGTACTGTCATATAAGTATAACTAGATCAATAATAGTCAAATCAATGTGAGTATTTACATAGTATTTAGAATGTAAGCAGAAGTTATCTTTTGTATTCAGTTGGTAAAGTTGTAGTAAGTTTTAATGTTCAGTTGCAGTTAGGCAAGCAGTATATAAATGTCAGTTTGTTAGAAATATTCTTGTGTAACTCTAGTATAGTTAGTTATGTGAGTCTATGAATTATGTTGTTGGGGTGGGGTTGTTAATAATACACTGGGCCAGCTGTGACCAGTGAAGCAGTGGGACCAATCCCAGTGCATTTAGGTCATAAATTTTCCATATTTATTTGTCTCTGTCATTGTATATGGTTGACTGGAAATAACAGAGGGGGTGGGGGAGAACTGAGGCTGAGGATTTGGTGGTCTGCCACTTACGGTGTGGTGACGCCATAGAACATACTTTACTGTAACTGCATAAGGGCCTGCCAATCTGATGTACTCTTAGTGAGTTTTTAAATTCTAGGTAAGAGGACGCTGCATTTGTAAATTGGTGCTTTAATTAGTTTGTTTGTGGAAGGCTTGGGGACTTTGAGTAGAGTGGAATCAGCCCGTCTAGTATTCCTTTTTGTGTTTTCTATATATTGGGTATCTCTGGCTCTTCTGTACATAAGTGATAGATGTGAATCTCTTCTAACCATTAGGTAATCTAGGTTTGCTTTGTCATGCATTTCCTTTACACTTATTGTTTTGCCCCAATAAATTGTTCTTAATGCCTGGTTTTGGATCCTTTGTAGCTTAAGGCCCTGTCACATTACGGCGTATGGCGGGAGCGTATTGAAAACCTACGTACGCCATCGGGTGCCACTTTCGGGTGTGTTTGAGCGTAGACTATGGAGCGTAGGAGCGTATGGGAGCGTATGGGAGCGTGCTGACATTTTTTGACATTTGGGCCAACGCCCCATAGTCGTGTTTTTTTGAGATGCACAAAAAAAAGGACGGACGAATTTATGAAAGCGTATGGCGGCGTATGCTCATAGCTTCACATACGCCGCTGTTGCGGCACTGGCGGCGTATGGTAGGTATGGTACGTATGCCAACAACAACCACCCCCAACCCCCCCAAACACCCCTTAAGTCAGTTGCTGCTTTGTGAGCAATCCATAAATTATATCATTATAGTCTATTATTGGTAGAACTATTGATTAATATAGCAGTAGGGCAGTGTTTTCGCTTATGAAGCTCCGCATCTTCCTGATCGTAGTCATTTTTAGTGCCAATGATTGAGTTAGTCTAGCCAGCTGTTGATGCCCATTTAAGGTAGAATCAATCACTGTTCCTAAGTACTTGTATGCACTTGCCTCCTTAATTTGGGTTCCGCCAATATGCAGTGTAATGGGTTGTGCTCTTGCCTTCCTTGCTTTGGTGCCATAAATGACAAATGCAGTTTTGTTGGTGTTAAGGGATAGTTTGTTTTCTCTGCACCAGAGGTTAACTCTGGGAAGCACTGTCTGAACCTGATCTGTTGCTATTAGGAAATCTTTATTGTGTACTCTTGAGTGCTGCATTGTCTGCAAATAATGTGAATGTTGCATCCTCTGATACTTGGGGTAGATGATTTATAAAGATTAATAACAGAAGGGGGCCCAGGGTTGAACCCTGCGGAGCTCCAGTTTTAATACTCCTGATGGTTGACTCAGTGTCATTAAGTTGTGTGCATTGTTTCCTATTAGTTAAGTAGTTGGTCATGAATGTACAGGTTTTCTTCCCCAGTCCTGCTTTCTGGATTTTCTGCAATAGTATTCTATTGTGTTGAAAGCTTTTTTGAAGTCGAGGTATACTGCAATTGTAAGTTCACCTTTGTCCATGTTGGTCAATAACTCATCCATAAGAGAGGTCAATGCCCTAGTTGTTGATCTGGTTTTTCTAAATCCATTTTGTTGGGTGGTTAGGTAATTGGAAGACTCTAAAAATGTTTTTATCTCATCATGTATTATTTGTTCTATGATTTTGCCAGGAAGAGGGAGAATAGATATTGGATGTAGCTCACTACAGTATCTTGGGTTATGGGCCTTTGGGATGGGTGAAACTGTAGCTAGTTTCCAGCTTTCCGGAAAAATATCAGTGTTGACCACTAGGTTATACAGGTGAGTGAGTTCATTTATAAGTGCAGTAATTGATGTATTTAATGCCAGATGACTTATATGCTGATGTGGCATTGACCTTTCTGAGGATTTGCTCCTGTGTTATCTCAGTCAAATCATATGTCTGATCATTAGTGGTGACCGTGTAGGTGTTCTGACTATCTACAGCCTGGTCAAACTTTCTGTCAAGATTCTCCCCTACATCAACAAAGTAGTTGTTAATCTCTTCTGCAAGGAAGCTATCTAGTATTCTCTCCCCGTTGTCTTCATTACTGAGGTTGCTGATAATGGACATGCATATCGTTTTGCATAGATTTTTATTATGAGGCCCTGATAGTTTGTTGGACAGATCCATAAATATGCATTTTAGAACACTGCTGGTTTTACACAGTTATTTTCAATATTATATTTTATCATTACAATGGTACCCCTAACAGATCTGTGCTCCGCTGAGTGCCGCTATGTTCCGCTGTGTTCCGCTATATTCCGCAGTGTTCTGCAATGTTCCGTTATGTTCCGTTGTGTTCTGCTGAGAGCCGCTGTGTTTCGCTGTGTTCCACCATGTTCCGCTGAGTGCTGCTGTCCTCCCTTGCTTTGCTCTGTTCCACTGTGTTCCGCCGTGTTCAGTGTGTTCCTCCGGGTGTCTCTGTGTTCCGCCGTGTTCAGTGTGTTCCGCTGAGTGCAGTTCTATTCCGCTCTGTTCCACTGTGTTCCGCTTGGTGTCGCTGTGTTATGCTTGCTGTCGCTGGGTGCTGCTGGATGCTGCTGAGTTCGACTTGGTGCCGCTGTGTTCCGCTGTGTTCCGCTGTGTTCGACTTGGTGCCGCTGCGTTCCGCTTGGTGCCGCTGGGTGCTTCTGTGTTCCGCTGGGTGCCGCTGGATGCCACTTGGTGCCGCTGGGTGATGCTTGGTGCTGTGTTATGCTGGATGACACTTGGTGCCGCTGGGTGCCACTAGGTAACTCTGTGTTCCACTCGATGCCACTTGGTGCCGCTTGGTGCCTCTGTGTTCCGCTGGGTTCCGCTAGGTGCCACTTGGTGCCGCTGGGTGCGCCTCGTGATTCTTAATAGTGTCTCATGAATATTGACTCCCTGCCGGGCCGGCTGCTCAGCCCCGCCCCAGCCCGGCTCGAGGGATCGTGGATAGGCTTGCAGCATAGAGATGGCTTCCTGCAACGCGACGAGAATTTCCAGGCGTCACGCTTAAAGCACACCATCCGATTTTCTAGTCGGCATCGTGCATCGCGAACCCATCTAGGCTGTATAAATGAGGGGCAGCGAGAAGAAAGGAAAAAAAACCAGAAGACAACAATATCCGCAATTTTAAGACCACCCAGCTGGCGGCAGTGTTTTAGACTAGGAGTTGTTAAAGAGTCCCTTCTTGTGGTTTTACGTTCTAGCAACATGTGAGCTACTGACGAACGAAAATGTAGATACAGTGGTTTACTTTTCATTTTAAGTTGAGTGGCTATCAAAGTGCCCCATCGAGTGGATAAGGCATCTGTTTCAAATTCAGGGGGTCGTGGGTTCAATCCTATCTGAGTCAAATCCAAAGACATCATGGGATTGATACATGTTGCTATGTTGGCTGGCAGTTAGCATTTGCTAGGATAGGGCAAGGAATAAATGGTTTACTCAATGTTAAAGTACTGTGACTGAGTGACAATGTACCTCGTTGGCAGGATATTCAGGAAAATGTCTATAATTCGAGCATATGTATAGCTGAATCGGACAATGCATTATTACATTGCACATAGTCATTGTGTCAACATTGCAGAAATAAGCAGAAATAAGCAGAAATATGCAGAAACATGCAGAAATAAGCAGTAATAAGCAGAAATAAGCAGAAATAACATTATTTAATTATAGTTTCAATCCAGTAGCTTCTAGTTTGTTTTATCTGGGTTTAATATTCAAGAATAAAAGTTGTTGAAATTGAAGGGAAAAAACACCTTGAGTGCACACTCTGATGAGTTATTAACCCGTCCTGATATGACCTCAGATTTTACAAGGACGCAAAGCCCCAACCACTCACTTATGGATATTAGACCTGAAACTCCCAAAGCCGAAAGGCTGGATGGGGTGAGGTGGTTGGTTTATAGATAATACATGGTTTCCACGCACTACATGCCTTAACTATAGCATAACATAATTTAAATATTATTTTCCTAGATTTGCAGTTCATAATCGACAACATTTGTTGTTGTTGAAATGGTAAACAAAGAATCAAATAATAAACAAGCATAAAAAGAGTAAAAGAAATAACAACTACCAAAGTATACCCACCAGCCTATAATACCTGACTAAACAAATAAAACATATACTACTGACAAAGCTATAGTTGACCAAGACAATTTAAATGAGTCGTGCAACCATTATTTGCATAATCCAAAATCCACGACTACCTCTATCAGCAACTCATGCCCATTATATTAATGTCTCCTCACAGGTATTATCATCAAATCACTCACATATTCGAAAGTTATTCTCCAGTCTACATGTGCAAAATAAGATCCCCACTATATTTGTAATGCCTCATTTTAACCTACTATTGTCTATATTGTTCATACCATCTCATCATCTCATCGATAAATAGTTCATATGCACTATAATTGTTAAGGCTGGAAGACCAGTGCCTCGGTGCTGAAAAAAGATTTCATTCAACTGGAATACAAATTTGAACAACAAAAACACAAACAAAAAAACGTCAAATAGAAAAACAAATCCACCAACAAATACCATGTTTCCCAACTCTGCATTTCTTTTTGTTAAAGCCCACATCCCAGGTGGCGTCCAATGTTTCTCATTTGAAATCCTCGATTGGAGGAATTCCCACGTGAGACCCGAGTTCCCGCGAGATATGACGCACTTCTCCCGAAGACAATTAAGGAACCCACCAAACAATTAACGATTACAACAAAGACGGTGTGTGTCTACCATCTCAGATACGATTTTGAAAGAAGACATACAAAAAAATAGCCACTTGTACCTGCGGATAACGAATCTAATTTAAATAGTTAACGAGGACCCCCCCCCCTCCCTTTATCTCCCCCCCTCTCTTTGTCTCCAATTTGGCGGTACAGTGGGGGTAGGTGGGGGGTGGGGGGTGGGGTGGGAGTGGTGCGTGCACAGACGGATGGGCGCCGCCCCCCCCCCCCCCCCCCCCCCCCCCCCACCCCCAACGGATCTGAGTGCGAGTAGGATGGAAGTGTAGGTGAATAGATAGGCTCCTCCATTCGATGACTGAGGGAGGAGGAGTTGGGGCTGAGGAGCAGATGGAAGCTTCCGGCCTTATTATACTCATATGAATGGCTTATACAGTATATATATATCCAGTATAATGAATTATACTGGATATATATATACCTAAAGGTATGCATACCTGCAACGCAGGTATCAGTAACAAACTCAGGATTTGACCCCCTCCTTGCAGAGTTCTAACCACTGCCTTGTGGACAGGTCCTTGACAGAACCGAAGGCTAAGGGAGCAACCCTAAACAGAAAACCATGTCACTGTGGCAGCATTAAGGGCGTTGATGTATGGAACCCCAACATCTCCCGACCAGCCACTGCAGGGACAAATAGTTTTGCGCCTGTCTGACATGTTCTTCGGTGTAAACCTCTATTTGCTCCCCAGAGAGTGCCGCTGGTAACTGCAAAAGCCAGCGCCTCAACACTTTGCAGGAGCTTTCATGAAATTCTAGAGGAGTCATCAGACAGGCACCAGCAGATCCCTATTCTCAACTGTCTTCTGGCTACAGAAAGAGAGGGGCCCCGTCTCCGGTTCAAAGATACCATCAAGAAAACCGAAGCTGAGAGCATTAAGACCGACTCATGGACCAACCTCACAGCAGAGAGCTAAATGGAGAGCGGCAGTCAAGTAAGAAACACAATAATGAATTATGCCTATACAAAGGGGTGGAGTATATTATTATTGTGAGGTATGTTTGTTAACGGAAGTATGAATATTACCGTATATGTCCCAATAGATACGCACTGCACGAGTGCAGACACATGGATTCGTGTCTATTCAAAGTTAAGGAATTTCATGGATTTGTTTTCGTCATGCCTCTGAAATAAAGTGGGATTGTCTTATTTCATGTGGATTCAGTCTGAATATGATCGTACATTTTTATTTGTTTTTGTCGTGCCTCTGAAATAAAGTGGGATTGTCTTATTTTATGTGCATTCAGTCTGAATGTGATCATAAATTTGTGTGTGCTTTCACTCTTGAAAAGGGGAGGGGGTGTGGTTCTATTGGGTAAGTTGCTTCTATTGGGACATATACGGTATATGGTTATGTAAGTAATGACAATGAAAATATTATTGTCCACATATATATAGTAAAACCTCTCTAAATCGACCGATCATGGGGCCGACTATAAATGGTTCACTTAGGGAGGTGATCGGCTTAGGGAATTTTGTTGATTGCTACAATGGTATTGTATGGGCGATCGTTTGGGAACCAAATAAAGCGATCGATATAGGGGAGTGGTCGATCTGTGCAGGTGGTAGTTAGAGAGGTTTTACTATATATATATTTATATGTATAATCCTGGATAGAGTATACTTGGGAATATTGACATGTGATAAGAAGACATGGCTATACTTATGACACTGATTGTTTCCTAATGAAAAACAGAGCAGCAAATGTTTCATTTTCATATTCCGCGAAAATAATTTGGTAAAATGGTACGTATGGGTGGGGGTGATTTCGCTGCGGTTGGGCTAGCACAGGAAGACCCATGATCCTAAAGGGGCTGACACATTAGGTTTTTTTGCGGGAGCGTATGGCGGCATAGGCGCGTTACGTCATATACGTCGGCATACGCCATATACGCTACTCATATGCTACTCATACGCTACTCATACGCCACCAGATGCCGCCAGATGCCGGCTTATGTGAAGCGTATGAGGCATACACCGCCATACGCTTTCATAAATCCGCCCGTCCAAATTTTTTTGTGCATGCTCAAAAAATCTCGACCTATGAGGGCGTATGGCCCATACCGTCAAAAAATGTCACAGCACGCTCCCATATGCTCCTCATATGCTCCTCGTACACTCCTCGTAGGTTCCACATACGCTCAAAACCACCCCAAAGGACCTATGTAGGTTTTCAATACACTCCCGCCATACGCCGTAATGTGACAGGGCCTTTAGCAATAGCCGGCACTGTCATCCATCTTCATCACGCTATCTGTAACATTATCTGCTAAGATGGCGGCTTAAACTGCACTAGCAAAAATCGATTTCCAGGAAATGCTCTGTGATAAACTACAGAGAGAGAAAGAGAGAGAAAGAGAGAGAGAGGGGGAGAGAGAGAGAAAGAGAGAGAGAGAGGGCGATGAAAAAAAAGAGAGAAATGTTGGTTGGTTGTTGGAGTTTTACATCCTGGCAACATCTAAGGTCATATCAGGAAGGTACCGACTTGTGACAGTGCAAACTCATGGCAACTTTATAGTGCTGCTCCATTGGGAGACCAGGCCACCAGCACCATGGCCTGATATCCAACTCAGTCACATTATCCAGACACCAAGCCAACCAGTCCTTGCCCTGTCCTAATAATGCAGAGTGCCAGGCTAGGAAGCAGGTTTACATCATTTTGAGGTTTACATCCGGTTTGTCTGAAATGAGGCAAAATTCATTTTAAGGTATTTTATAGTAACACCTCACAACATTGCCTTTTCTGCAGAACATTGCTTTTGCCTGCCTTTGCCCACCCACACACCACCGAAAGGAAATTATACATTAATTACTCTTGCCTACGTTCACCAAAGTGGTCGTGAATTAGTGACGGGCGGGTGATGGCAGTAAGGGAATATCCCATTTCATAGTGGCGCAAACATTGCCAAGCGTAAACAAAAAAAACAACAAAAAAACCCACTATTTAATTCCGTTTTAAAATCCCGCTCAATACAAACCATCAGCATTGTTGCAAACTGTGACAACATGACTTTTGACGGCAATCAAACTGGACACGGTCGGTGCCCGAATCAGTCAGTAAGACTGCTGGTTGGCTGGTTGGCTGGTTGGCTGGTTGGCTGGTCGGCTGGTCGGCTGGCTAGTTGGTGGGCTGGCTGGGTGGCTGGGTGGCTGGGTGGCTGGCTGGGTGGCTGGGTGGCTGGGTGGCTGGGTGGCTGGGTGGCTGGGTGGCTGGGTGGCTGGGTGGTTGGTTGGTTGGTTGGCTGGCTGGCTGGCTGACTGGCTGGCTGGCTGGCTGGCTCCCCATGTGGAAGACCTGAGGTTCCAACCCCGACCGAATCAAAACAATGACTTACAAAATTGATACGTGTCGCTACCAAGCCTGGTGCTCTGCATTTCAAGGAGAGGGCAAGGACTGGTTAGCTCAGTATCAGGATAATGTGCTTGAGTAGGATATTCGGTCATGGCATCGGTGGCCTGATGTCCCTATGGGGCA
This sequence comes from Branchipolynoe longqiensis, assembly GCA_030323885.1. Classification (NCBI taxonomy): domain Eukaryota; kingdom Metazoa; phylum Annelida; class Polychaeta; order Phyllodocida; family Polynoidae; genus Branchipolynoe; species Branchipolynoe longqiensis. Next base: position 36,251,591 of record CM059191.1, read on the forward strand.
GCACTATAGAGTTTATAAGCGACATTTCGTGATACTTAGCGACATTTAGCGACGTTCAGCGACATTCAGTGACCACACAAAGAATGCATAGTCTAGCTGCATAAGAAGAGACAAAGCGGTGCCCGTTCAGTGCCCTTCAGGGGTGAAAGTGTAAAGAGGCTGCCACACATCACCGGATTGGAGGAAACAGAAATAAACCGAACAAAGTCTGTTGATAGTCCGGTTTGTGTCCGTACAAGTTTTGAACATGCACAAAACTTGAAATTGATGCCTCTGGATTGACGTCTATGGTTCTTGCCTGGTTTGAGTTTGTTTCGTCCATTGGCTATCCATTCATGTCTGTGTCATGTCCGTTTCATGTCCATTTCATGTCCATTTCATGTCCGTTTCATGTCCATTTCATGTCCGTTTCATGTCCGTTCGTCCAGTGGCCTTCGACCCGATATCGCAACATTTTGACACATTTTAATACATTTTGATACTTATCACACCCGAACACCACCGGACTAGACAATTCTGTCCGTTGCTCAATCCGGTGATGTGTGACAGCCGTTTTTAATGACGTGCATTTCGGTTAGGCCCGCAATCCGTCACTACACGCAATGACGTGTCAAATTGAGTGTAGCTCGGTGATGGATAATGTGTCTGCATCACGAGGGAGTGTGTGTCGCGTTTAGGCTGAAACAATGTCCGCTTAAAAGAGCCAAGACATCCGTACGTGCTAGCCGAATTGGTGGAGCGCCAGCTTCTTCCCGTGTGGAAGGTCGGGAATTCGAATCCCAGCCAAGTCAAACCTATGACTTATCAAATTGATACTTGTCACTTCCGAGCTTGGCACTCGGCATTATTAGGATAGGGCAAGGACTGGTTATCGCAGTGTCAAGATAATCTAACTGAGTGCGATATCGGGTCATGTTGTTCATGGCCTTGTTTCGCAGTGGGGCAGCACTATAACGTTGCCATGAGTGCACACCATCACAAGTTGGTACCCATCCTGACAGGACTGTAGATATTGCTAGGACGTAAAACCCCAACAAACACACATCCAGCACTCCAGCAACACATTCAATAGGAAATGCCGAGTTAGTGATATATATCTCAGTATTATGTTTAGCATTTAGACTAGATTTTTATTGTGACGCATAAAGCATGGATGGCGCGTACATTGTTCTATATTGTTATGCCATCCTGTTCCCAACATGTACATTTTCCTTACTATTTTGTTATTTAGCTTTATTTATTATGTTTTCTTATATTAAACTTAAGAGTCCCCAGTAAGAAGAATGAGGCTGTATGGCCTTCGGGCATTTTAGCTAGGTTTTGGGAGTTCTTTTTTTCTGTCATTTGACACAAATTTAACCACTTCAAAATTGTGTGTTTGTTGGTTTACGTCCTAGCAATATCTGAGATCATATCAGGATGGGTTCAAAATTACATCAGATATGATTTTTGTTTACTTTTGACATGGATCGCAGCATTTCGGAATTTCATGTAAAATTCAATGTAGAATCAAATGTGATGAACAAGAGTGATAGAATAGAAACCATTAGCTTTTCGCCATGAATATGACAGTTTGTAAAATATTCTGATTTACGGCATCGGGGGGAATGCAAATGTTCTATTACTGATCAGGTGTACATGACCAAGCGCACTTATGTATATATGTAAGTGCTGGTGGTGCCTGAGTGGGATGTAAATATACATAGTGGTTCTGGCAGGGCTGGGTGTGAGGGCACTCAGGGCCTACCCCCTCCCCCTCTGCTGGGTAGGATCACCAGACTCAAGTTCAAGGTTGGTGGTGGCCATGGGGTCATACAGCTTGGTGGTGGTGGGCAGACCACTGGTAGCCATGGGGACCGGAATGCTGGATCCCTATTGGTAGGGCCAAGAATGCTTGTTTCCTATTGAGGGAAAGGGGTGGGGTGACACTCTACAATGAACCCATGTAACCATATAAATAATAAACCAGAGGGCTTGACTCACTCTCCTTCTTTACACTTTATACTCTTCCTTTCTCTTTGTCTGTATTGATTTCACTATAGCCTGCCTACACAACCACAGATTCGAGCTTTAGCCATTTTCCAACTTGTTGCTGAAACAGCATTAAACCATCAGCAATCAATCAATAATATTAAATCTCCATAGTCCAATGAAAGCAGTGGTGTTCTCTGTGGCGGAGTCGTTAGAGTGTCTGACTTTTTTTCTAGGTCAGCCTCCTAATCTGAAGGTCAGTGGTTCGATTCCCTGTGCCCCCCACCTCTGCCAATTTGGATTTCAACCGTTGTGTATAACTTACAGCGTCATCAAAGGCCCGTTGCTCTCACACCATGTCTATGTGGTGTGGGAGGTTAAAAATCCCTTGGATCGGTAAAATGCAGGCTTGGGCTTTCTATTGACAAACTGTCTAATGGTGAAAACAAGTCTATTCAGACTTATCCATGATAGGCAGTATAAATCTTCAAGAAATAAAAGCATCAAATCTTCAAAAACCAAAACATGTATCTAGATTTGATCCTACATATCCAATGTGGATTCTGGTTCAGTCATTAAAGATGCATTGTCGCATAGATGGGATAGTAAGTCAATTTAATAAAAACGGTCATTGCTGAATCTAATAGCATTTTGGTGAACACGCCAACATAATCTCGCCTGATTTCACTTCAAATATATCTAAATTTATCTCCCTAAAATAGAAGTTACTTCAAACAAGAATAAAGTAAATTATGACAATCAACCCAATATATTTGTATTTAGAATTGTATCAGGTTGTGCAACTTTAGCGTAATGAATTATGAGAATTGGTACAGTACCGTCTTTTACCATCCGGCAGAATATCTGATCTTACATTGATATAGCACTGTTATATAAAACCGCTACAAATATGCATACCCTATTTGCATACCCTATTTGCTAATTCATTTAGTATCTTGATTTATTATGTTTATATCTATCTTCTGAGTTAAAAAAAAAGAAGAGCATAGCTTTTTTTATTTAAAGGCGCCTCTAGAGCACATTGATTTTCATATCATCAGCTATTGGACATCAAAACATATGGTCATTCTGACATATTTATTTGGGGGAAACCTGCTGCCGCCACATAGGCAGGCTACTCTTTCCGATAAACAGCAAAAGGTCTTTTATATGCACTTTCCCACAGACAGGACATCATATACCACAGCCTTTGATGAACCAGTTGTGTACCACCGGTTGGAACGGAAAATAGCCCAAACTGCAAATGGGTCCACCGAGCAGGATCGATTGGATGACCGATACCTTCACAGTCGGACACTTTACGGTCTTAGCTATGTCCCGCTCCCTCCTGAAATATAAACATTCATGAACTAATAATGATGATGTTCAGTGTACAATTTGAATTGGTCAGTCAGACCAATAGGGTGGTTCATCAATCAAGCAACCAGGCTAGCAGACATTATAAGTTATAAAGGCGATGTCTGGAAGAGTTAAATGTTATCCGTTAAAGCACCATTAGGGGATTACTACAGTCATAAACCCGCTCTTCTTTCTTAAACTGCCCCCTATGGGATCCAGATGCACTGAGGAATGGCAATGGATGTCGACAAAGTGCTTGTCCACTGGTCCCTGAGGAGAGACTGAAGCTGGCACTTGGCGTGCTTACATACCCGGATTATGGGTGTTTCCCTTTATATATACAATATACAAATATATATATATATATATCAGTATTATCACATATATGATATATATGTGTGATATATAATATATATAATATATGTAAGGACAACCAGTAATAACATATATTATACCAGTAATAATATATATTATAATAACATATATTATAATAACATATATTATACAAACTATATATAATATATACAATGTATTATAATGTATTATAATATGTAATATATATTTATAATATAACATAATATATAATATGTACAATATATAAAAGCATAACAAAATATAATATGCAATAACATATAGTATTTTAATATATAATATCAACAATATATTTAATATACAATATAAATATTACATTTTACTGCTACAGTGGGCTGTGCGAGTGGCTATTCCGAGGCTCGCAGGGGCGAGTCTGGGGGGTGGGGTTTTGAGGGTGAAGTTGATTGGTCGAGGGGGTTTGTGGGGTTGGCCAATGGGGTGGCTTGTTGGTGTGAGTGGCGGGTGGGAGGGGCTGCTTCCCTGTTCTCTGCACCCCCAGCAATGACAGCAAATGAGCACCACCCACTCATTTAAGCCAATATACACATACATATGAATGTGTACACACATGCTTATACATGTGCACACATACATAGACATGGGTATTTATAATTAAATGCTTAAATGCGGTAGATAGCACCATATTCACTGCAATGTTCAGGAAACTGTCCAATCCGACAAAAGTGATAGCAGTCTGGATGCATATAGCTCAGTAGAATTTTAAATGGTGGTGTGCTTTAGCTTATAACACTTTAACAGACAGTAGAACTCCTCCCGCTCCCCCATAATAAAAACATATTTATCAATTACATTCCTATTTTAAACTTTACTAAGTCAGAATTACCAAGAGTTGAAAAGTCGTGTTTTTTACCAAAATTATGTAAAGGACGTCCGAACTGCTTGAGATCTGGTTGACAAGTGGTTTTATTATCGGCGACCCCAACTCGCCTCGGTGGGTGTTTCCGCCCGTCTTTCCTTCGTGCGTACATCGGTACAATACGGACAGCGGTGATGACACATACGCATTTCATGTACATTTGTTACAGAGTGTTCAGGATGTTATATTTTACTGATAACTCTTATTGCACTGTAATGTCCACTCGCTATGATTTGTCTTTTCATGTTTTACCTGATGACAACTTTCCCTAGCGGATTCAAACGCTTGGTTATCTGAAATGGCCGCCAACTGAAGTTTTGTTTAGCACTCAACCCTTGATCTTAGATCCTCAAGCTCTACTGGATGAAATAACTGATTAATAGTTGGTTGGTTGTTGTTTATGTCCTAGCAACATCTAAGGTCATATCAGGACGGGTACCGACTTGTGGCAGTGCGCACTCATGGCGACTTTATAGTGCTGCCCCACTCAGACATCAGCTTGCCGGCACCATGACCTGATATCCCACTCAGTCACGTTATCCTGACACTGAGCTAACCAGTCCTTGCCCTATCCTAATAATGCCGAGCACCTGGCAAGGAACCGACAAGTATAAATTTTTAAAGTCATTGGTTTGACTCGACCGGGAACCGAACTGACTACCTTCCGCACGCTAGGCCCGCGTTCTACCGATTAGGCCGATTAATATACTCAAGTTTCCATGGTAGAGGAAAACATAGTTTGGGCATTACAGGTTTGAATCAAGTTACCACTAGTACATGGTGTCGGGACTTAAAGGGGCAGTCACATGACCACCACACCTTTACTTAAAGGGGCAATCAGGTGACCACCACACCTTTAATTAAAGGGGCAGTCAGGTGACCACCACAACTTTGCCTAAAGCAGCATTCAGGTGACCACCACAACTTTCCTTAAAGGGGAAGTCACATGACCAACACAACCTTAGTTAAAGGGACAGTCATGTGACAACCACACCTTTACTTAAAGGGGCAGTCACATGACCACCACACCTTTACATAAAGGGGCAGGCAGGTGACCACCACAACTTTACTTAAAGGGGCAGTCACATGACCGACACAACCTTACTTATAGTGACAGCAACATGGCCAACACAACCTTACTTATTCACAATCATCACAACCAAATATGACTAGTCATAATTTGTATACTTTTGAAACGACCTATTCTCTACGAGTTGCTCAAGGATCAAGCAAAGCTAAAGGCCCTGTCACACTTTACCGCATTGAAGAAACGGATTGAAACGGACAAATATATTCTAATCCAGTGTGATTCGGACTTGAAATGTATCGATTATGTAACGGATGGTAACTGACGGGTAACAGATGGTACCGGACAATTCAGTACACAAAAAGAACTACAACGAACGGCAACGGACATGTAATGGATATGCAATGGACGGGAACGGACGGTAACGGACGGGAACATACGGTAACAGACGGGAACGGATGGGGAACGGACGCGAATGGACGGGAAACGGACGCGAATGGACGGGGAACGGACGGGGAACAGACGGTAACGGATAATAACCGCATACATCAGTCTGGCGCAATGCATTACAAGTTTGTGCATGCTCAAAACTGGTAACGGATCGGGCCGGATATCAACGGATATCAATGGATATCAACAGATATGCAACAAACACAAACCGGGCTTTGCCGGATATCAACAGACTTTGTTCCGTTTCAATCCATTGCCTCAATCCGATAAAGTGTTTTTGTTTGTGTACATTAGCTGATTAAGGTGGTTGGTTGGTTGTTGGAGTTTTATATCCTGGCAACATCTAAGGTAATAGCGACTTGTGACAGTGCGCACTCATGGCAACTTTATAGTGCTTTCCCATTCGGAAATCAGGCCCACTCAGCACATTATCCTGACACTGAGAGTTGATTAAGCAGGGGGAATTCCAAGCGTGGATAAATGTTATTCCTCATTCCACTGCTCCTTTAATTGATTTGATTCGTCGAGGGTTCGAACACAGGGTTATATTCAAGTTTCCCTGTGAAACTTTAAGGAAGTTCTGGATGAGTGTGTGAGTAGCTGAGAAAGTGCCTGGTTTAGAAAAAAAGGCTATTCGGTACAATCAAATATTACATCCGCCAAGTGACTGGATTTGTTGTTGTTGTTGCTTTACGTCCTAGCAACATCTAAGTTCATATCAGGACGGCCAAGTGACTGGAAGCTGATGTAATTTCATAGCTAGCGTTTGTATAGAATCCAAGATGTTCCCTTAAGTTGTTATTCGGATAGTGATCGATAACATGTCATTTGAACCTGACGGATCAGCTTCACAGAAGTTTGAAATATTAAAAAATATCCTGTGACAGGTCAGACCAGACGGGATGGCCGAATGAGTTGAGCGTCCGTCTCCCTGTCTCCTGTTTTGGTAGATGGTGAAAAATATTGCTGCCCATTTTGGCATTTTGCAAATGTCCCCCCGAAAGAGATGCGCGGTTGAAAGCAGGCCAAATTACCTGTAAATTTAGATACTTTAGTTAAATAATTTTCAAAAAACAATTTCAGTGGAAGCAAACAAAAGACAACAAAAACAATCCGTAATCTTTAAATAAATGCTACGTTGAAGACATTAAGAAAAATATGAAGCGGAAGTATGATAAATTAATCAGCCGGCTAGCTGTACATTATTATCACTGAGTATGATCGGCAAAATTTCCCGGTAGAGCGCAGGCTTCCCGTGCGGAAGGTGGGGAGTTCGAATCCCATCCGAGTCAAACCAATGACTTATCAAATTTGTACTTGTCGCTACCTAGCATGGTGCTCGGCATTAATAGGATAGGGCAAGGACTGGTTAGCACAGTGTCAGGATAATATGACTGTGCTGTATCGGGTCATGGTGCTGGTGGGTTGGTCTCCCAGTGGGGCAGCACTATAAAGTCACCATGAATGCGGACTGTCAGGAGTTGGTATTCTTTCTGATATGATCTTAGATGTTGCTAGGATGCAAAACAACAGCAAACAAGGAAACAGCAGACATTCCAAGTCGTCAGTGCTGAAGAGTCATATTGATAACGCCAGGTCGCTGGATCCCTGGGAGTGTGGCTATGTAAATGGAGCCCGTCGGGCATGCGCGCAGCTTATTATGGGATGGCCAGCTAGATATGCTGCTGCCTGCCGAGTGTCTTCAATATCGAGAGTTGCTTGTTGTTTGTTTTTGTTGTTAACGTCCTAGCAACATCTATGGTCATATCAGGATGAGTACCGACTTGTGACAGGGCGCACTCGTGGCGAGTTTATAGTGCTGCCCCAGTCGGAAATCAGGCCGCTTATAGCCGATGACTTAAAAATTGAAACTTGTCGTTTCCTAGCCAGACACTCGGCATTATTAGCAAATGGCAAAGACTGGTTGGCTCAGTGTCAGGATAATGTGACTGAGTGGGATATCAGGTCAAGGTGCTGGTGGCCTGATCTCCCAGTGGGGCAGCACTATACCGTCCCCATGAGTGCACACTGTCACAAGTCGGTACCCTTCCTTATATGACCATAGATGTTGCCAGGATCTAAAACTCCAACAACCAAACAACATATCGAGGGCCGGTGCCAGACTAATAGTTGCACCTTCGACAAGGCCGACTACTTGCACCCCCGACACGCCACAAACTAAATTTGTGTATAAAACGGCGACCCCCTCAAAGGTCAGTACTGCGCCCGTGTGAGGTATTTGCCCTCGGCGGCTGCCTACTTGGCCTAATGCTAGCACCGGTCATGTGCATATGATGGACCGTGTTGGCTTTTGTCTGTCAAGTGTCATGCATGATATAACACGCGTTATATGTGAGCTTTAGTGGGAATATCTTGTACATGTGATATATAGGCAGGTATGTGATACACAAGCTGGGATACATGGGATATATAACTGGGTGGTGCTTTAAGGGGCCATTCAAGGTTTTCAATATTTTCGCGGTCGCACAAAGTGTAGTACTTTTCCCAGATCCCCTCCCCCACCATTCAATAGTACATATCATTTTGTTTGTTTTGTTGTTTTATTTTTATAGCAACATCTAATGTCATATCAGGATGGCACTCGTGGCGACATTATAGTGCTGCCCGACTGGGAGACCAGGCCACCAGCACCATGACCTGATATCCCACTATCCACATTATCCTGACACTGAGCCAACCAGTCGTTACCCTATCCTAATAATGCTGAGCACCTGGCTAGGAAGTGACAAGTATCAATTTTTACGCCATTGGTTTGACTTGACCAGGGTTCCAACCCACGATTCCATGGTCTACCAACACGGGAGACGGACGCTCTAACTCATTCGGTCATCCCGTCTGGTCAGCACATATCAACATCTTAATACAGATTATAAAGTACGCCGAAACATATATACGAATATCCCATATATATACCATATATATATATTATGTATACTATATATGTGTAAATATTCCGGCTATAAGAATAGTTATCCTATATATGAGCACAAATATACGAGCACCTATTACGTATGTTTATGTACTATATACAGTAAAACCTCTCTAACCGACGACCTCCACAGATTGACCACTCCCCTATACCGATCGCTTTATTTGGGTCCCAACAATATCATTGTAACCATATTCTAACTCCCTAAACCGACCACCTCCCTAAACAGACAACTTAATGTCGGTCCCAATGTCAGTCAATTTAGAGAGGTTTTACTGTATTCCAATTACCATGCATATGTGCTATGTATGTCATATATTATAATATATGCATGTGCTAAGAATACCATATATATTTATATATGAGCTATATATACCATATATATATACATATGTGTTATGTATACTGTCGTGGGGGTGATGAAAATGGGAAATATTGTGCCTCGAGCGGGACTCGAACCCACATCTCTTTGCACTCCAGGCCAGTGTGCTCACCATTACACCACCGAGACTCCCTGATACCACCAAACTACCCACACCTACCTGTCTATGCGGCTCCTTGCCTGAGGGGTCAGTGCAGACCACTACACTCGTCCCCCTGGAATTGTCAGTCTTTTAATGCTTACAATTACATACATACAGGCAATGCACTAACACATACATGCACAGGGTAGGTTCAACAACCATACAGCGCATCGCTTGCACAGGATCATGGTCACGGCAACCAGTGTTGTGGGGGTTGATGAAAATGGGAAATAGTGTGCCTAGAGTGTTACTCGAACCCACATCTCTTTGCACTTTGGGCCAATGTGCTAACCATTACACCACCTAGGCTCCTGATATCATCATACTACACACTCCTACCTGTCTATGCGGCTCCTTGCCTGAGAGGTCAGTGCAGACCACTGCAACACCATATATCATATGTACATGTATTATATATATATATATATATATATATCACACGGACGAGGTGGCCGAATCGGTAGAGGGCAGCCTTCTCGTGTGGAAGGTCGGGAGTTCGATTCTCGGTCGAGTCAAACCGAAGACTTACAAAATTGATACTTGTCGCTTCCTAGCCAGGCGCTCGGCATTATGAAGATAAGGTAAGGACTGGTTGGCTTGGTCTCAGGATTAGGTTACTGAGTGGGATATCAGATCAAGGTGCTGGTGGTCTGGTCTCCCAGTGGGGCAGCACTGTAAAGTCACCATGAGTGCATATTGTCACAAGTCGGTATCCATCCTGATATGACCATACATGTTGCCAGTTATATATATCATATATATGCATATGTGTTACTGTTATAATAATATACACCATACATAATCTATATGTGTTATGTATGCCATATATATCTGTATGGGGTACATATACGATATATAAACACATGTATTATTAAACCCTCACATATCTATTACATATACCATATTTATGGATTTGTATTAATAATACCATATATATGTATATATGCATTATATATATATATATATATATATATAGTATAGTTATACAAATCTTACCTGGGTATAGATGATGGATAACTGTTGTTTTCCCGAGGTAGAAGCCTCGGGTAGACGTGGACTAGGGAGAAGGAAGCACATGAGGTACCAGCAATTTTAACCTACTTATTCAGGATAAAAATGATCTTTCAATACAATGGATACTATGATTTTCCCGTAATGGTACACCAACGGGATAGACATGGCAGGGCATGGTGGGTGGGCCCTAGCCCACGTCTACCCGAGGCTTCTACCTCGGGAAAACAACAGTTCATCTATACCAATTACCCAGGTAAGATTCGTATAACTATACTATTTTACCTCGGTATACTGCCTCAGGCTAGCCTAGGCTAGGGAGACCTTTTACATAATTCATTTTTATCCTTAAATATCATCCATTCTTATATATAGTCATAAATTTTTGTTCTCACCTATTCTTGTTAGTTGGCGAGCAGGCGCTTTGCAATGCCGGTAGGCTTTTCTAGTCGCTGGTTGTAATGTTTTGCAAACGACTTAGCCGTCTTCCAGCCTGCATGCGCTAGTATTCTTTTCACAGAAACACCTAGCAACCGTGCCTTGGAGACCATGGCACCTCTAGTTGAGTGGGATGAGTATTTGCTCGTATCCACTCCAGCCAATTTCAACACCGTAATTGTCCATCTGGCAAGGGTGTCTCGTGAAATTGCCTTATGTGGCTTTATAAAGCTCACTAATAGTTGTTGTGATGCACGTATATCTTTTGTTTTAGATATATAAGCCCGTATGGCTGACACAACACATAATTTCCGGTCGCACAAAGTGTAGTACTTCCCAGATCCCCTCCCGGAAAACAGTCTAAGTGAACCGTAGATAATGGGTCACCTAACGTGTTCGATTTAAGCAATTGTGCTAAATCAAACGTAGCTTGTTTCTTGTCTATTTCTAATCCAGTTAAAGACAAAGCAACAATGGTCTGTCCTCTGTGTCCAGTTACTAATAATAACAGGACCGCAACCTTAAAACCTAATTGTTTTAAATCTAAGCACGAGTTGTGAGGCCAAGCCTGAAACAACGTAAATACTACAGACACATCCCAAAACCGACTATACTTTGGTTTTGGAGGATTCCTTTGATAAATTGAACGAAGTAGATATCCAAGAACATAATGTTTTCCAACTGTTTCGCCATCAATTCTCGGTAATATGATCGATAACGCACATCTTGCCGCATTAATCGACCCAAAGGATAGTCCCTCATCCTCTAGAGAATGAAAAAAACGAGCTACTTGTGAAATTGTTGGATTTGTTGGCTTAACTTTCATTAACAAACAATGTACACCCCATTTCTTTAAATAGGATGTGTACATTTTAACAGTTCCTGGCCTCCAGGCATCAGCTACTATCCTATTCTCAGTAATTTTGTCCAATCCAAATTGCCGCAGCTGGTTCCTTAGAAAAGGAATGTCAATAGAGGCGTCGTTGACACGTCGCCGTGAAACACTAGCGGTCCGTGGTGTGTCAGATTCCCGAGTTTTCTTGGGAATCGTATACATTCTTTTGCCAGTTGTGAAACTGCTGGCAGCCAAGGTTGCGTGTCCCAATCGGGCACCACCAGTATCGCATGTGTCCCTTCCAAGCCGATTTTTCTCACTACTCGGCTGATAATGCTAAATGGTGGAAAAATATAAAAATAATTATTTTCCCAGGTAATAGCAAACGCATCTACTTTCCAAGCATCCGGTTCAGGATGCCAAGAAACATAACAGGGTAACTTGTTATTATTTCGTGATGCAAATAAGTCAACTTCAGGTGTACCCCATTATTCACAAACGAAGTTAAACAAAGGTGTAGAGAGAGACCACTCTAAATGGTCATGGGAGATTTCTACTTTTATGGTCTGCATGTGTATTTTTGTCTTTTGTGACCCTGGGATATGCGCTTCAAGTCAGCCAGACTTGTTGAGCCTGCTGCCAGTTCCTTACAGTTTCGACAACTGATTGCAAGGCTTTGATTTGTTCCACCCATGTTAGAATATATGCCATGGCAGTAGTATTATCAGTTTGTATTCTAACTTGTGATTTATGTATCTTTACTAAACTACATAAGCCCAGATAAATAGCACGCAATTCTAGCGCATTAATATGGTCTGATTTTTCATCATCAAGCCATCTACCTCCTGTTGTGACCCCATCTCGATGAGCTCCCCAACCTTCTAATGAAGCATCAGCTCTAGAGATTTAATATGTGCCTTCCCGTATAGAATAGCGGGTGCATACGATATCATTATCCCAATAAGGACTGCGACCTGTCTAATTTTAGGTTTTGGTAACTTAATAAGCTGGGTCGCTGTATTCCTAAACTTAATTAGTTTTTGGTCTGTTATCGACACTGTAAGAGACTGTGTATCCAGAATAAACCCTAAACATTTGAGTTGTTTTGTTGGTTTAAGCGCTGACTTTTGTGGATGTACATAAAACCCCAGTTTAGTGAGTAATGCACATAAATCCAAAACTGCATTCACACAATCAATTTGTGTTGATGCTATAATAAAGGAATCATGTATGAGCAGCTTAGTGAATAAACGAGGGGCACAAGCTAAACCCTTCGGCAAGCAGGTAAACTCATAGAGTTGGTTATCCCAAAGAAACCGAAGAAATTTCCGGTCTTTTTCTCTTATGGAAAGCGTATAATATGCATCTTGTAAATCAACACTAGCCATCCACGCATCTGGCGTAATCAGATCGCGTGCTGTATCTAGCGAGAACATTTTAAAATGTCGATATTCAACCATTTTTATTAAGGATTGTTAAATCCAGGATCATTCGAACCTCGCCATTAGGCTTTGGTCTCGAGAAGATGTTTGAAATAAACTCTCCTGAACAGTATGTCACTTTTTGTATAATTCCTTTCTCAAAGAATTTTTGTACCTGTTTAGTTAGTGCCTCTCGTTCAACCAATTCAATGTTATAAGGAAAAGGTATCCTGCCTTGTACCGGAATTTGTGTGAAGGGAATGTGAACACCCCTAACTATTTGTAAAATTTCTTGGTCACTAGTAATTTTGTGCCACTCAGAAATCTGATTATTAATATTACCAGCCACAAAGTTGCTTACAGTTTGTGTGGTTTTAGAGGCTGGAAGGACTTGTAACATTTGTGTTTCAACCTCTACTTGGACCCGCCCCTGGGGAAGGTCTCGGCGAATTGACTCCTCCGGCCTAGTGGCGTACGGTGTTGTCGGGTCCAGCCTGAGCGGAGCCCCGGGCCCCGAAAAAAAAAAATAAAAAAAAAAAAAAAAAAAAAAAAAAAAAAAAAAAAACAAAAAAAAAAGCTTGACCGAAGTTTGAGCCTGGTCTGGTTCCCCTGGTGAACCGCCGTGGATGAAAATCCCCTCGTGACCTTTTGAAACGAGGAGTTTCCTGTGTCTTCTTACCATCCATGTTTTTGCCACTCTTGGCTGCAGTTTCTACCTCTTTATAGAGGTATTGTAGTTGACCGCCAAACATTTTGGTGTTATCTAAAGGTTTCCCTTTAATCGGCTCTGGAGCAAGAAATAGCGTAAACACTTTCCCATCATTATCAGTAACCTTCTTTGAGCGAGCCACTTCTTTGCCAGCATCTGTGCAAACTGACTTGAAAACATTTTCATATCTTCGATACGACAGGTAATTACCTGCCGCCGCCAACAATGCAATACCTTTGTCCATCGTCTTAGCCAAAGACGAGAACTTGTTTTCTCGTTGCATTCTGTTTGCTACAGGAGCAATAGCTGTTAGGGTACCAAGCACCGCCTTATGCACTATGTGAAACACACCCTCAAATCTCTTACGGTCCTCCGTCATATTGACATCTCGATCCATCTCCTTAATGATGGAGTTGGGAACACCTTTAGTGCCTGTTAACTCATCTGATAACTTAGAAATAATCTCCGCCGGCTTAAGCGTGCGGAAATGTTCTCACGCATAAGCGTAGTGGTTTTCACATGCTTAGCCCTTGGCTTCTCCACTTTCTTAGCCACTTTGCCCCCAATGGCAGCATAGACACCTTCATATTGCGTGTCTGAGTCCGATTCCGTGGACGTGGAATCCGTGGACGAGTCAGAAGAAGAAGAAATTTTCCTCTTCTTCTTCTTCTTCTTCTTGGACTTGGTCTTGCGCTTTTTGCGAAGCCCAGTCTTCCCCCTCTCCTTGGTGAACTCATCACCCGAAGAAACAATCTGTTTCTTCTTCTTCCTCCGTTTAGGAGAAGGAGGAGGAGCCCTCAGCTCCATCGCTGAGTCTGTGTCCGAGAAATCCTCCAGAGAAGACTCTTCTTGAACACTCGGCACTCGCCGTTTACAAGACACCGGTGGTTTGAGAGCCATTATATGACTCTCCATCGCCGCAAACCGCGTCTCCCAATTTTGAGGCGCGGCGCCGCCAGGCACTATGTCCTTCTCGGAGAGAATATGCGCCCCGGGCTGTGTCGCAGGCCCTGCCGACAACACGGGTGAGGAGTCGTACTCCTCGTCCCCGCCACTCGGAACACGCCCCTCGGCTGCTGCTGCACCGCGCTTACTCCGCTTCGTGGCCATCGGGATCTGAAACAACAATTTGTTATCAGTCCCGGTATATATATATGTCACAACATGGTTGTTTCTTGGACATCTATTGGTGTTAGAGAACGTGTTTATACCGTTATAACACAGGCGTAATAAGCTAAATTTGTGCGTGGGTTGTGGGTCAAGCCCAAACCTTACGCGGGGTCGGGACCAGTGTATCGGCCCGCCCATCCCTCTGTTCCGCACACTTCTCCCACCTGTGACTACTACGTCAACAAGTTGGAGAAAATGCTACGAAACTCGGAGAAACGCCTGAAAAAGTTTTGTCTAGGGGAGTCTATAAAAGAAACCCAGGAGCATCTCCAACATTACTCTCTATTAGAGTACGAGAGAATTTCCACATGAGATAGGGCGAAACCCACATCTCTACCCATAGTCACACGGTGACCCGGGTGTTGACATAACCGCTAATGACCGGTTTGGTTCCTTCGCGAAACCCACTCGAGTGTTCTATCCTTGGTTGTTTATAACCAAATAACTCGTCCAAATTGGACCAACGAAAGTCTAAACTTTCCATAATGATGCTCTAATGCATCATAATTAAGCTAACCACAGTTTTTATTATACTTACTGCGTATTAGCTTGTATGTAGACTAAATTTGCCGGAGCAACCCAACGACACGTAATCCAGTCGTGAGTTGTATATGCTAATTGCTGGTACCTCACGTGCTTCCTTCTCCCTAGCCTGAGGCTAGCCTGAGGCTGTATACCGAGGTAAAATATATATATATATATATATGTATATTGTACATACATGACTGCCTATTACTCGTACTAGTACTAGTAGCACCATGTGGCGTGAATCCGTAGG
This sequence comes from Branchipolynoe longqiensis, assembly GCA_030323885.1. Classification (NCBI taxonomy): domain Eukaryota; kingdom Metazoa; phylum Annelida; class Polychaeta; order Phyllodocida; family Polynoidae; genus Branchipolynoe; species Branchipolynoe longqiensis. Next base: position 36,267,483 of record CM059191.1, read on the forward strand.
AAATTAAGTGCGACCCTGATATTTCCTGTCCGACCACATGGTATTTGATTACGTCATAAATAATGCACTGACTACCCACTTCCGGCCTAGAAGCATGCTGGGATGGCATTCAAATTCTTCAACCACCCACTCTGGCGTCTACATAAAATAACAAACCAGATACAAAATATATTTGAAGAGTTCAGGGGCAAATACGCGTAAACACCAATCCAAAAATTGACTTACATTTTCTTTTAATGTACCTGAAGGTAAAATTAATTCTCACTCATGTTGGTTGTGAAGAAATGGTTATGGAACAACAAAAAATAGGAACGTAAAAAGAAATTAAACCTGTTGAGGGGTTGACTCCAATGTTTAAGTCAATATTTGAATTGGCCTTTACGGGAATTTGCGCCTGAACTATATTTCAGAAAGCTATCCATGCAAATTTACCAACGTTTTAAACACGTTGTTTTCAAAGATGTATGTGTACTGACGCAAATATTATGCACAAATACATGATTTTACAGAAACTTAGTGGATTAATCCACAACACAACCACTGGAGCGACCACATACCTATTGTCTGTACATCACAATATTAAGGTGATAGTTGGGGACGAGTTATATCATAAGGTGATGCAGGAAGAAAGAAGCTATTACTGCGCATGCCCTGGTGTTGGAGCTGGAATTGAATCAGTCACACGGCCGCCTGGCGGGCGCCTCGCGCACTACCCCGGTTTAATCCAGTTCTGCATTAACCGGGCATGCGCATCCGGAATTGAAATGCTCCCCGTGCAAAAAAGGTTGCATGAATCATTTAGTTCATCCCCCCACCCTCAGAACCTCCACTGAATTTGAGAGCCCGTTACTTTATATATATATATCATCATCATCATCATCATCATGCTGTCGGTCATGATGCGACAAAGACTGCTTTCAGTACTTGACTGCCGCTCTCCATTTAGCTCTCTCATTTCATGAAAGCTGCCTGCAAAAGTGTTGAAGTGCTGCTGGCTTTTGCAAGTTACCAGCGGCACTCTCTCGGGGAGCAAATATAGGTTTTACACCAGCAAGGACATGTTCAGACAGGCGCAAAACTATTTGTCCCTGCAGTGGCCGGTCGGGAGATGTTGGGACTTCCATCCATCAAACCACCCTTAATGCTGCCACAGTGACATGGTTTTCTGTTTAGGGTTTGCTCCCTTAGCCTTCAGTTCTGTCAAGAACCTGTACCACAAGGCAATGGTTTACAACTCTGCAGGGCAGGGGCGTCAAACTCCCTGAGGTATTGCAATAGCTGCAATACCTGCATACCCTGTATATATATAACTGTATATATACATATACAGAGCCCTTTCATTTATACGTACATATATATATATATATATACATATATATATACATACCTAAATAAATCCTGTCCTGATATGACCTTAGATATTGCCAGGACGTAAAACACCAACAACCAACCAACATATATAAATATATATACAGCGGACTAGGCTGAAATTCCATTTCCACCAAGCCTCAAAAGACAGATAGCCTCAAGATTAGACCAGAGAGCGTGTATATAAACAGATGAGAGGGGCAACTCCCGCGAAAAAAGGTAACACAGGCTACAGTGGCGTTCCTGGCGGTTAGTGTTGAACAAGCCTTGAGTTTGCCGGTACGCTCAATGCAAAACATTTGTTTTTATTCAAAATTAATAGAGATCCAGAAGCCTAACCTTATCAATTTAATATAATCCTTTTGGTAAACATGTTTTCTATATGTCTTCCAAGCGGTTTGTTTCTATGTGGTGTAGTTTTAGAGATATTTAACGTTTTCTGTATGAAGATTGCTCACCGCCATTGACAATGCCTTGAGTTTGCTGTACGTGTAGTGCAAAACGTGTATTTTATTCAAAATTAATAGAAATTCAGAACCCTAGCCATGTAAATTTAATATAGTCTCATTGTTAAATATGTTTTCTATATGTGTTCCAAACAGTTTGTTTCTATGTAGTGTAGTTTTAGAGATATTTCACTTTTTCTGTACGAAGACTGCTCAAGGCCATTGACAATGCCTTGAGTTTGCCGTAAGCGTAGTGAAAAACGTCAGTTTTATTCAAAATTAATAGAAATCCAGAAGCCTAACCATATCAATTTAATATAATCTTGTTGGTAAACATGTTTTCTATGTGTATTCCAATCAGTTTGTTTCTAGGTTTTGTAGTTTTAGAGATATTTAACGTTTTCTGTATGAAGATTGCTCACTGCCATTGAAAATGCCTTGAGGTTTGCCCATATGCTTAAGCTGTTCAACAACCACCACTTGGAGCGCCACAGTCGGCAGCTGTTACATGCTCTAGTATGGGAGTTCTCCCTCTCATCTGTTTATATACACGCTCTCTGATTAGACTCAATTAGGAGGGAGTCTTACGCTTGGGGTGGGTGTGAGTTTAGGGGTGGAGTGTGGGTGCAGTGTGTGTCGAGGGGGCGGATTATAACAAGATGGGAAGGAAGAGAAAGAGAGAGAGAGAGGCTGGGGGAATAGGAGAATGTAATGTAGCTATAGTATAACCCCGTTAAACCAAACTTGAAGGGACCTACAAATTTGTTTGGATTAACCGATCATTGGTTTAACCGAGCTTTGGCTTTGAATTTTACTTTGAGTAAGGATGTATTGCACATGGAATATACAATGTATGTGGACACGTTGATTATTGTTTTTGATGTATGTACAGTATGACCCTGTTAAACCAAGCTTGGTTAAACCAAACGATCGGTTAATCCAAACTTTTTTCGATGGCCCGCCAAAATACTACCATTTATCATATAAAAAAGTCAGTGGGGTCTCAGAGGACCTTATAATCACATGAATGTTTGGTTTAACCATACCGGACTCGCCTGGGTCCGACAATTTTGTTTGGATTAACCGATAATTTGGATTAACCGATTTTGGTTTAACCGACTTTTTTATATGATAAATGATAGTATTTTGCCAGGCCGCCGAAAAAAGTTTGAATTAATCGAGCGTTTGGTTTAACTGAGCTTGGCTTAACGGGGTTGTACTGTATGTGGTAGGGTGTCAGATAAGGAAGGCACTGTACTGTGCTGGAGGGTTCAGCTTGTCAGGACTAAACACAACAAGGAGATATTGTTAGTTTCTTTGTTGGAGTTTTATCTCCTGGCAACATCTAAGGTAATATGAGGACGGATACCGACTTGTGACAGTGCACACTCATGGTGACTTTTATAGTGCTGCCCCACTGGGAGACCAGGCCATCAGCACCGTGACCTGATATCCCCCAACTCAGTCACATTATACTGACACTGAGCCAAGCAGTCCTTGCCCTATCCTAATAATACCAAGCGCCTGGCTAGGAAGCTAGGAAGCGACAAGTATCAAGCATTAAGTCATTGGTTTGATTCTACATGGGTACGGGAGACGGACGCTCAACTCATTTGGCCATCCCATCTGGTCGACAAACAAGGACGGAAGACTGAGCATGTATATACATTTATTAAAATTGCATAGCCCGATGTTTTTAAGTTTCTACCTTTTATTTGTTTAAGATACATATATTATTAATGGGGTATCATTATAACCAACACAGTCCTGATATGACCTTAGATGCTGACAGATCGTAAAACTCCAATAAACAAACAAATTATAAGCTACTGGTGCTGGCTGCTATGGCCTGTGGTCTACCCATACCCTAACCCCAACCCGACCCACACACACAGCCACAAGATGGGTCTGCATATATCTACCTGTATACAATGTAATGCAAACGACCGGAAGTCCAGTGCCTCGCGCTGAAAAAATGTATATTCTGATGAATAAACTGTTTGACAAAAAAAAAAAAGAAAAAAAAAAAGGCAGCCGCACTTAACCCCATATACAGCCGTCAGTCACTGCAGAACGACAACAACTCAGCCTAATGATACACACACATGCAGAGCAAACAGTCACAGCACCCCCACCCCCTCATTGAGCAGCTCAGTGAGCTGGTGGTTCATGTGCATCTGCCTATCACGATCCCCCAGTGGAAGACCGAGCAGCATTTCATTCATATCTATAAAATTCACCCCACACCTCTGAGTTGGTCTGTGAACTGGTCTCTGAGCTGGTCTCTGAGCTGGTCTCTGAGCTGGTCTCTGAGCTGGTCTCTGAGCTGGTCTCTGAGCTGGTCTCTGAGCTGGTCTCTGACCGACACCCTGCACCCCAAAAGGGCGCACAAGCATCCACTGAAATAGAAAGTAATGAAATGAACATTGAATATTGTTCATGCTACTATCGAAATACATTATTATACATACACATCGGGGTATATATATATGGTCCGAGTGTTCATGCGCCGTGAATTTACATGGGTCGAAGCCGAAGCGTGAAGCTCACCCGCCCACTCAAAATAACTTGTAGGATGCCTAGAAGTATGCATGGCCATGTCTTTGTGTTTTATTGCGCCTGCACAGAGGTACATAGGTACTTTGCTATTCACCATGATGGGGAGTGACTTCATATGGCCCTGGTATCATTTTAACTAGCAGTGGGTCTGCAATATAACTGTCAACACTATGCTGTTCACCTCACCAAACACCTCACCGAGCACCTCACCGAGCACGTCACCGAGCACCTCACCGAGCACCTCAGAAAGCAGCTCAGAAAGCAGCTCAGAGAGCAGGTCAGAGAGCAGGTCAGCGAGAAGCTCGGAGAGAAGCTCAGAGAGGAGCTCAGTGAGCAGCTCAGTGAGCAGCACAGACAGAAGCTCAGAGAGCAACTCAAAAACCAACTCAGATACCAACTCAGAGACCCAACTCAGAGACCTACACAGAGACCAACTCAGAGACCCAACTGAGGGACCTACTCAGAGACCAACTCGGAGACCAACTCAGGCAGCAGCTCAGAGAGCAGATTAGACAGCAGATTAGACAGCAACTTAGGAGTTACCTTATAGTTATAGAACAACCCTCCATGCATCTAGTAGGCCCACCCTTAGTGACAACATTAGCTCAGCGAGCGATTCCCCTACAGGCTAATTACATAGGCGTAATAGTCGCGCAATGCCGGCAGCAAGCGGTGCCATCCACCAGAACTGACCCCCCACCCCCACCCCTCTCCTTCCGCCTCTCCATCTCCACCTACTAAAGTGAGCAGCTCCCAGCGCATTGCCATGCCTGGTGCGGAGGACGAATCGGTAGAGCCCAGACCTCCAGTGTGGAAGGTCGGGAGTTCAAATTCCCGGTCCAGTCAAACCAATGGCTTATAAAGTTGATTCTTGTCACTTCCAACCCTGGCGCTCAGCATTATTAGAATAAGGCAAGGACTGGTTTTCTCAGTGTTGGCATAATGTGACTGAGTGGGATATCAGATAGTGGCGGCCTGGCGGCCTGGTCTCCCAGTGGGGCAGCACTATAAAGTCATCATGACTGCACACTGTCACAAGTCGGTGTCGTGATATGACCTTAGATGTTGACAGGACGTAAAACTCCAACCAACAAACCAACCCAGTGCATTGCTACATCAGGGAGTGCACCCCTCCCCCCGCCCCCAGAGAGCAGCTCGCGTCCAGGAGGGCATCCCGAGAGCACCAAGCAGGTGGCGCCGGTGGCGAGCTATAATGATTTGATAATCCCCCCCTCCCCCGGCACCACAGTAGGTGGATAGACTAGATCACCGTTCCGACTGCGCATGCACTGAAAATGGCGCTGGCAGCAAAGCATAGGCATGCAGCCATTGAGTTTGCCGATACATGTAGGGCAAAACTTAGATTTTATTCCAAATTAATCAAAATACATAATAATTTGGCACAAACATGGATGGATGGATGCAATATAATAAATATAATGACTATGTTTAAGACACAACTCTCCATAATTCATTAGACATAATTAATTCTTGGTCTAAATATTAAATTGTCAAATGTGTCAACAAAAACTTGTTTCAAAGAAATATATAACCAATATCTGATTAACCCTACTCATTTTATATTTCTACATATGTCATTAACCATAGGATATAAATAAAAACATGAATAAAATAAGTAAAACTGACTCTGGCTATGGCTCTAACACTACGTCTGAGTACCCAGATTTGTCTAAATTTAAATGCACATGGCATAAGATGTGCTGATTATATTGACGTAAATACAATGCTGGATAAAAGATTAATATCTTACTTTATTAATATTTTTTTAGTTGGTGTTCTATGTTTCAAACAAGAGCTGAGGTAAGCTGAAACTAGCACATTTCATAACTGCACCCAGTGTATTATTAGTATGTGCCATGTGCTTCTCATGGGTTTGTTTTGCTTTGATGCATCCCACAATACACCGCGCCGCTGGAATGGCGATGTAGTCTATTAAGGCTCTGCGGCTCCTGCCTATTTATATGCAGATTGAACATATCGAAGTTGGGTGGGAGGAGGGTGGGGTTGGGGGGTTGGGGGGTAGAAGGTTGGAGGGAGGGTTGCTCGGAGGTTCGGAGGGAGGGAGGGTCGGAGGAAGAGAGGGTGGGAATGAGGGTTTAGTTTCTTTGGGTTTTACCTCCTGGCAACATCTAAGGTAATACATGTATGGGTACTGACTTATGACAGTGGGGATGTATGGTGACTTTATAGTGTTGCCTCACTGGGGGACCAGGTCCCCCAGCACCATGACTCAATTTCCCACTCAGTCACAATATCCTGATTTTTTAGCTAACCAGTCCTTGCCCTATCCTAGCAATGCCGAGTGCCAGGCTCAGTAGTGACAAGTATCAATTTTATAAGTTATTGGTTTGACTCGGCTGCTTTTCAAACTTGCGGGCTTCCACACAGGAAGCCTGCGTTCTGCTGATTCAATCACCACGTCCGGTGTGGGAGGTACGGTGATGTTTGAGTACTCGCTAGCATGTACTCGAAATATACAAACCACATAGCTAGAGAGGTTGAGCCTCAAACTCGAGGTGAGAATTTGAAGTTACACTGACGCTAAGGGTTGTGTTGGCTGGTGAGCTGCGCACTGCATGACGGGATCGGACGGGACACCATGTCCAATCAATTAGCGCGCTGAATCCTCGTGAGGGAGGTCATAGGTTCAGTCCCTCGCCGAGTTAAGCCAGACTAAATACTTTACACGATCAACACTTCGCCGTGAATATAGCCTATGCTGTCGACACGATGTAAAGTAACCACCAATCAATCATCAATCAATCTTGTCGTTGCCTACAGTGACAGGTACTCGGCATTACTAGGATAATGGCAGGATTGTTTAGGGATCAGTGTCAGGATAATGGTACTGAGTTTGATGACGGTGTCATGGTGCCAAAACACAGCATTCCATAAAGTCATAAAAAAATACACATGTACCGTTGAAAGTTGATACTTGTCCTAATATGGCCTTAGTCTTGCATTGTTGCTACCTTTCCTGGAGCTCAACATTATCAGGATATACTGCATGGTTGATTCGATATCAGTAAAATGCAACTGATTGCGATTTTGGGTGATGATATTCCAGTGGGGCAGCACTATAAAGTCGCCGTGTATGCGCACTGTTACAACTCAGTACCCGTCCGAATATAACCTTAGATGATGCTTGAACATTAACATCCGATTGTAAAAATATACGGATTTTCGGTTTAGATTTATCTATTAGTAAAGAGCATGATTATTCTTGGGTGACAGAATAAGTAAGGGGTTATGTAATCTAATGAGCAATGAGGCCCACTCACATTATGACATGTAATAGACTATGTGAAATATATGTGCATGCATGGTGCCTAGAGATTAATGAAGAGATGTGGTATATCAGAAGTAGTTTAAGGTTGAAGAAATGTTCCTCAATGTATTCATAAAGAATGCAATTGGAGAAAAAGGACATTTTAGTATATATATATATTTGTAACTGTTTACAACTATCTGTCACCAGGGTGCCGAATGGCCTAGCACACCAGCCTAATCAACATATACACTGAGGCGCCGCCTGCAGCTGGGGATGAGTCACCATTACTCAAATGGGGTGGTGCCGCCTCCCAGGCTGTGGGGGGTGTTTTGATTGGCGGGTTGTGGGATGGCCAGTCGCTCTCTCCCCGCGGGCCCCTGACCACGCTAGCAGCATAATATTAATTATTAATGAAAAACCGACCGATGCTCCAGTCACACTGGACATCGGCACTCTTCTCCTGCCTCTTGAATGAGACAGACCTATTCTTGAGCAGGACCCCAGACACTCTGTCTGATGCTAGCAAAATTCACCTATTCCAATTGAGTGTGTGCAACAACCCCGGGGCTCTGGTTCCATGGGCTGTAGGCACTGATTTTGAGACTAACTATAGAGACCAATGAGTTGCTGTGTGGACAGGACAGGAGGGGTGAGGGTGATAGGTCACTGATAGGTGAGCAGGAGTTGTTGCCAAAAAAGCACAACATCCTCACTGTCTATCATTGTCCTTGTCTTCCTTTCTTCCTTATTATGGTTAATGTGTTAGTAATCTGGGTTCGAATAATAGCATCACAGGTGATATGAAGGGGGAAGAGTCTGTTGGTATCATCTGGTGTCCAAAACGTGGCCGGGCATACAGAAATATCACACAATGTTGCTAGGATACATGACCTCAAATGTTGCTAAGACACACAATCCTAGACGTTGCTACTGCTAGGACACATGATCCTCGATGATGTTAGGACACATCACCTTAGCTATTGCTGGGACACATAACCTCATATTTTGCTAGGACACATGACAAATGTTGCTAGGGCGCATAACCTTATATGTTGCTAGGACACATGACCATATATGTTGCTAGGACACATGACATTATATGTTGCTAGGACACATAACCATAAATGATGCTAGGACATGACTTTACATGTTGCTGGAACACAACAAAATCCTTACAAGCACACTCAAGCAAACAAGCTCACTGAATCGCACCAGACGGGATGGCCGGATGAGTTGAGTGCCCGTCTCCTGTTTTGGGAGATCGGGGGATCCGAACCCATGGGTTCATGGGTTCGAACCCTGGTCGAATCACACCGATGACTTAAAAATTGATACTTGTCGCTTCCCTGCCAAGTGATCAGCATTATTGGGATAGGGCAATGACTGGTTGGCTCAGTGTCAGGATAATGTGACTGAGTGGGATATCAGATCATGGTGCTGGTGGCCTGGTCTCCAAGTGGGGTAGCAGTCTAAAGTCGCCATGAGTGCACACTGTCACAAGTCAGTACCCATCCTGATATGACCTTAGATGTTGCTAGGACGTAAAACAAACAAACAGAATCGCCCATCCGCCACCTCCCCCACCCCTATCCCGTGTCTATGGTAACTGATGCGGCAGGGTGTATCTCGGCGCCCTTGATGGACGCGCCCTCATTAAGGCTGGTGTCACCCGCCTGTACGGGCGGTCCGTCAGTCGGTCCGGTGTGGCGTGCTCAGCGGTGGCCCGTGCTCAGCCGTGTCCATCGCTTCTGCGCATGCGTGGATTTATTATTGTTTTTGTATCTCTATTTCCTACTCCAGGAATTCACCACACTTTTATTTATCTTTTCTTGGCTGTGGGGAAGGGTCTAGAATTAGCCTACTTAGGCCACAGTTGTAGTGAACATCCAAACAAGTCTTAGTGAAGTGTCTTAGCTGACAACTTGAATGTGGATGGATTTTGACGCATGCGCAGATGATGCTGTTAGATTCTGATGCATGCGCAGAAGCGATGGACACGGCTGAGCACGGGACACGGCTGAGCACGCCACACCGGCGGCCCTCCTCATTTTACTCCTGGGTCCATCAGCGGGGACCGCCTATAGACCCCTTTCAATGTTTATAAACATTGTGTATGCGCACGCAGCTTGGCTGCAGAACGAAGGCAAACGGCCATTGAGTTTGTCGGTACGCGCAGTGCAAAACGTTTATTTTATTCAAAATTAATAGAAATGCAGAACACTAACCATATACATTTAATATAAACTATTCGGTGAATATGTTTTCTATATGCGTACCAGGTGGTTTGTGTGTAGGTGGTGTGGTTTTAGAGATATTTCACTTTTTCTGTATGAATATTGCTCATAGCCATTGAGTTGCTAGGACACATGACCATATATGTGTCGTTCTGCAGCCAAAATGCGCGCACACTGACCTAGATACCTATGCTGACGTCATATGACATAGGTCTATGGCGACGGGTGCTGGACTCCCCAGCCTCTACCCCCAGCCTCTCAACCCCCACCCACCCACCCCCACCTACACACACACGCACCCCACACACCACTCCACGCTCATCTTATCTGCTTGTTTGCATGAATCTTTTTCAGATCCTTCTCATCATTTTCTGCAAACAGACCTACTTGGTATATGTGGCCGAGGCACCAGACTAGAATGGATATTATAATACAATCAAAATACACGATTTTATAGGTGCATTGGTAAATGAAAAGAAAGCGGTTTTTGGTGGGTGGGTAATTATTTATATTCTGCTGAACAAGTCTTTTGTCAGTTCCGAAGCACTGGTCGTCAAGCCATTTTCAATTCAGGATTATTTACACACAAAAAAGTGGTATAGAATAAGGTATACAATAACTGTTTAATACACAATTTGCAGAGTATAACACAATGGAATTATGTAACCCACAAGTTCGATAGCAAAAATGGCAGCAGTAATATCATATGAATATTAATCAGATCAATGTGAGTATTTACATGGTATTTAGAATGTAAGCAGAAGTTATCTTCTGTATTCATTTGGTAAAGTCGTAGTACGTTTTAATGTAGGGTTCTGGTTGGTTGCTGGGATTTGATATCGGGGCAACACCTAAGGTCATATCAGAATGGGCATTAACTTATGACAGTGCACACTTATGGTGACTTCATGGAAGACTAGGCTGCCAGTTCCATGACCCAATATCCAGCTCAGTCACCATATCGCGATACTGAGCAAACCAGTGCTTGACCTATCCTATTAAGCTAGCATTCCTTACACGCGGTATGCGGCATGCGAATGCGAATGCGAATGTGAATGCGAATAAAAATCAAAATGCATGTAAGTGTATGGGGGTGCTTCCATGCTTCTGAATGTGAATGTGAATGTGAATGCAAATGCAAATGCGAATGTGGCAACTCAATCGGTCCATGTAGCCATCGGTGCGGTATGCGAATACGAATGCTGCTGCATTTGCCATAGAAACCAACACTGTTCCTTCACAAATTAGGATGAAAAACCCCAACAAATGTTGTGGGGGACGCCGCATATATGACATTTGCATGCCGCATGCCGCATACCGCGTATAAGGAATCTTAGCTTTAATGCCGTGCACCAGGCTAGGTAATGCCAAGTGTCAATTTACTTTTTAACTTCATCCTGGTGACTTCAGGGAATCCGTGGTATAATGTGTCCTGATTTAATGTGAATTTGGATATAAGAAAATGATTCATTGGACCCAGAATTCTTTAATTCACAGGTAATTCGGTAAAGTGAACCCCGATTTAAAGCTGCATAGTCCGATGAAATTATCAAATTTTCAAAACAAAAACAATGACCTAAATTTGATTCTACATATCTAGCTTAGATACTGATGCACTTATTAAGCATTTGTCGCCACACAGAAGAGAATAGTGAGGCAATTGAATAGATCATGTTACTGAAGCATGCTATGGTGTCAGACTTTTGGCAAGCATGCCAACATTAATTTTGCATGGTTGCACTTCAAATATCTCAAAAGATAGCGCCTTAAAATAAAAGTTACTTCATGCTAAAGTAAGGTACATTATAACGATCAACCTAATGTATTTATCTCAGAAAATTTCTGAAACTCAAAACCATCGGACTATGCAACTTTAATGTGGCCCCGATTTTTGCGCAATCGCATTATATGGACCTTATTGATCATATGATAATGGGGACATACAGTACAAGTGGCATTTGGCTGAACAGAAATGACCCATGTATCAACAACACACATGTTCATTGATATTCGAGATATCAATGTGCCTCATTGAACCATAGCACAAGTGTTAGTTGATTTTTGTTTGTTTCTTTCATTACATTCATTAATTAAGTACAGGATATTTCAATCATCGACACTTGATTTCCCTCATTCCACTGCTGGTATTATTAATGCCAAGTGCCAGGCTAAACAATGCGACAATTATAAATCTCTACATCATTGGTTTGACTCACACCCCTGGGATTCAAACCAAGAGAACCTGCCACATGTGGAAAGCAGGCGCTTAACTCATTTGGTCACATCCCGTCTGGTCTAAATGGCCTGTAGCATTGCATCCAACTGCAGCATACTAAGGCCGTATATCCATAGACTGTTCCCTTGTGGCTTGTTCCCCTGCTCCATGTTTGCTGGTGACCTTGTGACGCGCTACACAGAAAATGAACATGTGTTTTTTTACTTTGTGGTCGTTACCATTGGTTGGACCCAGGGACCGTATGGCCTTGTGCATGACACATGTGACGTACTAATCGGGAACATAGAGAATGAACATGTTCATTGTCTGTGTGGCGCGTCACAAGGTCACAAGTGAGCACAGAACAAGGGAACACACCACAAGGGAACAGTCTATGGATACATGGACTAAAACGGTGTACTGAGCCATAAATGCGAGTTGCGGACCCACACTGCAACAATAGAGGCATGTCAGTCAGCAAACTGTGGCACCACCATGACGTCAGTGTACACAGGCGACCTGTTGAGGCCTGCTGCTGGTGCACGCGCTGTGAATGCTACCCCTCCAACTGCTGTCTGAGGGAGCGAATTCAGCAGTGGCTATGTTGTGAACCCGCATTACATCACGGCGTTTCAGAGGGACTTCCATCGGAGGGCTTAAAGGGGGCTTTTGTACCCTCACATTTCTTGTCGTGGTGGTACCGGGTCCCGCTCCACTGCCGTAAATCCTGTGTGGTTATGTTTGGTTCAGTGTGGTTGTTTTAGGTTGTATCTGGCTATTTGAGGTTGTATGTGGTTATATGAGGTTGTGTGTGGTTATTTGAGGTTGTGTGTGGTTATATGAGGTTGTGTGTGGTTATTTGAGGTTGTGTGTGGTTATTTGAGGCTGCATGTGGTTATTTGAGGTTGGACTTGGTTATTTGAAGTTGTACTTGGTTATTTGAGGGTCTGGGTGTTTATTTGAGGTTGTATGTAGTTATATGAGGTTGTGTGTGGTAATTTTAGGTTGTGTGTGGTTATTTGAGATTGCATGTAGTTATGTGAGGTTGTTCGGAATGTTCCTGGTGGTTTGAGGTTGTGTATGTTTATTTGAGGTTGTGCATTGTTATTTGAGGTTGTGCGTAACTATTTAAGGTTATGTGTGTATATTCGAGGTTGTGCATGGTTATTTAGAGTTGTGTGTGGTTATTTGAGGTTGTGCATTGTTATGTGAGGTTGTGCATGACTATTTAAGGTTGTGTGTGTTTATTCGAGGTTGTGCATGGTTATTTAGAGTTGTGTGTGGTTATTTGAGGTTGTGCATTGTTATTTGAGGTTGTGCATGACTATTTAAGGTGGTGTGTGTTTATTCGAGGTTGTGCATGGGTATTTAGAGTTGTGTGTGGTTAATTGAGGTTGTGCATGGGTACTTTATATTGTGTGTAGTTATTTAATGTTGTGAAGGTTATTTGAAGTTGTTTTTGGTTTTCCATAGTTCATTGAAGTTCTCCATGGTTTGTGTGGTTGTGTGTGGTTTGTAGTTGTGCGTGGATGGCGCGGTCCTGTTTGCATGTGCGTGGTCATGTGTGGTACGGCTTTATTCCTTGTTCTGGGTGGTTCTATGTGGTTCTATGTGGTTCTCTGTATGGTTCAGTGGTATTTTGTTTGATTCTGAATGGGCATGTCAGGGTCTATCCGGCTTCGTATGGTCAGGTATTGTCATGTGTCATTCAATGTGGTTTGAAAGGAGTTATATGTGGGCCTGTATGATGTTGTGTAGTTCTCTTCCGCTCTGTGTCAAAAGTTCAGTTACGTTTTGTGTGGTTCTAGATTGTTCTCTGTGGTGCTGCATGTTTTATGTAATTCTTCATGGTTCAGCATGATTCTATGTGACTGTATATGGTTTCTCAGTGGCACTCTCTCTCAATGTGTCTATATGTGTTATGTCTAACAGCTATGTTCTATGGTTCTCCCTGTCTCTGTGCGTTTATGTCACTTCCTGTCCACTTCTCTACTCCCCCCCCCCCACCCCTTGCCTCTCCTCCTTTCCCTCCCCTCCCCTTCCCGCTCCTCTTCCCGGTCTCCTTCCCGCTACCCCTGCCCCTTCCTCTCCCCCTCTACTCCCTGTCTCTGTCCCCCTCCACTTCTCCCCCTCCCTCTTCTCCCTGTTCCTGTCCCCGTCTCTCCCCCTCTCATTCTCCACCCTGCCCCTTCCTCCCCTCTACTCCCCTGTCCCCTCTCCTGTTTCTGTCCCACTTCTCTCCCCCCTCTCCCCTTCCCCCCTGCCCCTTCTCTCCCCCTCTCCCCCCTCTTCTGCCCCCTGCCACCTTCCTCCCCTCTACTCCCCCACCCCCCCCCCCCCCCCCCCCCCCCACCCTGTCTCTGTCCCCCTCCACTTCTCCCCCTCCCCTTCTCCCTGTTTTCTGTCCCCTTCTCTCCCCCTCTCCCCTTCTCCCCCCTGCCCCTTCCTCCCCTTCTACTCCCTGTCTCTGTCCCCCTCCCTTCTCCCCCTCCCCTTCCTCCCTGTTCCTGTCCCCGTCTCTCCCCCTCTCCTTCTCTCCACCCTGCGCTTCCTCCCCTCTACTCCCTGTCTCTCTCCCCCCCCCCCCCCACTTCTCCCCCTCCCCTTTCTCCTGTTTCTGTCCCCTTCTCTCCCCCTTTCCCTTCTCCCCCTGCCCCTTCCTCTCCCCTTCTACTCCATTCTCTGTCCCCCTCTCCTTCTCCCCCTCCCCTTCTCCCTGTTCCTGTCCCCGTCTCTTCCCCCTCTCCTTCTCCACCCTGCCCTCCCCTTCCTCCCCTCACTCCCTCTGTCCCCCTCCACTTCTCCCCCTCCCCTTCTCCCTGTTCCTGTCCCCTTCTCTCCCCCTCTCCTTCTTCCCCCTGCCCCTTCCTCCCCTCTACTCCCTGTGTCTGTCCCCTCTCCTTCTCCCCCCTCCCCCCTGTTCCTGTCCCCTTCTCTCTCCTCTCCTTCTCCCCCCTGCCCCTGTACTCCCTGTCTCTGTGCCCCTCTCCCCTCCCCCTTCCCCTGTTTCTATCCCCTTCTCCCCTCTCCTTCTCTTCTCCCCCACTCCCCTTCTCCCTATCCCCCTCTTCTTCCCCTCCTCGTCCAGCTTTGCTACTGTAACTATCTGCCAGCCATTAATTAGGACCGAAACAATGTACAGTAAAACCTCTCAAGCCAACCAGCTCCACAAATCGACAACTTCCCTATATCGATTCTTTTACTTGGGTCCCAAATGATTGCCTATACACTACAATTGTAATGATATTCTAACTCTCTGAAAGGACCTACCACCCTAAATGGACCATTTAAAGTCGGTCCCATTGGTCGGTCGGTCACTTTAGAGAGGTTTTATAAAACATATAGCATATAAACAACCACAGGTTCTCAATCGCAGGTCGTTGAAGTTAAAGATTTGGTGGATACAGAGGTCACTTTGTGCCCTCACTTAGGTGGGATTGGACAGGGTGGCCAATTCGATAAGAGTTATTGCTAACTGGAGCTCGGCATTAATAGTACAGATCAATGACTGGTTTGCTCAGTGTCAAGATAATGGGATTGAGTGGGATATTGGGGTCATGGTGCCAGTGGGCCATGCTCTATAAATTGCGATGAGTCTACACTGTCACAAGTTGGTACGCATCCTGATATGACCTGAGAATAGATAGTCGCGACAAACAATAGCAACAAACACTTAGATAGTCGGGCAGTTGTCAATGAGGTCACAACACAAGTGGGCAGCTTCCTTGAAATGAGGCTCTCAGGCTATGTATTTATTGTATTGTTTGTTTTATGATCCCCCAGCACAAAAAGTAAACATCGGCTATTGGGAGGGGTGGGGGTATTTATGTTAAGCCTCAGGAATAGCATAGAGATATATATATATATATATATATGTATAAGAATATATATATATATATATATATATATATATATATAAGCATATGAGACTGTCTCAAAAGGTGCTAAGCAATATGGGATGAAACTTTATCCATAGTAACGATCAACATACTATCTGCTTCTGCATTTGATCAGGATAAACTGATTTGTTTTTTACATGGTGTTTCATAATCCCAATAGAATGCATATTGATTTGAAGCAAATTTTGTGTCAATCATTACAATGGACAAAAATAAAAGGGTTATCACCTTTTGAGACAGGCTCATATATATATATATATATATATAAAAGCATATATATGCACATCTATATAATGTGCATGTCATGTGACCAAATGAAGACAGTGTTATTTGGTATTGGTAAATAGCCTCTGCAATCATTTATTTAGGGAGAAATTGGAGTGTAAGTAGGTCAGAGGTTGACACCGACCACTACTCGCAGATGAGGGTGAATAGCTTCACGGGCCACTTCCCGTTATTATGGGCAATATATATATATATATATATATACATATATAACTCGCATACAAGACTGTATACGGCTGTAAGCATATATATAAGCATATATATAAGCATATATACATATACATGTTATATATATATATATATATATTATATATACATACACAGATATACACTATGGGGCTCAGCCATGCTACATTTGTTTGGCAGATCTAGCAAACATGGATTACCACACTTTTCCTATTGTATTAAAGGTTCACAACACAACTGGTATTATATATATATACATAATATATATATATACTATATATGTGCTCCATAATCTATTATTGGAATATAAACAAGGACAGTACAACTTATCAGTTCTCTTCTATATATTAGTTATTACCTACTATCCTACTGTCATAGGAGTTAGTTCCTGCTTCTGCCACTATGGCGCCACCTGTCAGTGGCTCCTGGCCAACCTGATACCAGCTGCTTCTGGTCACTACTGCCTCCAGACCTGCTCGGATGGTCAGATTACACACACACACACATGTCATATAGATATATATATATATATTCAGCAAAACCTCTCTTACTGACCACCTTCACAGATCAACCACTCCCCTATATCGATTGCTTTATTTGGGTCCCAAATGATCGGACATACAATACCATTATAACGTTAAAAAAAATCTTTTTAAACCGACCACCTCCCTAAATGGACCATTTAAAGTTGGTTCCATCGTAGGTCGATCTAGCGAGGTTTTACTGTACATAGATGTTCTTCCACTCCATTTGAATATTCGAGAGATGGAAATGAACCAAAATGTACAGATCCAGGTTACGTGAAATGAAATGCTATTTCCGCGCATTCAAAATACAAGTATTTAAAAATATTGTTCTTGTTTGTTTGTTGCATTCCTTGATTAAGCAGGGGAAATTTCAACTGCAGACAATTAGTCTTCCTCATTCCACGGATCCACGCCTTATCATAGTAATGCCGAGTGCCGCCAGGCTAGGTAGTGCCAAGCGTACATTTTTAAGTCATCAAGTTGACTCCACTACTATTCGAGTCCACGACCTGCCACATGGGGAATTGAGCACTCAACACATTCGGCTAAACCGCCTGGTTTGGTTCACTGGGGTTTTCTATTCAAACAACATCTAAGGTCATATCAAGACAAGTATCTCAGTACACTGCACACCTAACCAACCGGACGACATGGCTGAATGTCGCGGGTTCTAATCCTATCCAATTGAACCCAATGACTTACAGAATTGATAGCCAGGCACTCAGCATAATAGGATTGGACAAGCAGTGGTTTGCTCACTATCAAGATCATATTACTCATGACTAAGTGGGATATCAGGTCATGGTGCCAGTGGCCTGGTCTTCCAGCATGGCAGCACTATAACGTCACCATGAGTGCGCACTTGTCACAAGTTGGTACCCATCTCGATATGACCGTAGATGTTGCCAGCACAAAAAACCCAAACAAACCCAACAAGCCAGGATTTTTATTTCCTATCATAAGTATCAATAGTCAATTAAAATTGGCTTTGATAAAACACAAATACAACTTAGAAACTCCTTGCTAACTTCTACCATTTCCCGCCGTAATTGTCAATTCAAATTTGCTTTGGCAAACAATGTCCATCGATGATTCGGCTGCAATTTTTGCGTATAGACCCTAAACATTGGCTTAAGCACCTTGCTAGGATTTGCGTAAACTCACCAATTTTGCTCACTTCATTTGGCTTCCGAAGTGGCTTCAGCTCAGCAATGGCTTCAAGTCCAAGGTGGGATTGTTTGCTTGTTGGGATGTTATGCCCTGGCAACATTGAAGGTCATATCAGGATAAAAATAGACTTGTGACAGTGCGCACTCATGGTAACTTTATAGTACTGTCCCACTGGGAGACTAGGCTATTGGCACTATAACCCCATTTCCCACTCAGTCACATTATCCTGATACTGAGCAAATCCGTCCTCTCCCTATTTGAATAATACTGATCGCCAGGCTAGGTAGCGACAAGTATAAATTTAGTAAGTCATTGGCTTGAATCAGCCTGTATTCAAATACCTGAACATCCGCACGAGAAGCCTGTGCTCTTACCGATTCAACCGCCAGATCTAGTCGCAAATCGGGGAGTAACTAGACAGACACGATTTTCAGTGAGACATGCATAATGAGTTGCTACCGACACATTAGTTCCTCGAACTGCCACCAGAGGGCAGATTGGTGATGGAAATTCTCTTATGATACATTTTCCACAGAGGATGCTGCACGGTGAGCTACTAGACACATTAGTTCCTCCTACTGCCACCAGAGGGTGGGTTGGTGATAGAAATCCTCTATGGGACATTTTCCACAGAGGATACTGCACAGTGAGCTACTAGACACATTAGTTCCTCCTACTGCCACCAGAGGGTGGGTTGGTGATAGAAATCCTCTATGGGACATTTTCCACAGAGGATGCTGCACGGTGAGCTACTAGACACATTAGTTCCTCCTACTGCCACCAGAGGGTGGGTTGGTGATGGAAATCCTTTATGAAACATTTTCTACAGAGCATGCTGCACAATAAGCTACTAGACTCAGTTCATTCTATTGCCATCTTCTATTGTATACTACAGTAAAACCTCTCTAACCGA
Organism: Branchipolynoe longqiensis; assembly: GCA_030323885.1. NCBI lineage: Eukaryota > Metazoa > Annelida > Polychaeta > Phyllodocida > Polynoidae > Branchipolynoe > Branchipolynoe longqiensis. The sequence goes on from CM059191.1 coordinate 36,286,577, forward strand.
CCACCTCCACAGGTCGACCACTCGCCTATATCGATCGCTTTATTTGGGTCCCAACCGATCACCCATACAATATCATTGAAACGATATTTAAAAAACTCCCTAAACCGACCACCTCCCTAAATGAGCCATTTAAAGTCGGTCGAGATAGCGAGGTTTTACTGTATGCATAAGTATCTATATAACCGCTATTTCCATCGGATATATTTCTATATTTCTTTATTTTCTTTAATTAAAAAAACCACCACCACGTATACATGGGACTATATTTCCCAAAGGAATTACCTTAGGGTGATCTGTCACAATGAGCATTGTCAGTTTGACAAAAATGAAATATGCGTAGACTATATATACACGAGTAGCTAGTTCATTATGCATATATCTGGTCACGTGATACATAAACCGCAGGTTGTGGTGTATTAGAATAAGGCAATCCAGTTTCTAAGCACCCAGTTTTTGGACAAGGTTGGAAACCAAGCACACAGAGCAGGGCCATCTCAGTTTCCTAGAATTGAACCATTCAGGATTCTTCCCTTTGGATTCTCTTCTTCTATTCCTTCTATTTACAAACACGAAGGTGTTTATCCATCTGATAAACACAGCGCAAGCCAGTTGGTTAATCTCCCGTGGTCCTTAAAGCTGCATAGTCTGATGAAATATCAAATTTTCAAAACCAAACCAATTATCTAGATTTGATTTGACATATCTAACTTAGATACTGATGCACTTACTAAGCATTTGTTTCTCCGTAGAAGGCAATACTGAGTCAATTTAACAGAACCTGTTACTGCAGAAGTCTATGGTGTCAGAGTTTTGGCAAGCTTGCCGAAACTAATTTTCCATGTTTGCACTCAAAATATCTCAAAATGTTTACCATTTAAAATAAAAGTAACTTTGAACTAATGTAAAGTAGATACTAGTGATCGATCTACTATATTATCTCAGAGAAAATACAGAAATTCAAAACCATCAGACTATGCATCTTTAACTTGGCATGACTTAACTTCCATGACATTATTTATTTGTAATTCCCTCACACTGATTCCAAAATCTATAGAGATTACCTCATATATTATTTACCTTCGTCATATTTTGCTGCTATCACCAAAGAAACTCTGTATCTCTCCAATGAAACATGAAACCTTTCCTACTCCTTTTACCTCACCCCTCATTATCTGCAATTTTTATATCTTCCTTGCATCTACTACCTAAGTTCAATAGCCTACCAAATAGTATTTCGATTTCATTTTATTGACTGAAGCCGATTCAAACAGTCGTAGACACAAGGAAGATAAGAAGATGGGAGAGAATGAGGGGTGAGGAAAAGGAGTAGGAAAGGTTTCATGTTCCATGGGATGCATAACGCATTATACGAGTATAAATCCAAAGGGAACACATATTCGCGGCACTGGGGAGGTGGGGGTGGTGGCGCCACATGTCCCACCATGCAGAGGGGTCACCCATAAAGTAGTACACAACATTCAGGCTGGCTAGTAGGGGATATTCCCTTACGCGCCTTTATACTCGCATAAGTTTTATACATCACATATATTTATGTGTGTATATATATACAGTAAAACCTCTCTAAATCGACCGACCTTGGGACCGACGTCAATTGGTCCATTTAGGGAGGTGGTCGGTTTACAGATTTAGAATATGGTTATAATGCTATTGTTGGGGCCCAAATAAGGCGATCGATATAGGGGAGTGGTCGGTGTGTGCAGCTGGTCGGTTAGAGAGGTTCTACTGTATATATATAATGTATAATGTATTACATGTATAGGATATATTATATAGTGTATAGTATGTAATATATAACATAAACATAATATATAACATATATTTATATAATCCAAGACATGAGACCGGATATGGTGGCCAAATCGGTACAGTGCATGCCTTGTGTGCGGGAGATCACGAGTTCGGTTCCCGGTGAGTCAAACCAATGACTTATAAAATTGATACTTGTTGCTTCCTAGCCTGCCGCTCAGCATTAATAGGATAGGGCAAGGACTGGTCAGCTCAGTGCCAGGATAATATGACTGAGTGGGATATAGGGTCTTGGTGCCAGCGGCCTGATTTCCCAGTTGGGCAGCACTATAAAGATGCCATGAGTCCACAACATCACAAGTTGCTACCCATCCTGATGTGACCTTAAATGTTGCCAGGACGTAGAATTCCAACAACCACCTCACCATCCAAGACAAGCTTTTCACGCAAGCGGCTGACCCCCACACGCGTGGTGAGTCTGAATATAAAACTGTTCCCGATCCCCGATGTTCAGATACATTATCGGCTAGTGTGCGGCGGCCTGTGCTGGCTGTATAGGCGCTAGATAAGAGATTCACACTGTACTTGTAGTACATGGGTGAACGACAACGTAGTATAAATACAGCCGAAAATAGCTTTAGTATGGAACAGGAAGTAGAATGCCTGGCTCCAGTATCAAATGGGTACTTATATCGGCCCAAGTTGGTGAAATGGGAGAGAATGCAAAAATACAATATGGCGGCAATAGAACAACATCGATTTCACCTTTAAATTCTATTAAACTATATGTTTTATTATATTTTCCAACTCAAAGGTAGCAGGGAAATATGAAGACATATTAGATTGTGAATTTAGGCTCTCATTTCATTTCCCCGCTTTTTCGACAGCTTTTATATAGGGTTGGTATTCAGCCGTGTACTCGCGAGTACAGGATGAATCCTTTATCTATATAGGCACCGGTTATTTCAGTAGATTTGCTGCGTAAGTTCGGCGCGCTGACCCGGGTGTCTGTGCCTCAACCCCCGATAAGCATGTTGCCTATTATAATACAGATATTGTATTAAAATATATGTGCTGTATAAGCAAGTATACGACTAAAATTAGCCGGAAACCAATTATCTAGGAGAGTTCATATCAACTGACTCTACACTAACTAATGACACTCCTCTACATATATATATATATATATATATATATATGTATATATGTATATAATGGAAACCATTATAAACCAATATATATGTATATATATCGGTTTATCCCAATTTATCCCAATATGTATATATATATATATATATCGATATATGCAGATATGTATACCGATATATATATATATATATATATAGGTATACATATCTGCATATATCGATATATATATGCATATTGGGTATATATCGGTATACATATCTGCATATATCGATATATATATATATATATATATATATATATATATATACATATTGGGATATAATGGTTTCGATTCAGCTCACCACCGTTATTTTTGCACACGTATGGAGGTGGATGGAGCCCCGAAGTCATATATAACGGTGGGTGTCCTCTCCAATGTCTATCTAGCCTTTATACTTCTCTAAAATGGGTCTACCATTGGTGCTTCAACCACTTGGTCTGGAAGACTTTGTTTCGTGACTTCAAGTCTGGGCCTCTCCTTGAAGATCTTAGACCGTTATGCTTACTCAGAAACTATCGCTTCAGTTAGTAAATTGAAATGAAGGTTACTTCAAACTGAGGTAAGGTAGACAACTATCGCCTATGTGAGTCTTTTGACATGAAAGTTTCTTCAAATTAAGTCAAGGTAGATTATCAGATTATAACCATCAACTTTTTTTTAAAGGACAGAAACTCAAAACCTTTGGACTACGCAACTTTAAAGCTGCATAGTCCGATGAGCGTTATATTTTCAAAATCAAAACAATCATCTAGATTTGATCCTACATATCTAACTTAGATACTGATGCACTTATTTAGAATTCATTGCCCCATAGAAGGGGATACTGAGTCTATTTAATAGAACCTGTTACTGATGAATCCTATAAATAATGTCAGAGTGTTGGTGTGCTTGCCAAAACAAATTTTACATGTTTCCACTTCAAATATCTCAAAAGGTAGCCACTTAAAATAAAAGTTACTTCAAACTAAAGTAAGGTAGATTATAACAATCAATTTATTATACTTATAGGCAGCGGCTATTGATACTGGCCTGTATGAATAGTCAGAGCGCTTATTAGTATGCCAGTCGTCACATGACTAGCTTTGACCCAATCATAACATGTCGTAGAGCAAGTCACAGCGTCGAGTTAGGGAACAGGAAGTCCTACTGAGAGATCTGTGGTGAATAGTTGGTAAAGGATGAAAGTGTTTATACCTAACCCTAACCCTAACCCTAACACTAACATTAACCCAAAGCCTAACACTAACCTTAACCCTAACCTCGGACGACAGGACAGCCTCATTTTGTACGGTGGCCGCAATACAAATAGACAACTGACATTATTCATACGGCAAGCCATACGAATAGCCACTGCGTGTAATATATTTATCTCAGAAAAATGACAGGAAGTCAAAACCATCGGACTATGCCACTTTAACAGTTTAGAAGCAGGCGTGCGGCATTCTCCCCCGACCTGAGGTACTCACCACCACGCGCGCCTCCTACCGGCCGGGCCGGGCAGTCGGGCCGGGCGGCCCCCGCCCCCGCCAACCGGGCCGTGGTATCCGGGCCATCCGGGCACTGAGTAGTACCTAGATCCCGCGGTGCGCCGAGCATGCGCGCCCACACACACAGGAGCGTGCATGCACAACCACTAGAACAATAACCGCACACCCAGGTGCATATATATATATGTGTGTTTATATAATATGTCTGATTCAAATTATTCAATCTGCATCACCAGTGGTGCGTAGCCTTAATCCTTAATCCGTTTGGGCGCTGGTGCTGGGCAGTATCCGTGTGTGTGTGTGTGGGTGTGAAGAACGCAGGACAAGCACCTTCCTTCCTGCTCCTGCTCCTGCTCCTTCCTGCTCCTTGTTCTCCTCGCTCTCTTCCCGGCTTTCTCCTTCTGCCCTCTCTCTTCCACTCCCTCTCCTTTCACCCTCTTGTTCTTCCACTCTGGTTGTAATGTTACTCTCTCCTTCTTCCCTCTCTCTTCCACTCTGACTCTCTCCTTTCACCCTCTCTCTTCCACCCTGGTTGTAATGTTACTCTGTCCTTCTGCCCTCTCTCTTCCACTCTTCCACTCTTCCTCTCTCCATCTGCCCTCTCTTCCACTCTTCCTCTTTCCGTCTGTCGTCTCTTTTCCAATCTTCCTCTCTCCCTCTGCCCTCTCTCTTCCACTCTCCCTCTTTCTGTCTGCTCTCTCTCTTCCACTCTTCCTCTCTCCCTCTGCCCTCTCTCTTCCACTAGTCTTCTTTCCGGCTGCCCTCTCTCTCTTCCACTCCTTCTCTCTCCTTCCACCTTCTCGCTTCCTCTCTGGCTCTCTTACCCTGGCCCGCTCTCGCCCGCTCTCGTCCGCTGCGTGCGTCTGCGTGCGGCGCGGTTGGAGTTGTCCGACGCTGCTGAATGTGCAGGTTGCGGGGTGCTCGTGACGGTGGTGGTGGCGGTGGTAGAGGCGGCGCTACCACACCCATGTCTATAACTGCGCCTCCCTGACTACCATCACTACCGGCCGGCAGGTGGCACTGGTGGCGGCGGTGGCGGCGGTGACCGCCTCGCTCCTCCCCCCGGCAAAGCGAGCTCCTGCTCGCCGTCTTCCCACCCGGGGTGATGCAGTGTAGCTGATGAGCATGGTGTGGTGGTGGCGGTGGGGTGGTGGTGGGGTGGGGGGTGCCGCCTCCCAAGCACTCCTCTCTGTGCGTAAATAATATACCATTAGGCAATAATATATTACATATAATTTGTAAGATGGTAATATATCCCGTTCAATGTATAATATATAATGTATAGTATTTAGTATATAATATATTAGTATATAGTATATAATATATAACATAACAGACCAGATGGGATGGCGGAATGAGTTGAGCGCCCGTCTTCCATGTTGGTAGATCGTGGGATTTGAATCCTGGTTGAGTCAAATCAATGACTTAAAAATTGATACTTATTGCTTCCTAGCCAGGCCCTCTGGATAGGGCAAGTACTGGTTGGCTCAGTGTCAGGATAATGTGACTGAGTGGAATATCGGGTCATGGTGCCAACGGCCTGGTCTCCCATAAAACATATAACAAATAACATAAAATATACAACATACAACATAATATATAATGGTTACTTGTTGGAATTTAACACCCTAGAAACATTCAGGGTCATATTAGGATGGGTACCGACTTCTGACAGTGCGCACTCATGGCAATTTTATAGTGCTGTTCCAGTGGGAAATCAGGCTGCCAGCACCATGACCCGATATCCCACTCAGTCACATTATCCTGAAACTGAGCTAACCAGAACTTGCCCAATCCTATTATTGTCAAGTGCCAGGCTAGGAAGGGACAAGTATCAATTTTGTAAGTCATTGACTAGACGGGAATCAATATCCTGATCTCCCACATGGGAGGTCTGCGCTCTACCGATTCGGCCACCGTGTCCGATATATAATATTTAATATACAATATATAATATATAGCATATATTATATGCATTACTTGGAGATCTTTAATAACTAGTTTATGTTTGTTATAAGCAGTTTGTCTTTCATTTGCCTTGATCTCTATCGGCAATCTAATATCTTCACATTCTTGTCACACAATGCTAATGTTCCATATTTCACCCTATTCACGCACGACCTAATTAGGCATCAGAACGAGGCTGAGTAAGCATCGTTATTGGAAATAGCCATAAGACACTACTGTGTGCCGATTTGTATGAACTACTACATAAATTAAAGGAATAAAATTTGAAGATATTACCTTTTGAAACTATAATAATCATTTTTGATTACCTTTTTTCTATTTATTGGTCAATTTTCATGAAGATTGAGTGATGATTAGATGCATTTCAGTAGGCAATGTCAACAAAGTCACTCACCATGGCTGCCAATCTTTTCTTAAATTCAAAATTGCATAACTTTCGTAATATAGATATATTTACAAAATATATTTTAACCCTTTTAAAGCTTTTATTAATTTGTAATTACTAAGACTAGTTGTTTAACTGTGTTGCACAGATAGCTACACTGACAGTGCTGCATGGTCCATGATACCACCATAACTATGCAGACTTGAAGTTGACAGTCACATTGTAGTTAAAGAATGGGAAAAAGCACCATGCAAGGGTCACCCAATCTCCGTGAAAATTGGCCAATAGATAGAAAACGAGGTATGCAAAGATGAATATTTTACGTTAAAAAATGAATACCCTCAAATTTGAGTGATTTCAAGAGGTTTTGGTCAACAAAAATGTATTCACATTACTTTACATACAGCGGCACCTCGCCTACGCGTAAATGCCATCGGTCTGGTCTCAACATGGCCGCGCCGTGAATAGGGTGAATTGGAAAATTTGGTATTGCTGCCATAATTTTTAGATATATTGATAATTATAATCTACTTTCCTTTAATTTGAAATAGCATATAGTTCAAAGGTTAACTTTGGAAATGTCTGAAATGCAACATGCCAAATTAATTTTGGTGTGCACATCAACATGCTGCATAAGCCTTGTTTACCAGTTTTCGTTTGCAGCTGTTTAGCATAGAATCACCAAACCGCAATAAATAATTAATGAGTTTGGGTATGGAGGATTAAACCTAGGTTACCTGTGGCGGTTTCAGTTTCAACAATTTTATACAATGTTTCAACAATTTGATAATTTGATACTTTCATCTGATTGACTCGGTACGGTGGCCTAATCGGTAGAGCACGGGCCTCGTGTGTGGAACATTGGGAGTTTGTTTCCCAGACGAGTCAAACCAATGACTTTAAAATTGATACTTATTGCTTCCTAGCCTGGCGCTCGGCATTAATAGGATAGAGCAAAGACTGGTTAGCTCAGTATCAGGATAATGTGACTGAGTGGGATATCAGGTCATGGTGGTGGCCTGGTCTCCCAGTGGGGCATCACTATAAAGTCACCATGAGCACACACTGCAACAAGTGGGTACCCATCCTGATATGACCTTAGATGTTGCCAGGACGTAAAACTCCAACAACCAACCAACTTCATCTGATTGCATTGCTTTAAGACCCAGCCAGACCTTACCGGACTGAGTACCAGACCCCACCGGGCAAAGAATTGTCTTGTCTAGTCCAGTGGTGTTCGGTGTTGAACTGTTGCAACAGCCGCCGGATGAAACGGATGCTAAATGGACATTAACGAATAGTCAACGGATGAGAACCAGACGAGAACTGGACGGCAACCGAATGTCAAACGGACGGACCGGACACCAAACGGACACCAACCGGACACCAACCGGACACCAACCGGACACCAACCGGACACCAACCAGACACCAACCGGACACCAACCGGTCACCAACCGGACACCTACCGGACATCTCCCGGACACCTACCGGACACCTCCCGGACTGTTCACGGATGCACCAAAAACCAATGGACCGAATTCCCGCAGCACAGTCAACGGACTCTTTAGGATACAAAATGGACACCTAATGGATAAGTAACGGACATGAAACGGACCAAAGGGACGAAACTGACTTAAAACGGACACCAACCATACACTTCAGTCCGGTGGTGTCCGGTACCAGTTTTGTGCATGTTCAAAACTTGTACCGGATATCACCGGACACCACCGGACAGATAACGGACACGCAGGACACCAACCGTATATAAACCATACATTGCTGTATTTCACTGGACAGTGTCCGTTTTCTATCCGGTTTCTTAATCCGGTGAGGTCTGACTGAGGCTTAAGCCATTCACAGACACATCTATGTTGCCATGCAAGGTTAACAGGTGCAGTGTAAAACCTACTTCCAGTACTGACTGGGACCAGGATGCAGGAGTTGGCGGCCCGGAGATAGTTCACTGCTTTATGGTGATGGCGGCTTCTATTGGAAACCTGCCTGGGGTTATTAAGCACAATTTATTGTGTGCGTCAGTGTGCTTTTGTGTGGTGACGCTCCTACCCTGCACCATTTCCCATCCACTGCGCAATTTCATTTTCAATAGAACTGGTCGTTTTAGGCTGTGTTTACATGGGCAATTGTAAAGCGAATTAGACAAAGCGATTTATATGAAGCGAAGTAGTGGCGCGTTTACACACGGAGCGGTTTAAGGCGGAAATCGATATCTGCGCATGAGCAAGTCCAGACTAACCAGCGCCAGTTTCGGTTAGTCGACGTCGCCACGAGAGAGTGTGGGTTCGACCTAGATATGTATGGACTGAATCGTATTGGTTTGGAACGGTCAAAACTTCTGCTGGGCAGTGAAAACCTTAAAATAAATCATGAAAAAAATATCTGTGCACAGCTAGCAGTTTCATAGACCAAATGATATAATATGCGCTTTTGATCGACCGGAAAGTCAACAAACTAAGGTCTTGACTGCGCATGCATGTGATGTGCTTAAGCTAGTTCGCTTTATATAAACTACCTCGCGAGGTGGTTTACATAAAGTGAATAATATCAATCGAATCAGCCCTAATCCGCTTCAGCATCGCGTTTACACGACGAATGTAAACCGAACTAGGCAAGGCGATTTATATGACACGGCTTAACTCGCCCGTGTAAACAGGGCTTTAGATAACTAGATTATTCATCAGAAAATATACCTGCAAAAATGTCAGTGCAGAGGGGCCTTGGTTTCCTACCTGTAAGGTATACAGTTTATTTACGTATTTTGTTTAATGATTCTTATATTTAACATGCTTTGTAACTAATGGTTCCAACGGACGCAGTGGCCCAATCGGTAGAGCACATGATTCCCTTGCGGAAGGTTGGGAGTTCAAATCCCGTCCGAGTCAAACCAATGATATACACTATTGATATGTGTCGCTACCTAGCATCGCTGCCGACATTACTAGGATAAGGCAAGGACTGGTTAGCTCAGTGTCAGAATAATGTGACTGAGTGGGATATCAGGTCATGGTGCTGGTGGCCTGGTCTCCCAGTAGGGCAGCACTATAAAGTTGAAATGAGTGCACACCGTTACAAGTCAGTACCCGTCCTTGGATATTGTCAGGACGTAAAACTCAAACAATCAATCAATCAAGGCCTACACAGCATGTTGATGTGCACACCAAAATTAGTTTGGCATGTTGCATTTCAGACATTTCCAAAGTTAACCTTTGAACTATATGTTATTTCAAATTAAAGGAAAGTAGAATATAATTATCAATATATCTAAAAATTATGGCCGCAATTCCAAACTTCCCAATTATGGAACATTAGCATCGTGTGACAAGTATGTGAAGATATTAGATTGCCGATAGAGATCGAGGCAAATGAAACACAAACTGCTAATAACAAACACATGAACTAGTTATTAAAGATCGATGTTGCTAGTATTTAAAACCCCGACAAAAAAACACACACACACACCCCACTCACGACATCGGGTACACTTGGATTGTTTGGTTGGGTGGCAAAGTGGGCGTAGAAGCGCTGCTCGTCCCACTGTGGTGATTGTTTCTGACGGATGCTCGGCGGTGGTCGCGTGGGGGGGGGGGGGGGGGGAGGGGGGTGGTAGTGGGAGGGGAGGTAACTATACTGGTGTGTTGATGAGGGGGCACGCGTGTGGTGCTGGTTTATATAAATGAGATGTGAGCTGTGATGCCATTACGTGATTTCGCGTGGTGCATTGCTCGAGTGGGGTCTAGAGAGCTATAGCCGTATTCGATTAACACGACCCAGGCGACTCGGGTCACCCGAGTTGCTAGAATTTCAAATCGAACACCGCAAGTGGAAGTGGAGTCGACAAATACAAGTGCCGTGTGCAAAAAGTCCTGACCCCAGGAACTCACCTCTTGGCTGGGGGTGGCTAGGAGCGATGACGTCACATTTGTGCTGGTACCTGTAGGATAACAGCTACCAGTACAAGTCTTACGTGTTGTTTTAATGCTCTTTTTTTTTTAATAACCCAGATTGTCAGCTTATACAATCATCAAATAATTTAAATCGTACTTTGCTGTAGTTATATAGGTTATTAAACAAAACTCACTCGCGCTCACTCACCCTGCCCGTGATTAATTATATTTATATATATATATATATATATATATATATATGTGGACATGGTAATAAAACCCAACCAGTGGTCCCCAACTTGTTCATCAAAGTCCTGTCTGGGGGGAAAGTGCATATAAAATACCCCTTGCAGCTTATCGGGAAGAATAGCCTATGTGGCGGCAGCAGGTTTCCTCCAAAGAAATATGTCAAAATGACCATATGTTTTGATGTCCAATAGCCAATGATACGAAAATCAATGTGCTCTAGAGGTGTCATTAAATAAAAGAAGCTTTACTTTTGTATATACCAATAGCAATATATATCACAGTCTTACAGGATAGGTTTGATAAAGTCACTTACCACAAAGCGAAATACAGCTGAATTTAGGAACCAACTTGTCAACCTGGGGCCATATGCAGGAGTAAGTGTTAGCGGGGTTTGGTGTTGGAGCCTGTTACCGTTTAGCTATCTCCGAGCCGGGGAATGCGGTCAAGTCGTATGCAGGAGCGCGTCACACTTTCATTATAGCTAAACGTGAATTTATTTATAGATTTGGGAAATCCCTCTGCGTCTGTACCCATATATTAGGCTTAAATATATTAAATTCTATCATATTTAACAGAATTAAATACGCAATAAGTGAAATTTGAGGAAATTAACCCTAAATTCGAAGCAATATTAATGCTGCCTCCGTAACGGCGGCGATATTAATATTAATATTTTCGAATCAATGAGCGTAAAGTAAACAAATCGCTAAAACATTGCCGCCAATGCGTAGACGTCGGCCAGTATGGATGTCGATGTCGACGCGGCGGTCGCGACGGCGGCGATTTGTTTACTTTACTTTCGTCGATTTGACAATATTAATATCGCCGCCAATGCGGCGGCAGCCTTAATATTGCTTCGAATTTAGGGTTAATTTAATCATATTTCACTTATTGCGTGTCTAATTCTGTTAAATATGATAGCATTTAATAGATTTGGCCATAACCTTAGGCTAACACCGCCCGTAAACGTCATATGAAACGGGGTTAGTGTTGCGGACCTTAAACGTGTGGTGTTAGTGTAAAACCGCCTCCTGCATACCGACTTTTCGGCGCTAAACCAGAAATCCTGTTTAAACACGTTTTGGTTTGCTAATACTGACTCCTGCATATGGCCCCTGGGCTCCAAGGTATTCAGTCTCATACCTTCTACTCTTTGACATTATCTCAATACAATCCAATGTTGAGAGTTGAGTTATGTCCTACATTCTCCACCCTTTGTAACTGACTGGGCAGATTACCACCACTACCCTCAATCTCACAGCGGGAACTCGAGTTCTGACTGTTAACACTCTCCAATCGTTGTAATTGCGCATTTGACTCCCACCACTCCCATGCTGAGAGCTGGGTTCGAAAACTGGTTTTCTACTAGCACTCACTCTCCTTCGTTCTGAATAGAAATGGGGCCGTTCTACCATAACGCCCTTGCTGCTGTGGTCTGTTTTACCAACAATACGTTTACCAGTCCCCATTACACCTGGTCATCATCATCATCATGCTGTCGGTCGTGATGCGACAAAGACTGCTTTCATTACTTGACTGCCGCTCTCCATTTAGCTCTCTGCTGTGAGAGTGATGTCCATGAATGGGGCTTAATGTCTCTCAGCTTCAGCTAATGTCTCTCAGCTATACGCCTGGTATAGTTATCTAAATCAACTATATTTTATATCAACCCCCCACCTCCCCCATAACCCCGTCTTATTTTATCGGAATATTTTACAACAGTTTCTGATATAGAACTGATGCTAGCTGTAGGTTCAGAGCGGGTGAATCGCCAAGTTGTACAATGGATATCGTAAGAGAATTGAAGAAATACCTAATTCCTGTTGATAACAGTTTCTCTATGTTGATATCCATGATAATGCCCAATTACTGATTTGTTGGTTGTTGGAGTTTTACGTCCTGGACACATCTACGGTCATATCAGGACGGGCCCAATGACTGATAAACTGTTATCGGACTGGCTAGTCCAATAGCACTGTTTAATATTCAATTTGTGGGTGGTCTTTTTTGTTCATCAAATTTTAGTTTTTTCCAGTTGATTTTTTTTAGCACCAGGGCACTAGCCTTCTAGGCTTAACAGTTATGGTGCCACAAAAAAAGGAGGGCAATGCCCAAGGAGGAATAGATATATACAGTATATGTTCCCTTTGCATTTATAAGGAGTATAATGTGTTATATATCACATATAAAAGGAATTAACATTTTAATGTAAAATTATGCAATCGACACCTTACAGTCTCTATAGCCGTGTTCACATGGGGCAGTTAATTCGAATCATAAAAATTGACTTGCATAGTTCGGCTCACATTTGGTGTGTGAACGCGCAGCTGAGGCGGTTTAAGCCTGAATCGAATCATATAATTCGGATTTTATAATCCACCTAAGTAGGTGGTTTATATGAACCAAATTTTATGATTCGATTTATATCGCCCGTGTGAACGCAACCGACTTACTTGAGGCGGATTAAGGAGGTCACACTATATAATATAATTTGATCTAGTAAACCGCTAGCTGTGCACAGATATTTTTTTCATCATTTATTTTTAGGGTTTCACTGCCCAGCAGAAGTTTTGACCGTTCCAAACCAATACGATTCAGTGCATACATATCTAGGTCAAACCCACACTCTCTAGTGCCGACGTCGACGAACCCAAACTGGTGCTGGTTAGTCTGGACTTGCTCATGCGCAGATATCGATTTCCGGCCCAAGTACTTCCCGTGTGAACGCAACACTAGTTCGGTTCATATGATCCGCCTTGTATAAATCGCTTTAAACTTTTCCTGTGTGAACACGGCTAATGTGTGCTGAAGAGTCTGATTGGTCTTTGGGGTGTGAAACTAGCATCGTTCAGAGTGTATCGGGCCTCAAACCACAAACTACGACACTAGCGCCACTAACGGCCCTTTTCAACACTCCCCCCACCCTTGTATCGCTTCCTCATTCGCCACACCAGACTGAATGGCCGAATGGGTAAGGGCACGGACTGGCTTCCCTTGTGTGAGGTTATGGGTTCGAACCCCGACAGAGTGGAACCAATAACATATCAAATTGATAATTGTCACTCCCTATCTGGGTTCTCGGCATTATTAGGATAGGGCAAGGGCTGGTTTGCTCAGTATCAGGATAATGAGACTGAGTAGGACATCGGGCTTCTCGGTGGGGTAACACTATAAAGTCACTATTTGTGTGAACTGTTGCAAGTCCGCATCCATCCTGATGTGACTTTTAATGTTGCTAGGATGTAAATCTAAAAGAAATAAACAAATCCTCACTCACCACATAACTGGATCTTTATATTATATCCATATATATATATGAAGAGTTCAGGAGCAAAACCATGTAACCACCAATCCAAAAATGGAGAGAAACATTGGAATCAAACCTTCATCGGTCATATATGTATATGTGTATGAGTATATGCGTACATATATGTAACATATGCGTTGCACTGTTGAGTTCCAATATTCATCGCTATCCATTCACAATCATAAACAGGCCTGTGTGTAAAATATTCCGATAAAACGCATTGGTGGGGAATGTGAAATGGTCCATAAAGCATTACAAATGGTCCATAAAGGTAAATGATGTATAGGGCCAGGTGCATGAATGTATCTATGTAGTTGCTGGTGACTCTTTACTTGTAGTCAATAGTTATTGTGTATTAAATAGATAGTGCGAGAGGGGCACTACTGTTAGTGTGGAAGGAGCTCAAGAGCTATACTCACTACCCCCTCCCCCCCAACTGTTAGTCACGGATCACCACACACACACACAGCAAGGCAGGTGCAGGCCAAGCAGCCACAAGGCATGGTAGTGGTGGGTAGATCACAGTAGCCATTGTGACACAATAATCCTTAATGTTCATTGGTGGACCTAGAAATGCTTGTTGTTGATTGGAGAGCATGGTCAGGTGGTGTGCCATATCAGATCCATGTACCACTATATAATAATAAACCTGAGGGTGCAAGCTCTCACTCTTCTTTCACTCTTTATACTCTAACTTTCTCTCCTTGCCTGTATTGATTTCCTATTAGCCTGCCGACACAACTACAGCTGCCAGACGACGACTTTACATGTCGATTATACCTGTAGATGCTCCTCCCATCCGCCCCATGTATAATGGAGAAAGAAAGCTAGAGGATTGGAGATTGCTTTGTAAATCGAGGACTGCTTATTGCGTGGATTGTCACCATACTAACAGCGACATTAAAGGCAGCCTGAATGGGTAAAGGCAGCCTGAATGGTTAAAGGCAGCCTGAATTGGTAAAGGCAGTATGAGTGAGTAAAGGCAACATGAGTGAGTAAAGGCAGCATGAGTGAGTAAAGGCAGCCTGAATGAGTAAAGGCAGCCTGCATGAGTAAAGGCAACCTGAATGGGTAAAGGCAGCCTGAATGGGTTAAGGCAGCCTGAATGGCTAAAGGCAGCCTGAATGGGTAAAGGCAGCCTGAATGGGTAAAGGCAGCCTGAATGGGTAAAGGCAGCCTGATTCGGTAAAGGCAGCCTGAATTGGTAAAGGCAGCCTGAATCAGTAAAGGCAGCCTGAATCGGTAATGACACCCTGAATGGGTAAAGGCAGACTGAATGGGTAAAAGCAGCTTGAATTGGTAAAGGCAGCATGAGTGAGTAAAGGCAGCCTGAATTAGTAAAATCAGTGTGAATGGATAAAGGCAGTCTGAATGAGTAAAGGCAGCCTGAATGGGTAACAATAGCCTGAATGGGTAAGGCAGCCTGAATGGGTAAAGGCAGCATGCATGAGTAAAGGCAGCCTGAATGGGTAAAGGCATCCTGAATGGGTAAAGGCAGTCTGAATGGGTAAAGGCAGCCTGAATGAGTAAAGGCAGCCTGCATGAGTAAAGGCATCCTGAATGGGTAAAGGCGGCCTGAATGAGTAAAGACAGCCCCTGGGGATCGTGGTCGCCGCCAGGATCAATGCTGAATACTAATCTGCAAATGTGGATCGAGATAGAAGTTATCCCGTTGAAGGTGGCCTTTTTGGAGTCGTTCACCAGCCAGGCTTTGTGCCCCTGCTCTTCATTAGAAACGGGTGGTTCTTTTTGTGCGTCTGTGTGTGTTGATGATTTCGCTTAATGGGCGGATAGCTTAATTATCATCGGCCCCTAATATAAGCACTGTTTGAATATATATACTGACAGTCAGCCAACAGCCAAGTAACAAGAAATAAAACAGCCAGCCAACAGCAACATGTAGCAGGAAACTAACAGGAAACCAACACCCAACCGATACCTATTCAACACCCAACTAATATTCAACCAACACCAACCAACATCCAAAAAACACCCAACCTACACCCAACACACACCCAATCAACACCTAACTGACAACCAACAAACACCCAACTAACACCGAACCAACATACCGGGTGTGGTGGCCTAATCGTTAGAGCGCGGGCCTCGTGTGCGGAAGGTCGGGAGTTCGGTTCCCGGTCGAGTCAAACCAATGACCTTAAAATTTATACTTGTCACTTCCTAGCCAGGCACTCAACATTATTAGGATAGGGCAAGGACTGGTTAGCTCAGTGTCAGGATAATGTGACTGAGTGGGATATCGAGTCATGATGCTGGTGACCTAATTTCCCAGTGGGGCATCATTATAAAGTCACCATGAGTCTGCACTGTCAAAAGTCGGTATGTGTCCTGATATGACCTTAGATGTTGCCAGGATGTAAAACTCAAACAAAACACAATCAGCACCCATCCAACATCCAACCAACACCCACCAACATCTAACCAACAGCCAAGTCAAACACTAGTAAATAAGCTGATAGTTGCCTATAATAAATAGGCTGCGGTAGAATAACAACCAAACAGTAATGCGTATTTTTCACTCTGGCAAAAAAGTGGCCCTTAATATTTTAAACTTCTATTGCTTAAAGTTGCATGAGATAAATATATTAGATTGATCATTACAATCTATCTTCCTTTAGTTTGAAATAAATTGCAAACTTCTGAGATATTTGAAGTGCAAACATGCAATATTAATTATTGCATGCATGCCAAAACTCTGACACCATATGCTTCAGCAGTAACAGGTTCTATTAAATTGTGGATGTTATGCGTAACATTGGTAATTTACAGGGGGAGACAGGATTGACACAAACTGTCTTACACCAGCACCTAGCTAGGCCCAGGCCCGACGGCTGGGATCTCCATTAACCAGTGGCTCTTTGTATGGTGGCGCCACCTGGCAGCAAACTGAAGAACACTACGAAGCATAACTTAGTTCCCGGAAATTCCTCCAGGTGGTGACCAGGGCATTTACCCGCCCTTACAGTCATGTGACGGCCAACACTTTCGAATTCAAACATAATTGCCGCAACCGCCATCATGTTAGCACGCCTCATGTTTTTCTTCGCCCACCCACCCATACCTTTAATTAAGAAGTAACGATAGGGTCGAGCGTTCGAGTTCAGGTCCTTAACCATTTGACTCATACGGACTGGGGAAGCCTGGAATGCTCTGTACTGCCGGTTATCAATGTTGTATCATACCTGACCGATTTGTACCTATCTGATATCATACCTGACCTAGCTTGTATCTATCTGATTTTATTGCACCGTACCTGTTATTATATATCATATTTGACCTTGTTGCATCATACGTTACAATAAGAAATAAAACCATTATATACTACGTCTGTCTCCATCTCCTAAATTGCCTCAGTATTCCCTTCTATGTGGCAACAAATGTTTAACAGGTGCACTAGTATCTAAGTTAGATATATAGAATCAAATCTAGATAATTGCTTTGGTTTGGAAATTTTATGTTTTCATCGGACTATGCAGCTTTAAGCCCAAGTCACACCTACCCGGATTAGCCCCGGATTTTTAGCCGGACCACCCCCGGACCATTCCCCCCGGACTGTCCCAGACAGCCCCGGATATTTGGTCATTTTTTGGCTCGCTCTCACACCTACCCAGATGAGCCAGTCCGGATCACCCCGGATTGAGCTGGACCACCCCCGGACTACCCGGTGTATCCATGGAGTAGTCCCGGATCAGTCCCAGACTACTACATATATATACAAAAATGGGACTCATCCTGGACTGATCCGTGGTAAACCGGGCTATCCATGGCAATCCGTGGTTAATCCGTGTTCATCCAGCTTATCCGGGTCTTATCCGGGCAGTCCGGGACTGGTCCGTGGCTCTGCCGGGGTTAGTCCGGGGCTGGTCCGGGTTAAACTGTGGCTAAAACGTGGTTTCAAAAACACCCAGACTACCCCGGACTGCCCTGGATGGGGCACAGACTACCCCCGGACAACACCCGGACTATCCGGATGAGCCACGGATGATGCCGGATAATGCCGGATGATGCCGGATCGAGCCTGGATTGTAATATTCCCCGGATCGCCCCAGATGTTTTAGCAGCCTGGAATCAAACCGGGGCCGACCCCGGATGAGGCCGGACCAGCCACGGATCACCGAGTATCACCAAGGACGAGCCACGGATGAGCCACGGCTGATGCCGGATCGCCACGGACCACACCGGATCATGGGTCGGGGCTTGTCCGGCCCCTGATCCAGGTAGGTGTGACCTAGGCTTAAAGAAAAGCATTCTATTAAATAAACCGGATATTGCGGCCTAGTTACAGAGAACACCGGCTTCTCGTGTGGGAGGTCACATATTTGATCCCCAGCCAAATTAAACCAATGCCGTCAAAAGATCCTTGTCACTGCTAACTTGCGTTGTATTTAGTATACATTATTACTAGATTTGACGCTTGATCAATGGAAGGTAACGATGATGTGATTGGTTGAGCTTATTCAACTCAACCAAAATACCTTTCGTTGGTTGGTTGTTAGAGTTTTACGTCCTGGCAACATCTATGGTCATATCAGGACGGGTACCACCTTGTGGCAGTGTGCACTCATAGCGACTTTATAGTGCTGCCCCACTGGTAAATCAGGCCGCTGGTACCATGGCCAGATATCCCACTCAGTCACATTATGCTGAAACTGAGCCAACCAGTCCTTGCCCTATCCTATTAATGCTGAGTGCCAGGCTAGGAAGTGACAAGTATCAATTTTAAAGTAATAAAAACTCTGGTAACAGAGGTGTTTCCAGGGAGGTGGCTGCTGCCGGAATGATGGCGGCGCTCTAGGATCTGACAAGTGGCGCCAGTTCCTGTTAGTGAGTACGCATGGAACTACCCATGCAGGAACTCTCCATTCATAATAATACGGGCATATTCAAATTTACAAGACATTATTAAGATAAGACAAAACAAGCGTTGGGTCAGCATCCGAATAATGCAACAGCACTAAAAAGACACCACGAATGCGCAGTTTCACAACTCGGTACCCGGCCCGGTGTGACCTTAAATGTCGCTGTGATCTAAAACCCCTATAACCCATCCTAATATGACCAGATATGTTGCTAGGACTCCAACACCCTTATGAATCAACCTAAACATGGCACCCATCCCCATAGCATTCTATATTGAATGATCTAGCATGCACTAGGTGCAACATTGTTGCTTTGCCCTTTGGCGTCATTGGTAATGGAGTGGCATTGGGGCTGTTTCCAATACACACAATTCACAGAGTGAACAATTACATAAAACGTCATGTGTAGCTGTTCAACTTGCAACGCAAAGGGATCAAGACGGCCACAAACACAACGACAATCCAGCCGTGCCTGATATGTGGTACACTTATTGCAGTTTGGTGCACCTGCGCTACGCTGCTATGCTCGAAAATGGGCAACCAGGGAAGTATGCTGCATAGCATTTAGTGTGTATGCCAAGATTAATTTGGCATGGTTTCACTTCAGAATATCTACAAAGTTAAAACCTAATTGTATTTATTTATTTTTTAAATATTGCAGAAATTGAAAACCATTGGACTGCGCACAATTAACGTGGATCAAGTTAAACCTCATGTCCAGTCTTGTGGACTTAAAGTTTTATAGTCCGATGGTTTTGAGTTTCTGCCATTTTCCTGAGATAAATATATTCAAGTGATTGTTATTATTTACCTAACTTTACATTTAAATAACTTTTATTTTAAACGGCTAAGTTTTGAGACATTTGAAGTGCACATATGTCAAATTAATTTTGGCAAGCACGCCAAAACTCTGACACCATAGGCTTCAGCAGTAACCAGTGGTAACAGGTTCTATTAAATTGAATCAGTATTCTCTTCTGTGTAATGCACTATTATCTGAGTTAGCTGTTAGATATTATACAGAATCAATTCTAGATAATTGTTTTGGTTTTGAAAGGTGTATGCTTCATCGGACTATGCATCTTTAAGTATGATTATGTAAACCCTAAAATAGCCAAAACTTTCACTAATCCTTATGCAATTACATTTGCATAATCCTTTGGTTTTGAATTTGTTTAATATTTCTTTTTATAGATAAATATGCTAAGTTGACCATTATAACCTTCTTTGCTTTAGTTCAGGGAAAGTTTCAGGATAATTGGTTAGCGTTGGAGATAGCATGCAACATCATGTGTGTGTGTGTGTGCACACAAGCTGAATCTGAGAGGAAGGGGCCGTTGCTATGTGAACTAGCTCATGGGGTCACGTGTCCTAAAGGTGATTTTCTCTTGAAGGTGGTATAATTTTATCCAGCTATCTAACTTTAACTTTAGAACTTTGAGTGGTGCTTTGTGCTCAAGACACTTTTAACTGATATCTTTCAAGACATATTTCACTCTGAAAAGAAATACTGTTGGTGGTTGGGAAATCGCATTTACATTCTTCGCAAGTTGCAATTATTGAACTCCACTGCCTACAAATTAAGTGCATGTTGAGGTGAAGAAATCACAGCACTTTTTTTCATTTCAGTCGTTGATTAAGCACGTTGATCTTTCCCATTTCACTGCTCCTTGCCCTCCCCGAATAGTGACAAATGCAAAGCCATTTAGGGAAAAGTATAACGTTTAAGTCATTGGTTTGACTTGGTCAAGATCCCACAACCTGCTAATATACGAAACTCCTTTGGCTGTCTGTGGGAAAGACATATAAAAGACCCCTTGCTGCTTATCGGAAAGAGTAGCCTATGTGGCGGCAGCGGCTTTCCTCCAAAGAAATATCAGAATGACCATATGTTTCACATCCAATACCCGATGATAAAAATCAATGTCCTCTAGAGGCATTGCTAAATAAAACAAGCTTTTTCAACTCATTTGGCCATCCAGTCTGGTCACTCAAATTGTTCAGAAATATCAGAAAAGGAAGAAAAATACCTTGATGACTTCATATTAATCGTTCTGGTAAGATAATCAGATAGCACGGTTTTAATTCTGCTCATTTAATTAAAGCAAATCATTGGTTTTGATGAAATATTGATAAGGAACCAAACCACGGAATGAGAAAAGCATAATTAGGTTGTCTTATTGATTTGATTTGAATTGATAATGAAGATAACCATAATTTAAACAAATACATCAGTTGGGCATTTTCGTAAGTAATGAAACTTTGCTTCCAATACTTATTTGGCTGGAAATAATTGCACTGGTGATGTTCATCATTACAAGTGTTAGCTTAGGTGGTGTGATATATAGGTCAGGGTCAAGGTCAGAGCTCTGCAGCATTACATCGGGGGGTGGGCTTCTTGAAAAGAATAAAATACAGCAGCGCATGCGCATTGAAATCATGTTTCCCAAATATATATATATGTCATATATATGGCTAATAATGCTGCACACCAGGCAAGGTAGTGACAACTATCAATTTAGTACATCAGTGGTTTGACTCGGCTGGGATTCAAACTCCTGACCTTCCGCATGGGCAGACTTCACTCTAACCAATTCAGCCACCGCATCTGATAACTTGAGATGATGTCTGGATGTGTTCTGTGTTGGTGATGGATGACTCACAGTATTCCTCGCTTCATGGTCTCCATTGACAAGACACCCACTATGTGATCTGGATGTATCTGGATGGATCTACACACACACCAGCACTACCACTAACTCCCACTAGGCTAGCAGCAGGCGAAGATTTGCACACGGCACCATGAAGGGAGGAAAACACTGTGAGTCATCCATCTCCAAAACAGAACACATCCACACATCATCTCAACTTATCGGACGTGGTGGCCAAATCGGTAGCGTGCATGCTTCCCTTGCGGAAGGTCGGGAGTTTGAATTGAGGTCGAATCAAACTGATGACTTACAAAATTGATATTTGTCACTACCTAGCCTGGCACTCTGCATTACTAGGTGACCTTAGATGTTGCTAGGCCGTTAAACTCCAACAAGAACCAACTCGGATAGGTCAAGGACTGGTTAGCACAGTATCAGATTAATGTGACTGAGTGGGAAATCGGGTCATGGCATCCCAGTTGGGCAGCACTATAAATTCGCCATTAGTGCGCACTACCACAATTCGGTGCCCGTCCTGATATGACCTTAAGATGTTGCCAGGATGTAAATCTCCAGCAAACAAACAAATCTTCTCAACTTCTCTCCACTGATCATTCTCACATATGGGGCAATAAAACAACACTCCTCCCTCCGGTGGCAGAATCGGTAGGGTGCAGGCCTCGCGTGCGGGAAATCGGGAGTTTGGTTCCCGGTCAAGTCAAACCAACGACCTATAAAATTTATATGTGTCGCCTCCTAGCCTGGCGCTCGCATTAATAGGATAGAGCAAGGACTGGTTAGCTCAGTGTCAGGATAATGTAACTGAGTGAGATAATGGGTCATGGTGCCACGTGGCCTGATTTCCCAGTGGGGCAGCTTTATGAAGTCACCATGAATGTGCACTGTCACAAGTCCGTACCCATCCTGATATGACCTCAGATGTTGCCAGGAAGTAAAACT
Organism: Branchipolynoe longqiensis; assembly: GCA_030323885.1. Taxonomy (NCBI): domain Eukaryota; kingdom Metazoa; phylum Annelida; class Polychaeta; order Phyllodocida; family Polynoidae; genus Branchipolynoe; species Branchipolynoe longqiensis. The sequence continues at coordinate 36,309,324 of CM059191.1, forward strand.
CCAACAACCAACCAAACCAACCCTCCGTGGAACAAACCCTGGGTGGAACAGTCATTGTGACCATTGCAATGCTTTCGCCATGGAGCAAACACAGATACCCACACAAAGGGAGCTGGGTGCCGGTGAGTTTCGCTATTTCGCTAAATGAGCCAGTGGCTACCGGAAATAGCAATGCGCGAGCCCGGCGGGCGAATGTCTCCCATGGGCACACTCCTCCCGAACGGGGCGGCTTCGGGAACCAGTCCACAGGACAGAAGCAGTCGGCTTTATAAGGCGTCTGTCTGAGTGCTGGGGCTTTGATAGCGGGGGTGGGTGGGTGGGGAGTGGGGGGGGGGGGGGTGAAGAGTGGGCGTGTGACATCCATCGCCCATGTCTGCGCATGCGCGAGATTGAAGACGCCAAACATGAGGTAATAATGGAGAAGGGTCCACAGCAAGGAAAGGGGGAAAATCGGGTGACCACTGTCCCATATCGAGCATACCCTTGCAGGATGAGTTTCCCATCCTTTAAGTACTGATATTGTTTGATTTAAACAGTGGTTGATGTAGATAAATTTCAAATTTACTTCAAACACTTAAATCTGTGCAAAAGATACACAAATGTGTGACAATGTCTGAACAAGAAACTACTAAAAAAATAATGGATGACCTTTCCATAATTTGAGCCAATCATAGCTGTTCTTTTCTATTACTATGGGGGGCCGCCATTTGCAATAAAAAGGAATGGCTCTGATTGGCTGACACTGAGCGCTGTTCTCAGCCTATCAGAGCTGTTTTTTTTAATTGCAAATGGTGGCCACCATAGGGGGCAGCCATTTGCAATTGAAAAGAACAGCTCTGATTGGCTGACACTGAGTTCTCGCGAAAACGAGAAGAGGAAAGTCCATTTCCGGCAAGTTCAAACAGGCTCAGACAAGTTCAACCGTGGCTGGTTGTCCCTCTCCTTTCAGCGGTGAATATGCTTATGTACTAATGGGAACTTGAAAATGGTTCGTTATTCCGCCGGTGGTGGCGCTGTTGGTCATTTCAAGCGTTGCTGTGAATTGAGCATTGTCGTCGCCCCACCACAACACAGTGTCACGTGACGGCGCATGACTTCCGGTGTGGTGGTTTCAGCGGGTTCCCATGCTCAGAGGTGTCCCTCGCTTCTGCGCTGCTTCTGCGCATGCGCGGATTTCGCATCAACAGGCCGTAATCGATTAACACGACCCGGGCGACTCGGGTCATCCGAGTCATCAGAAATTCAAATAGAACACGGCGAGTGGAGTCGACAAATACACGTGCCATGTGCATAAAAAGAATAACTTAGATTAATTAAATGGAAATATAGGTAAACTGGGCCATCATAAAATACTTTAAATCCTATTTTGCTGTATTTTTATCGGTTATTAAAAAAAAAAAAAAAGATTGTCCACCCATGGAGAAGCGTATTCGATTATTCGACCCGAGTTTGTAGGATGTGCGCATGCGCCAATAAGTGGCTCAGGTGACCCGAGTTGATGCGAAATCCGCGCATGCGCAGAAGCAGCGCAGAAGCGAGGGACACCTCTGAGCACGGGAACCCGCTGAAACCACCACACCGGAGCCTGCCGCTGTTATTGACTGTAATTGTGTGCAGCCATTCAATTATTGACGCCCCTATTGACGCCCATCCGAGTTGGGGGTGGAGGGTGGAGGGGGGGGGCGGGGGGGTATCCATTCAGATTGACTGAGTTTCTTTACTTCTAAACACAACACTGACCATTTGACAAAGGTAGGCACTACTTAAAGCTGCATAGTCCGATGAAGCATCAAATTTTCAAAACCAAAATAATCATCTAGATTTGATTCTCCACATCTAATTTAAATACAGATGAACTTTTTAAAAGCATGTGTTGCCACATAGAAGGGAATACTATGTAAATTTAATAGAATCTGTTACTGCAAAAACCTATGGTGTCAATACTTTTTTTGGCAATGATTGCCAACATTAATTTAGCATGGTTGCACTTCAAATATATATCTCAAACCTCAACCATTTAAAATAAAAGTTACTTCAAAGTAAACTAATGTAGATTATATTTATAGCAATCAATTTCTTTTTGTTCTCACAAAAATGACACAAACTCGAAACCATCGGACTATGCAACTTTAAGTTGTATATATATATATATAAATATATATATATATATATATATATTTCCCTCCCTCCACGGTGACCGGACGTGATGGCCGAATCGGTAGAGCGCAGGCCTCCCGTGCGGAAGGTCGGGAGCTGGAATCCCAACCGAGTTAAACCAATAACTTACAAAATTGATACTTGTTGCTGCCTATTCTGGCGCTTGGTATTACTAGGATAGGACAAGGACTAATCAGCTAATTAGCACAGTATCAGGATAATATGACTATGTGGGATATCGGGTCATGGTGCCGGTGGCCTGTTCTCCCAGTGGGACAGCACTTTAAAGTCACCATGAGTGCGCAGTCACACGTCGGTACCCGTCCTGGTATGCCTTAGATGTTGCTAGGACTCAAAACAACCAACCCTCCCGCTGAGGTGGGTATTTCGCCTTTTTTCTGCCTCTCCCTCAGATTCACTTCTCTGACATAATAACTAAATAAGGCCACCTGGCTATGTATCTGACCAGCAGTAACATTAGCACTACAGCACTGGTGAAGCACCTGTGTCCCCACCTTAAAGGGCCTGTAACGAGACCAAAACAACTTTACTGACCAGAGTAATAACCATGGAGCAAGAATATAGTTTAATGAGTGTTCCGTTATTCATACACACATACGACCAGACGGGGTGGCCGAATAAATAGAGTGTCCGTCTCCTGTTTTGGGAGATCGGGAGATCCGAACCCATAAGTTTGTTGGTTAGAATCCTGGTCGAATCAAACCAATGACTTAAGAATTGATACTTATCGCTTCCTAGCCTGGTGCTCAGCATTATTAGGATAGGGCAAGGACTGGTTGGCTAAACATCAGGATAATGTGACTGAGTGGGATATCAGGTCATGGTGTTGGTGGCCTGCTTTCCCAGTGGGGCAGCACGATAAATTCGCCATGAGTGCACACTGTCACAAGTCGGTACCCATCCTGATATGACCTTAGATGTTGCTAGGACATCAAACAACAACAAACAAACAAACATACTCACATAAATCCCTATACAACAAATATGCGAAGTATTTATTGTGTTCTCTAAAAAGCCTATAATTTTCGTTTAATAAAGTGAACTTAGATAGATCTTGCTTTCAGTAATTCTATAAGCAATGGCTACAAAACACAAATATCCCCCCCCCCTTCTTATATTGATGCTGCCAGGATGTAAAACTCTAACAACCAACCACAAATATCGAACTGTTATTTCATCGATAAGCATACAGCGTGGTGCAATTATTTATGATTCTCCTCATGCAGATACTAGAAATGCATTATAGATGTTCCTATGTTTACGTCGGAGATGTCCTTCACAAACTGTCGCTACCGGACGCAGTAGCCGAATCGATAAGAACGCTAGCTGGCTTCCCTTGTGGAAGGTCATGAGTCCAAATCGCTGGCGAGTCAAACCAATGACTTACAGAATTGATAACTGTCACTACCTAGCCTGGTCCTTAGCATTACTAGGATATGACAAGGACTTGTTGGCTCAATATCAGGATAATGTGATTGATTGGGCTATCGTGTCATGGTATCGAAGACGCAATTGGTCGGAATGCACGCATTGCGTTTGATTCGCAGCCGGGGGAAGAATTCCTCCCTCCCCCTCTCTCTCCCTCCTGGTTCCTCCCTCACCCCGCCCACCGGCTCGCAGAATTACGCCGGTGGCGCCCCCTGCCCTCCTTGTGATGTATATGTGCCACCTTCATCCTGCTCCCCTCCAGTTCACGCCTCCTGCAACACTATAAAGTCAGCATGAGCGCGCACTGTCACAAGTAGGTCACCGTCCTGATATGACCCTACATGTTGCAAGGGCACAATGCCCCAACAGACAAACATGACATCCTGTATCCTGCTGACAGGAAAAGTAATAAGTAACTCTTGAGTAATAAGTAGGGGTGGAGATAGTGCCTAAAGAGTTCATGTTGCTAGGATACAATCATTATTTGACCGGAAGACTAGTGTTTCGGCGTGGAAAAAGAAGTCGCTTACTGAATAAACATGTCGGTTACCAATATAATTAAATAAGAGCATAGTATTAGAGAATCACAGCATCATGAAATCATGACATCATGGCATCATGACATCATAGCATCATAGTATAATAGAATCAGAGCATCACATTATCATAGCATCATGGCAATATAACATCATGGCATCATAGCAAAATGGCATCATAGCATCATGATATCATGAACATCATGGCTTCATAGCATCATAGCATAATATAATCCGACAGTATGGCAATATAGGATCATGTTATCATAGCATCAAAGCATCATGACATCATAAACATCATAGCATCATGCCATCATATCATCACATCATCATGGTATCATAGCATCATGGCATCATAGCAAAATGGCATCATGGCATCATAGCATCATGACATCATAAACATCATGACATCATAGCATCATAGCATAATAGAATCAGAACATTATGGCAATATAGCATTATGTTATCATAGCATCACAGTGTAATATTCCTGGATGCCCCGGCCGTCAGAGCCCCACAGATACCACAAACTCTTCCCATGTGCGTTCTGACAACTGTCTGTCAGTTCACACCTGATACCCCTCTCAAACCAACTCATAAGGAAGAAAGGGAAGATACATCACACAAGATTGACAGTGAAGAAGTTGTGCTTTATTGGCATCAACTCCTGTTCACCTACTAGTGACCTATCACCCTGACCCCTTACCTTCTGTCCACACAGAGTCTCATTACCTCTTTAGTATGCCTATGAATCAGTGCCTACAGCCCATGGTTGTTGCACACAGCTCAGTTTGTATATCTGAAAGATGGAACATCAGACAGAGAGTCTGGGTTCCTGCTCAAGAGAAGAGTGTGTCTCACTCAAGAGTCAGGAGTAGAGTGTGTTCACTTCAAGAGTCCATCCAGAAGTGTCCAGTAGTGCCTGTAGCAGCATATAGATCAGAGTGTCTAGAATAATCAATATCAAAATGAGGCTTGTGTGGTCAGGTGGGGCAAAGGGGTGCAGGTGACTGGGCCTCCCACAGCCAGCCAATCAGGCACCCTCCACAGCCAGGGCAGCGAAGCCCCCAATAGGGGTAGCTGTCACTCAACCCAGTTGTAGGTGGTGTCCATAATGTATGCAGAATGGCTGGTGTGCTTGCCGATCGGCCCTGTGGTAACAGGTAGTTGCAGACAGTTACCATAAATATATATGTTAAAAATGTCCTTCTCCTCCACTTGCACCCTTACTGGTGCATAGAGGGAACATTTCACCAAACATTAACTGTCTCTTATATAGGAACAACTCCTCATAATCTCGGGCACTATGTATTAACATATATTTCACATAGCCTAATATGTCACACAGCGAGTGGGGCACCCATTGCTTTTCTATTACATAACCTTGGTCCCCACTCCGTCGCCCGAGGATAATAATGGTCTCTGCCAATATATAATTCCGAACCGAAAATCCGTATATTTTTACAACAGGATCATGACATCATAAAGATCATAGCATCATGCCCTCCTAGCATCACATCATCATGGCATCATAGCATCTTGAAATCTTGGCATAATTGCAGCATGACATCAAGGCATCAATATACTTCAGTCATACAAGATCTACCAAGCTCTCCCTCCACCATTGCTATCACAGACTTCAGTGGGTAATGGAGCTTGGTTGCTAGTGATGCGAAGCTTGTGACTATGGCTGCAAACCAAATTCCAATGTCCTGATATGACCATAGATGTTGCCAGAACATGAAACTCCAACTACCAACCAATCCAATCCCAAAAAGGTTGCTTGCTGCAAACATTTCGATACATCGCACAGGCTACGGAATTAATTAAATTAGATCAATTAATTTAATTAATTAAGCTCCACTCTCACTCTCTAGTAGACTGTGAACAGCAGGCAATGCTTGTGAAGCGTTAAACACTGTAGACAACAGGTAATTAAAATCCAGTGAAGTCATTTTAGCCTGGTTTCCTTTAATAAATATTCGTTGCTTCTTCAAGGAAGAAAACGATTATAGGAGTGTGAATTATATATGCTCTATTGAAACGAACACAACAATTCATATAAGACGAGTTTATTTAAATGCTCTCAGACAGAATGGATTAATTTGGTTTAATTGAGCTCTTCATATTATTATTTGACTTCGGGCAAGGAAGGGATTAGGAGATTGGTTGCGGGGCATGAGAAAAGAAATTTCAAGTTTATTATTGTCTGAAAGAAAAATATATAATCTTCTCTGGGGCTTCATATTAAAGTTGCATACACCGATGGTTTTGAGTTTCTGACATTCTTCTGAGATAAGTATATTAAATTGATCAGTATAATCTACCTTACTTTAGCTTGAAGTAACTTTTCATTGAAATGGCTACCTTTTGAGATATTTCAAATTCAAACATGTGAACATAGTTTTGGCAAGCATGCCAAAATGCTGATACCATAGGCTTCTGCAGTAACAGGTTCTATTAAATTGGTTTGGTATTCCCTTCTATGTGGCAACAAATACTGAATAAGTGCATCAGTATCTAAGTTAGATAAATAGAATCAAATCTAGATAATTGTTTTGATTTTGAAAATTTGATGATTCATCGGACTTTGCCGCTATAAGCATAACCCAATCGTTTTGAGTTTGTACCATTTTATTTTAAATATGTATATTAGGTTGATTATCATCATACACCTTACTTTAGTTTGAAGTATTTTAAATGCTAATATTTTAGATTTCTGAAGTGAAAAGATGCCAAATTTATACGGCATTCACATAACAATTCTGACACCATATGTGTCAGCAGTAACATTTCTTTGTTATATAATTAAATTGACTGAGTATTCTCTTTTAAGTTTTATGCAACAACAAATGCTTCACAAATGCACCAGTGTCTAGCTGGATATGTCAAATGAAATCTAGATGACTTGGTTTAGAAAATGTGATGCTTTCGTGGAACTACACAGCTTTAAGTTTTCTCATTTCACCGCTCCTTGCCCAATTCTAGCAATGCCAAGTGCCACGTCAGTAGCAACAAATGTAAATTGCTAAGTCAAAATTTCACTCCAGTGGGGTTTGAACCCAGGACCTGCTGTATGGGAAGCAAACACTCAACTCATTTGGCTATCCCATTCGGCTAATTAGGCTAAAGCAATGAAATGCTTGTTTATTATTCTCCTTCATAATTAGCTACATGAATTTATGATCTTTCATAGCAATTTAATAGCAGAACCCACTCTGTGGGTGTGGGTGTGGGTGTTAGTGTGGGTGTGGGTATAGGTGTGGGTGTGGGTGTGGGTGTGGATTTTTTTTCTTGAAGATTTATACTGCCTATCATGGATAAGTCTGAATAGACTTGTTCTCACCATTAGACAGTTGGTCGATAGAAAGCCCGAGCCTACACTTTTACCAACCCAAGGGATTTTTAACCTCCCCCACCACATAGACATGATCACGATGATCTGAGAGCAACTGGCCTTTGATGACGCTGTAAGTTATACACAGCGGTGGAAATCCAATTGGCAGAGGGGATGGCATGGCGAATCGAACCACTAACCTTCAGATTAGGAAAGGAAAGCTTGTTTTATTCAACAACGTTCAGATTAGTCCGATTTAGAAAAAAAGTGAGACACTCTAACCACTCTGACACCGGATGTGGCTTGCTCGGAGGAGGTGGGACAATAAAAGGAAGCTTGCATGCTGTGTTAATAACCAACGTGTGTAAAGCTGTCAGGAATTTAGATCTAAGACTGTAAACTATTAATCTGGCTCTCATTTCAGATTAGACACCCTCGTATTGGTGGGTCTATTAGGTATTCACCTACCTCGGAAGCACTATATCAAGTGATGGACGCATTGATGCTGAAATAAAGAGGAGGATGGCCAAGGCCAGCGCATCTTTCGGCCGACTATGCCAGAGACTCTGGAACAACCATCATGTGTCCATTCGGGTCAAAGGCAAGATCTACCATGCAATCGTGCTATCCACCGCACTGTCACAAGTCGGCACCCGTCCTGATAAGACCTTTGGTGTTGCTAGGACGTAAAACAACAACAAACAAACAATCTCAGTCATATTATCCTCACATGCATTCTTGTAAATTCAGAGCATCAGGTGATGTAGTGACAAGCATTAATGTTATCAGGTTTTGCTTTGGCTCGGCCGGGGATTGATCCCATGACTTACCGCGAAGAAATCGGGTGCTCTACTCACTCGGCCATCACGTCCAGGTTACCGGGAATCCTAAAGAGGATCATTAAGCCAGTGCCCTTCACTCAGGGCAGGATTTAGGAATACAAGCTCAACTTGGAAGTTGCTTGTTCTCTTTGTCCTTCCGGTTCAATTGATTCCAATTTGGCACTTAATGGTGAGAAGTGGCTCTGACTCTGAGGCGCAGTCGTTTTATTTGTTTGCTTCTTTAAATTTAGGCTGGGTGATAAAGTTAGGAAGTTATTAAACTAATCACAGTGCCAACTTGCCACTTTGACAGGACTTGACGAGTTAACAGATGGAAAACTCCACGACGGAAAGAGGAAGCTTAGCTGAGTGCGTGTTGTTTCTTGTTTTTACTGTCTTACCATCTTTGATCAGGCCAGACGGGGACTAGGAGTGAACTTGTCCGCAACTGTATGCATGTCTTAGGACAAAATAACAGCAAAATAACAACAAAATAACAGTCCTATGAAGAGAGTAGTTCGTACATGCGCTATGTAATAAGTGTAGGCTAGTTTTGTTGTTGTTGTTATTTTGTTGTTGTTGTGTTGTTGTTTTGTTGTTGTTATTGTGTTGTTGTTTTGTTGTTATGTTGTTGTTGTTATGTTGTTGTTGTTTTGTTGTTTTGTTGTTGTTATTTTGTTGTTATTTTGTTGTTATTTTGTTCCTGTTGTGTTGTTGTTTTGCTGTTATTTTGCTGTTTTTGCTGTTATTTTGTTGTTATTTTGTTGTTATTTGCTCTTATTTTGTTGATTTTCATATCATCGACCATTGGATGTCAAATATATGGTCATTCTGATATATTTCTTAGGAAGAAACCCACTGCTGCCACATAGGCTACTCTTTCCGATAAGCAGCAATGAGACATTTATATGCACTTTCCCACAGACAGAACAACACCTACCACAGCCTTTGCTGAACCAGTTGTGGACCACTGTGTAAAGTCAGCGGCTGGCAGTTTGAGTGGTGTAGATAGGCTAATAGGAAATCACTACAGGCAATGAAGGAAATTAGATATAGAGAGAAAGGTAGGAGAGTGAGACTCCTTCATTTATTGTATATATAGTTTCAGGAAACAAGATGGTGGTGATCACATGATCAAGTCTTCCAATCACTAACAGGCATTCTTCTATCCACCAAATAAAGAGGAGGATGGCTCAGAGTGGGGAGCGGACAGAGATGTTCTGCTCTCCGTGTACAGAACCTTGGTTCATTCACGAGTGGATTACGGCAGCATAGTATATGGTTCCGCAAGGAAATCATATATTGGGCTGCTAGACACGATCCACCACCAGGGACTGCGCCTGGCCCTTGGGGCCTTCCGCACCTCACCAGTTCAGAGCCTTTATGTCGAAGCCAATGAACCATCACTTAATAACAGGAGAATCAAACTGGCCATGCAATATGTAGTCAAGATAAAAACTAATGCATTGAATCCTGCACACAATTGTCTATTCGAGCAACATGACGAATCCAGGTATGAAGCCAGGCCAAATTACATCCGGCCACTGAGGCTCCGAATGAAACCTCATTTGGAGGCCTTGGGCGTGGATTTGGACGTGTTGGAGGATGCCAAAGTCCCAGAACATCCCCCGTGGTCGTTGAGAAAGCCATCGGTTATCCTCCGACTCACGGAACTGAGGAAATCTGGGACACATCCACTCGAGTACCAAGGACTGCATGCAGAGATTCAAGGCCAGTTTGCAGACCACCTCTCCATATATACTGATGGTTCGAAAGACCAAAGCCGGGTAGCTGCTGCGGCAGTCTGCCGACGGGAAAAATTTGGTGTACGTTTGCCAGATCAGAGCTCGATTTTCACTGCAGAGGCCCGAGCACTCCTTCTCGCTTTGGAGTATATCGAGGTATCCAACCACACTAACTATGTTATATACAGTGATTCCTTCTCTTGCCTCCTGGCTGTTGCTGGACTGAAAACGAATCACCCTATTCTAGCAATGGTCATTTATAAAATGAACCAACTGACAACAGATGGGTATGATATCCACCTGTGCTGGGTGCCTGGCCATGCTGGCATACAAGGAAACGAACGAGCTGATCGGGCTGCGAAGAAGGCCCTGAACTGTGATCTTGAACCGTGTCTGATCCCTCACTCTGATCTGAAACCACTAATAGCCACCCACATAAAATCCAAATGGCAACATGAGTGGGATGAAAACATTAATAAACTTAAAGAAATTGAACCATCTGTGGGAAAGCCACCACAGACTCATGCGGGAGGTCGGCGGGACCAAGTGGTCCTTAGCCGCTGCCGTGTTGGCCACTCGTGGCTTACACATGCTTTTCTGCTCAAGGGGGAACCTCCCCCTGAATGTATTGGGTGTCAGTCCCCACTGACACTCAAACACATTTTACTAAGTTGCGTTGATTTTTTGGCCCTGCGCCAACGGTTCTACACTGCAGGCAGTATGCATGACCTTTTTACTAAGGTAAAACAGGAAAACATTTTAGCCTTTTTGAGGGCAGCTGGACTGTACCACCTTATATAGTTTACTAAATGGATTCTATTAATTATTAATGAAACTTTTCTTTTTCTATGGGAATTTGTTTCCCTTGACCACAGATATATGATTGTGAGCTTTCTAATTTAATTAGTGTCTATTGGCACATAATTGATTGTCTGCTTTTACATGTAAAAGCGATGGTTTGAACAAAAAACAAACATTTCTCGCCGTGAATATGGCCTATGCTGCCGACACGGCGTAAGCAACCACCAATCAATCAATCAATCTATCCACCAATGAGGGTTCAATATCATTGTAACCAAGGCATGGTTAGGTCTGGCTACAGTGCCCTGTTGACTCTCTCACAAGTCAAGAAGTGACCCTCTCTGAGGTCAAGAAGTGACCCTCTCTCAGGTCAAGAAGTGACTCTCTCTTACTATCTATATTGATATACAATTTCTATCTTTAATTAGTAATGGATCACCAACTCCACATATACCTTATATGCCTTTGGTTTTACATACCATCTACCATTATATAGACCATTTGCAATGTATTATAGAGTAGTTCTCCATAGCCCATATCTCAAATATCGGAAAATTTTACAACTGGTTTGCGCTCCCCCTAATGCACATGATTGCACTTTAGATAAGAAGCCCCCCCCTCCCCCTTACTCAAGCTGTCTGACTGTTGATGTTTGCAGCTAGATTCTCCATTTGCTAGTGTCCTGTGTTATACCAACTTGAAACCTGTTACCGAGACACTGCTGGTTCTGGTGGCAGCCTAAGCTAAGCTTAAACAGAAGCCTGACAAACATTAAATGAAGCCAGTCATAAAAGCACGACACCTAGTTTTAATGGAAATACAAGTTTAAAATAAAATATTTAAAACAATGTCAGCACCTGATTCTTGCCTCCAGTTATTTGATTGTAGTTTGCGTTGTCATAGAAGGTATGGTTAGTAAAAGACGGAGTTAAATATTTCTTTTTATATGAGGTGTTCTGAGAAAACCTCATCCACAGTTGACTCCCAAATACGAGGCATTGTACAAAAAACAACAAAAACAAACAAAAACACACAAAAAAACACAAAAACACACGAAAAGCTATCGAGGAAAGCACTGCGAAATTTGATTCATGATAGCAAATCAACCGATGTCGTGACCAATGCTGGGGTTAATGGTATTGCGATCTGAAAACCAAGATGGGGATTAAAAACTGGAAATCATAATTATTTTCAGCGAATTGCAAAAGACCTCTCGAAATTAATGGAAACCCACTAATTTGTTTATGTGAAGGGGTTCAGAAATGGACCAGTACAACAATTTCACCATGGCGTTTCTGTTTCCTGTAACGGCATTGGAACGCTCCACGGGCAAAGCTTCTTTGGATGATCTATTATTTTTTTCACACTGTGGATCACCCTTTTTTTATATTATTATTATTATTATTATTATTATTATTATTAATGGGGCTTGCAGAGTACCCTGCCGATATTAGCTGACTCCGGACGGTGTTGAATCTAGATTACCGCTATGTGAAAACCTACCTGTGATTTTGTAGGTAATGCTGTGTTGAAGGATTTCTCCCCTGCTTAATCAACTAAAGTATAAAGAAATAGAAACAAAAACAATGTGATGGCTTAACATTTCTCTCATATTTCTTATCGTATATGAAAGCAGTGATAAAAGCACGACACCTAGTATTAGAAGAAATACAAGTTTTAAAATAAAATAGAACATAAATCAGCACTGATTCTTCCCTCTAGCTAAATGATTGTTTGTTTGTTTGTTGTGTTTTACGTCCTAGCAACATCTAAGGTCATATCAGGACGGGTACCGACTTGTGACAGTGCGCACTCATGGCGACTTTATAGTGCTGTCCCACTGGGAAACCAGGCCGCCGGCACCATGACCTGGTATCCCACTCAGTCACATTATCCTGACACTGAGCACACCAGTCCTTGCCCTATCCTAATAATGCCGAGCGCCTGGCTAGGAAGCGACAAGTATCAATTTTAAAGTCATTGGTTTGACTCGACCGGGACTCGAACCCACGACCCCACGATCTACCAGCATGGGAGACGGACGCTCTAACTCATTCGGCCATCCCGTCTGGTCCCTAATTGATTGTAGATACCGTAGAAATTCAAAACCACCATTTCTGGGGGTACATTATATTGATAAGGTTGATTGCTAAAATCTCCTTCATTTCAGTTTGGAGTAGAGTATAATATGAGTGGATAATTTAGGAGATATTTTATGTGGTAATATGCAAAATAAATATCGGTGTAATATTCCTTCTAGGAAACAATACATATTAAATAAGCGCACTAATATCCTACATTGTCCTAAGTTTATGTAGGATCAAAATTGAACCAAGCGTGGGTGGAGGAGGTGGAGGAGGTGGAGTAGGTGGAGGAGGTGGAGGACGTGGAGGAGGTGGACCGGTGGGGTACAGAAGCGAAAGAAGTGATTTAGCATCTGTTTATGGGCCTTTCACATTACGACGCATCGCGCAATGGCTAAAATCACTTCCAAACTTGTTGGCGCGGGTCATCAGCAAGATCCATAATTCCAGGGAGGGTGTAGGTGACAGGCCTGCCCTGAAAGTACCCCTTGCGGATGCCGGAGTTGATGCTAGCGCCCCTGGGATAGCTCAGATCGACGATGACCCTGCGCTCGTCAGTGTTCCTCTTAGGGTGGGTCATCATCGGGCTGGTCTGAGCCCAGGGGGTGAAGGGGGAGGCGGGGAAGGGGCCCAGGAGGGCAGCTATCTCCTTTTCTTTAGCAACATGTCGTCTTATCCAGTGAATGTGCTCTAGATCTGTTGTTGTTGACTGATGGTACTGGTGGTTTCGGGGCTGCGTAGTCGGCGGGCCACCCAAACTTGAGGAAATCCACCAGCTGGTCGCCATGGTAGTCTGTGAGCAGGTCCCTCCATCTTAGTATCTTGAGGGCTGATGGGACGGGGACCATCACGGTGATGTGGCTGGGGAGGCCGGTCTCCCTCACCAAGTCATATATCGACCTGTAAGTGTAAGCAACATCTCCCCATGCTACATGAACAGATACAGGCCAAATAACAAGTAGAGTAGGCTTATAAGTTAAGGGAGCGAGTGGGGGTTATAGAGGGGGGCTGCATCTACATCGTGGTGTTGTAGAAGATTGTCCAGATCCTCTGCCATGTGTGCCCGGTCATCATGGGTGAGTAGTGCATCGGGTGGGTTGTCGTGGTCGTCATGGTTGGTGCCGGGCTGGTATGGATGGCTAACTGGGTGAACACAAGCAATGCCAGTACCTGCTGGGTTGCAATGGGCAGTCTAGTGGGTGGTGGCCATGTCGTCGTACGGCTGGGGGTGGTCAAGTTGGGTGGTGTCTGTGACTTTGTTTGTGAAGTGCGGGCATGCTGAATTGGTTTGAAGTTGAAGCGGCGGTTTGCCGCGCTTCTGCTGTCAGCTGGTGTCTGCTGTGGCTATGGTGTCAACACTGTGGTGAGTATGGGTGGGTGTGGGCGGGTGGGCGTGTCCGGGAGTGGGTGAGGGGGATTAGGTTTGTTGATGTTTGGCTGCTGAATTCCGGTGGCTGGCCTTTGCTACAAGAGGAGGTTGGGGTTGGGGCAGGCGGGTGAGGCTGGGGCTGGGGATGGGTGTCCGTTGAGGACTAAGGTGGGTGGTTGTGTGGCTGGGTGTGGGTGGTGGCATGGGGCGGCTGTGTAATGTGATGCGCGGTGTGTTTGAAGTGGTGTCGGCACTGAGGGGGACCGCCGAGTAAACGACCTGACCAAAACCATGTGGAGCGGTTTTGGCCGGAACAGAGTCAACAGTTTTAGGGAGGCGATTTGAATCATCAATTATGTCACCTACTTTTACTTATTTTATTGATGCGTGGCCGGTAGTGCTCTCATGGTAGGCGGCATCTTGGTTGGCAGTTCGGTTGTCTGCTGCAGTACTGTTGGCATACGTTGAAGTGGGTGTTCGGTTACTCGGGGAGCGGGCACCACCACGTGCTGTGTCGGGACGCGTTATGACATAATGCGGGGCGGGCTCTGTGATGGTGGGGAGACAATTAATTTTCATGGCAGTACAATGATTCGCAGTGTGTTCAGGACTTACTTTGCGTGTGTTGTTGGTGTCATGACAGAAATCACTTCCTCCCTACCCAAAGTTTGTGTCGGTCCAGTTAGGGCCATTCCCTGAAAATTCTGGGCCTGATTTTCATCAGCCGTTGCTGTGGCGGCCTTCTTCTCCAGCTGGCGTTTTTTATTGTAACAATCTTGTTCCCTATGAGGGTTTGCCTTCCGAGCTAGTAAAACCACAGTCATTTCCCCACTTCCACCTATGGCAAGGGCGGCTTTCTGTCTCCTGGTTAAACTCTGGGCGTTTATATTGACCGTATGTGCCCATCGAGCCTTGCTCATAGGGCCTACTATTCTGACTCCTACTGCTATACTCGGCCCTCATGGCTCTCTTCTGGTCTTCCTTTCTCACACCCGGCAGGAACGCTTCGAGTTGGAGGTCTTTAATGGCCATGCTATCCTTCCAGCCATGTCTCAACCTCTCATTGTCAATCATAGTCAATATGTGCTTTGACCAACCCAGACATGTGTCCCACGACCAATCTCCCGCCATGATGGCCACCCGGTCTTGGTGCTCGATCATGGGTTCAATCCATGATCGTGGTACCGCTGAGTCCTCCCGCATGTTACTGAGCACGACAAAGTAGTCATGCCACATGCTCTTCCCCAATCCGACCTCGCCCTTCCTATCGTCCCTGATCACGAATAAATGGGGGAGTAACTGGATTCTACCTCTTTTCTTTCGGCCGTTGTTGTCATTGTTGGAGTCGGTCAAGGCGTCGACCACGGCACGGTGTGACGTGACCTCCTCAGATGATGATGACTGGCGGTGTGAGTCTTTGCTCCTACTCCATTGTCGGTGGCCGTCAGTTTTGCGGTCCTAGCGCCTGGAGTGGCGTGAAGGCATACAAGACCTGTCACGAGTGTCCCAGCTGCAGTGTCTGTGTTTTGATGATCTTGCACCATTGTCGGATGAGGTAGTGCTCGGTGAATGCTTCCTGCGTTTGCCAGTTGTCTCAAGTGCCTCCATCCTGTCCATAATCTTTTTGGCGAACTGAGCTTGTTGCTTGAGTCAGTCAGTCATGGATTGACAAAGTAAGGCGATCTCTGCAACATCAAGCATTGGGTGGTCATCCTCCTCAACTGAACCTTTCTTTTTGTTAGTTGCAGTTTTGGTGATCACCGATTTAGGCCAGCCACGCTGCTTAGGCGTATCGGCATCTCGGGTGGTGCGCGCATGTGTTGATGTCCATTGCAGCATTTTGGCAGGAACTGGAGAACAACCATGAGGTGGCAAGAAAAAGGGGAGGGGGGGTGTAGATGGTCCGCTGTCATGGTGAGAAGTGAGGGTGTTGGGGCGGCCCAACCGGAAGGGGAGTTGGGTTCGGGGAGTGCTCACCAGTTGGGGCGGGTGCAGTGGCGCATACCAGTGTGGGGAGGTGGAGTTAATAGTTGGAGAGAGTGGTGGGAAGTGCCAGGATAGAGGGCCAGGTGGCATGGTGGTGGTGTGGGAGTGATCGGTAGGTAGGGCAGGCCAGTTCCTTGTCGCACCCAAAATACCCATGTTGCCGACCAACATGACCAATAGGTATAAGCATTGGAACCATTGTTTGTTTTGTTTGTTTGTTGTTGTTTTATGTCCTAGCAACATCGACGGTCATATGATACTTTCATCCTTCATGTAATGTGACTGAAGTCAGATTATCAGCCTATATGAGGCAGACTTTAGGAGACCAACTACTTGGGGCTAATTCAATAAGACCAGAGAATGCCTGTAAATTCTCAATAGCTTTGATTGTTTTGAATGGGATTCTAAAACCCCCATGGATCACTATCAAATACCATGTCTGAGTTACCCAGTGGGACATTTATAATGTTAAGATGAACCAACAGATATTGATAACATCCATTTTGAACCGCTGAAAGTCTGAACAACTAGTACTTTGTTTTAGTGGGAAGATGCAGAGCTCACTTTCAACAGGTTCATGCCTATATACTACATATTCAATATACAAAGAAATACACCGGACGTGGTGGTCGAGTCGGTGGAGCACAGGATTCCTGGGAGGAAGGTCGGGAGTTTGATTCCCGGTCGAGTGAAGCCAATGACTTATCAAATTGATATTTGTCGATTCCTAGCCTGGCGCTTGGCATTAATATGATAGAGCAAGGACTGGTCAGCTCAGTGTCGGGATAATGTGGCTGAGTGGGATATCGGGTCATGATGTCAGCAGCCTGATTTCCCATTGGGGCAGCACTATAAAGTCACTATGAGTGCACATAGTTAAAAGTCGATACCCGTCCTGATATGATCTTAGGTGTTGCCAGGATGTCAAATTCCAACAACCAACCCAACATACAAGAGTTGCTGAAAAACTAGTATCTGAGCACTGAATAATTGTATATTTTATTTTTACTGAATAAAATGCTTACAGAGAAGACTGACTTGGGAAAGACAATTTTGTTTCACTGAATAAAACATATCTTGCACATACACTTGTCGGTGGCTGGGGGAATAAGGAAGTTCTATCCAGATGGTGGTACAAGCTATTTCTGTAAATATTACGTACCGGAATAATTAATATATGCGGTTAGGTCAAGTACATGTCATACTTGGTAAGAGCAGTACCCAATTATTATTGATTTTGAAAAGACTGTCATTCAGAAGCAGGTATTGAAGATGGCTGGAGATGTAGGTGGGGTAGGTACATTTTATTTAGTTATTCTATGAAACAAAAAGAACTACTCCACTTGGAGGATATCGGCCTACCTATATATAATATACACAATGCGTTATATACGTGTACATAGGGTATATTACTTAGGTCAATATATATAGTATATTATATATATATATTATAATATATATAATGTATATACTGTATATATATAATATTTTATATTATCATATTATATTACATATATATTTTGTTATATATTATATATATTATATCTTATATATTATAATAAGATATATATATTATACATATTATATATTATAGTATGATATATATTATATATATTATATATATTATATATTCTATATACTATATATTATATATATTATATAACATATACATTGTATAATTATATTATTATATATTACATAATATACATTATATATTACATAATATATATTATATATAGTATATGTATTGTATATACTATGTATATTATATATAGTATACACACTATATACATTATAGTTTGAAATCAGGAAGCAGAGTGACTGGCCTGGGCAGAGATCGCCCGGTGGTGGCGCTCGCACCCGGCTGGCCGGGGCAAATCCCGGGCAGGTCAACGATTGGACAATAATATAACTAACAAAGTATACGAAATAATAAATAATAATGAAACTCCGCCTGTTTTATATCTGCATAATTCATTATACATCCTATATATGTTATATACGTTATATAAGTTATATACATTATATACGGTATATATGGTATATACGTTGTATACATTATATACAGTATGTACAGTATAGTATGCACAGTATATACATGATATGCATGATATGCATTATATGCATTGCATGCATTGTAAAGATTGTATGCATTTTATGCATTGTAGGCATTGTATGCATTGTATGCATTGTATGCAGTGTATGCATTGTATGCATTGTATGCAGTATATGCTGTATATGCATTATATGTATTATATGCACCATATGCATTATATGCATTACGTATGTTGGCTCGTCAACATAAATAATTCATGAGCGAGGTCAGTTGACCTAGTTACTGCTCCATGTGACTGCTGCCCTGTCCTCACATTGCTTCTCGCTATGATACCGACAACATCGCTTCACCCACCCTCCTCCCATGTAGCGGTTGAGTGCTGATTCATTTCCTCACTTACGGGACTGCTTTAGACTATCTGCTTATATCAGCACATTGTTGAGTTATTTGTTCTGATATGTTTCTTTACTTGTACGCTTGATTGACTCTTGATTCAACTAGTGCTTATCTGCACCGATACGTACTCCTCTTACTTCTCTTCTCGATTATTTGAAAGTAGGCTTCCTTGTACATGTTGCTGAGAGTGAACGCCCACTGTATCGAGATGGTCGACCTGCCTGCCGGTTATGTTCGCCATATCCAGCGTATCGAGATGATCAACCTGCCTGCAGGTTAGGTTTGCCATGCCCACTGTATCAAGATGATCGACCTGCCTGCATGTTATGTTCGCCATGCCCACTGTATCGAGATGGTCAACCTGCCTGCAGGTTATGTTCGCCATGCCCAGCGTATCGAGATGGTCGACCTGCCTGCAGGTTATGTTCGCCATGCCCACTGTATTGAGATGATCGACCTGCCTGCAAGTTATGTTTGCCATGCCCACTGTATTGAGATGGTCGACCTGCCTGCAGGTTATGTTTGCCATGCCCATTGTATCGAGATGGTCGACCTGCCTGCATGTTATGTTCGCCATGCCCACTGTATCGAGATGATCGACCTGCCTGCAGGTTAGGTTTGCCATGCCCACTGTATCAAGATGATCGACCTGCCTGCATGTTATGTTCGCCATGCCCAGCATATCGAGATGATCGACCTGTCTGCAAGTTATGTTCGCCATGCCCACTGTATCGAGATGGTCGACCTGCCTGCAGGTTATGTTTGCCATGCCCACTGTATTGAGATGATCAACCTGCCTGCAGGTTATGTTCGCCATGCCCACTGTATCTAGATGGTCGACCTGCCTGCAAGTTATGTTCACCATTAAATTGTTTATAACTCATATACGTCTCGTTTTCTGTCCGAGTGCACATAATGCATTATATGCATCGTATATATAGTATATATAGTATATATAGTATACATAGTATATATAGTATATAGAGTATATATAGTATATATATAGTATATATACTATATATAGTATATATAGTGTATATAGTATATATAGTATATATAGTATATAGTATATACTATATGTTATAGATACTATGCTATATATATTTGATACTATATATTATATACTAATCGACTAATAGTGAGGCAGTTAGCTACATGTACATGTTTATCATATTTATCTCATATAAATACCACCGGCATGTAGGCCTACATCCACCCAGGCGAATATTGTACAGACAAATATAAATTCTTGGTGCTTAAATTGATTTTCGTCTTAGATATAAAAGTAGGGCTCCAGCTGGGAGACCCCGACGCATCAGGTGGAGGATGGCAAGACACCACCAGCTCGTACAGCTTTACCAACAAATAGTCGCAGACTTGTTTTTATTATTCCCTTTCCAGCAACTGTGAAAGATCAGTCGACAATGATATTATTTCAATTTCTGTTAGAACCCATATTCACATGGTGACTTACATTCATATACAGTCATATTCACATTCGCATCCACATCCATATTCACGTCACATCAGCGACATCTTTTTGGTCTATTTGCATTCAGGGTGCGCCTTGGAGTCGCGTCAGAAACCTCTCGCTTTTCAGGTAGGAGGCAAACAGCTTCTCCAAAATCCCCGCCGGATTCAGTGGTTTCAGCCAATCAGAGCTGTTCTTTTCAATTGCAAATGGCTGCCTACTATGGAGGCTGCCATTTTCAAGGCACCTGACAGCTGAAGTCGTTCAGACTAGCACAACGTCCAGAATATTTCCGAGGCACCTCTGAGGCATATGTTGAACACGGCCCAGGTAAATTTTAATCCATCACCATCCTACAGGTAGGTAGTCACTATTTCAGCCATTGCAAACCTTGCCATCGGAAAGAGCAATTTAGAAGAACCCCAACAGGCAAGTGTATCACCAGCTCTACAGGTAGCCACTACCCCAGCCACTTGTGAACGCCAACAGGTAAGTTTATCACCAGATCTATAGGTAGCCACTACTCCAGGCACTTGTCAAAAAATCTAAAAAACAAACAAAATAAACAAAAATTCTCCAAAATAATAAAATTCGTTATGCGTTGCAAATAATCTTTGTGAAGCTAGACCATTTTCTCGGAGACACCTCAATACACACATTTAAATGTCATAAATGACCATAAATGACCATAAGTGACCATAAATGACCATAAATGACCATAAATGACCATAACATAAATGCCCATAAATCACCGTAAATCACCATAAATCACCACATGAAAGCCTGGATGTCTCTATTGCTGCTATTTATGTCAATTTTCTTTAATTGATCCATCTTAGTGAGTATGGACAGGCAGACATTTGTAAGCATTTACTGGACGTTGACAAGTCTGCTGTAGTAGTGTTATAACTGTCAGTTGGGCCCTTAGAACTCACCCTTGTCACTATCCACTATTCATTCTTTTCCTTCTATATTTTTCTGTCATCTCGATCAACCACTGTCATCCTCAGCGTATCAACAGAATCCAGAGTGCATAGCCGCACTGGTGTTGTGGGGCATGGTGGACTAATAGAGTATGTTCTCGTTTAGCCAATTCAATTATCTAATTATAATTATAATGTATATCTAATCTAATATCTATGTATCTAATATCTGTGCAGTAGTGGAATGTGGACCGTGAATAGGTTCTAAGAGCAAAGTAGGGAAACACTGTAGTTTTCTTGACAAGATTGCATGTAGCAAAGAATACCTAAATTTGTAGTGAACTAGGCGCATAGGTTCTTGAAAATATTATAGTATATGGTGGAATATGTTGTGTACATGGTGAACATGGTGTATATGGTGCATATAGTGTGTATGGTATATATGGCATATATGGTATATGGGGTATATATGGTATATATGGTATATATGGTATATATCGATATATGGTATATATGGTATATATAGTGGTATATATTGTATATATGGTGTACATACACTATGATACAGTATATAGTGTAAATATGTCATATATGGTGTATATAGTATATGGTATTATTATATATATGGTAACAATATGTGGTGTGGTGTTCTCTGTGGCGGAGTGGTTAGAGTGTGACTTTTTTCTAGGTCGGACTCCTAATCTGAAGGTCGGTGGTTTGATTCCCCATACCCCCACCTCTGCCAATTTGGATTTCCACCGCTGTGTAGAACTTACAGGGTCATCAAAGGCCAGTTGCTCTCATACCATGTCTATGTGGTGTGGGATGTTAAAAATCCCTTGGGTCGTTAAAAGTGTAGGCTTGGGCTTTCTATCGACAAACTGTATAATGTTGAAAACAAGTCTATTCAGACTTATCCATGATAGGCAGTATAAATCTTCAAGAGATATATGGTGTACATGGCAAATATTATCCCTATCAAACTCAATTTCTTTCATTTCAGAAAATTCTAGGAAGAGTTTTCTTTGATTGTGTCACATTCAAAATGAATGGAGACATTTCTATTGCAGACAATTGGTCTCCACCATTCCACTGCCTCGTGTCCTATTATTTATAGCAATGCCGAACACCCGGCTGGAGAACCACGGGTAATCTTTAAATCATTGGTTTGACTCGGCCGAGGTTCGAACCCACGACCTCCCGCAACGAAACCAAGCGTTCAAACTCATTCGAAAGAACTCATGCTAAAAGAACAAATTCCACTTTTGAAGGAGCACCGAATTGTTCTTGTCTTCCAATAATGACAATATGGGTATTACCCCAATTGCATTGTTTGCAATAAGGAGATGTGCTCAGCGGACCACCGGGCGCGGTGGCCGAATCGGTAGAGCGCAGGCCTTGTGTGCGGGAGATCGGGAGTTCGGCTCCCGGTTGAGTCAAACCAATGACTTATAAAATTGATACTTGTCGCTTCCTAGCCTGGCACGCTGCATTAATAGGTTATGGTAAGGACTGGTTGGCTCAGTGTCAGGATAATGTGACTGAGTGGGATATCGGGTCATGGTGCCGGCGGTGTGATTTCCCAGTGGGGCAGCACTATAAAGTCACCGTGAGTGTGCACTGTCACAAGTCGGTACTTGCCCTGATATGACCTTAGATGTTGCCAGGACATAATACTCCAAGAACCAACCAACCAATCTCAGGGGAGCGACTCCACCCTGTCTTAGGCCCCAGTCACTCACCACACAGAATAACCTATATTGACACACGAATACCGGAAGTCTATGTGTCTCTCCATTATTTGCGCTAGTCAAGACAATATTTACTTTCAATGAACTTCAGTAAATAGGCCTATTTACCCACAGCTCATGTGACCGGAGTTATTTGGTGCCATACTTATTCGGAAAGATGGCCTTCGTGGGCTGAAACAGCAGGCTGGGAGGTGCAGTGGCTGCAATTCTGTCTCACATACTGATGGGGCGGAGTCGCTAATAGTAATACGCCATTCACACTAATACTACTGCTTGCGACCGCTTGCGACTACTTTACGACCGCAAAAAAAGGTTTGGTTGCAAAGAAGTTGCAAGCTGTGGTGTTCTCTGTGGTGCAGTGGTTAGAGTGTCTGACTTTTGTCTAGGTCAGACTCCTAATCTGAAGGTCGGTGGTTTGATTCCCCATGCCCCCACCTCTGCCACTTGGATTTCCACTGATGTGTATAACTTACAGCGTCATCAAAGGTCAGTTGCTCTCATACAATGTCTATGTGGGAGGTTAAAAATCCCTTAGGTCAGTAAAAGTGTATGCTCAGGCTTTCTATTGACAAACTGGCTAATGGTGAAAACAAGTCTATTCAGACTTATCCATGATAGGCAGCATCAATTTTCAAGAAAAAAGAAAGTGGTCACAAAATGGTCCTGAGTGGTTGCGACCTCCATGTGACCATTTTGGTTACAAGGAGGTTGCAGCTACTGCACTAAAAAACCTTATGGCATATATGGTATTGTAGTAGTCTGTACATGAGCCCCACTACGGAGACTACGCCGCACACCTACACAGTTACACTGATCTGTGTGTGGCTAGCTCACGCCCCCCACCCACCTATAGAGGCGATGTGGGCCCTGGCGAGTTAGGGGGCGGGTCAGTTGACTGTGGACGCCACGGAGAGCAGAGAGGTTTCATAATAAACCAAGTTGAAGCGTACTTATATCAAATCTTGGCGTTCTTCCGTGAGTGCGTGGCAGTGTGGG
The DNA here is from genome assembly GCA_030323885.1 of Branchipolynoe longqiensis. NCBI lineage: Eukaryota > Metazoa > Annelida > Polychaeta > Phyllodocida > Polynoidae > Branchipolynoe > Branchipolynoe longqiensis. The sequence goes on from CM059191.1 coordinate 36,333,202, forward strand.
GAGGAAGACCGTGGGCCATTACAGTATCTTCTACAAAGCCCGAGTAGCCCTCTGCCCTCTAAAGTCTGCCTTCTTTTTTGTGGTGTAAATATTTCTTTTTTCTGAATACATATTTTCTCAGTGCCGAGACACTGTTCTTCCTTGGAACTAAAGTAAGGTCGATTATAACAATCGCCATACTATATTTATATTAAAAAGTGACAGAATCTCAAAACCATCGAAATACTGATGGGGCTTTAATTGACAGGAAGGTGGGAATGGGATCCTCGATCCTCACATCAACCGGATGCAAGGAAAATGATCCGGAATGAAATAGCCGGGCAGGTGGGATAGCCTTTTGATGTGTGCCCCCCCCCCCATTATTACATGAATAAATCTCCGCTTAGTGTGCAGAGTCGCCAGTGTGCTGCCCTCTACCGGTAAGAATCTAAACAGTTCATAACGCTGTGGGTAAGGAGAGGGGGTAGGTTCAAACCCGGGACTTTGATATATTAGGTCAAGTCACACTTTATTGGTGTCAAACCATCAACTCGGTGACATAGTATGTACAGCCAGTGCAACCACTGGTAGTTCCTTCCATTTGGGGCACTTTTTTACTAATAACAGTCCTGCCATTTTGATCAGAATGTACCATATTCCCGTGGGTTAATAATGCCCTGGGCGTTTAAATTGGCAAATCACTGATGTGGGGGGTGGGCGTTTACCAACACATGCACGTTTAAGAGGTAGGCGTTAACGAAATATTGGCCAAGTAGGGGGTGGGCATTAACCCACACATGGGCGCTAACCCGCGAGAATACGGTAATCAACACTGTGATTCATTCACATTTATAAGTCCTGGGTGAGATCACTGGTGGGGAGGGGGGGGGGGGATTAGCCCAGTTCCTCAATTGTGTAGTAGTCCGCACTGACCGCTTAGCCAAGGAACCGCATAGACGGGTAGATAGGGTGATTGCATCAAGAAACCTAGATATGCTAATGGTTGGGACACTAGTCCCGGAATGGCAAGAAGTGTGGGTTCAAACTATACCCGAGGCGCAATGCTTCCCAATTGCATCACCCCTATGACACTGGTGCCGTGACCAGGATCCTATACAAGCTACACGCTATATGGTTGTTGAACTTACCCTGCGTGAGTGCATTGCCTGTATGTAAACATTAAACGCCTCATGGATGTAAACTGTTTAAGAGACTTACGATTGCAAGGGGATGAGTGGAGTCGTCTGCACTGACCTCTCAGTCTAGGGGCTACACAAGAAACTGTAGGCATCAAAACCCGTGAAGCGAGAGAACAGCCGGATGAGGGGGATCACATCGTTGACAAGTGAAATTCCCACATTGCTTTAATAAATGAATGTGTTAATCAAAAAAGAAAGGAAAATTAAATTCCTCGAAGTGGCCCTCTGTTTGCATTTAGACGACCACGTCATTCGCATGAGAACAATATAATGCTATCTGGTTAAAAGTGGGTGTTGGGTGGACAAGGGGGGAGGTGGCGTGACCTATTTCCCAAATTGATTCCTACTGGCATTAATCAGGGACTGGCAGTGGGCAGCTCGATGTGGTGAGCAGCTAGGGGCGATGGGCAGGTCGGGACTGTGAGCACATTGAGGCGGTGAGCAGCTCGGAGTGGTGAGCAGTACGGTGGGGTCAGAGATTCGGGCCGGTGAGCATGTTGTTGTGGGGAGCAGCTCTGGGAAATGAGCAGCTGGATGTAGTGTAGTGAGCACCTCAGAACAGGGAGCATCACTATACAGTGAGCAGATCGGTAGAGTCAACAGCTCGGTATAGTGAGCAGGTAAGTACAATGACCAGATAGGCATAGTGAGCAGCTCAGAACAATTGGCAGCCTAGTACGGCAGCACAGTGACCAGCTCTGAACTTTGAGCACTTTAATGCAGCGAACATCTCAGTAGAGCGAGCACGTCAGCACAATGAGCCGCTCGTCATAGTGAGCAACTCAGTTCAGTGAACAGTTCGGCATAGTGGACAACTTAGTACAGTGAGCAGCTCACTATACAGTGAGCAGCCCAGTACAGTGCTCTAGTGACCATCCCAGTACAGTGAGCAGGTCAGTACTGTGAGCAGCTCAGCACAGTGAACAGTAAAATGATCAGCTCAGTACTGGGAGAAGTTCCGTACCGTTAGTTGTTCAGTACTGTGAGCAGCTCAGTACAGTAAGCAGGTCAGCATGGTAAACATTCTATTTAACTGCTCAGTACAGTGAGCAGCTCAACACAGTGAACAGTACAGTGAGTGTTCAGTACAATAAGCTGTTCAGTACAGTGAGCTGTTCAGTATAGTGAGCTGTTCAGTACAGTGAGCTGTTCAGTACAGTGAGCTGTTCAGTACAGTGAGCTGTTCAGTACAGTGAGCTGTTCAGTACAGTGAGCTGTTCAGTACAGTGAGCTGTTCAGTACAGTGAGCAGGTTAGCACAGTGACCAGGTCAGCACAGTGAGTTGTTCAGTACAGTGAGCAGCTCAGCACAGTGAACATTACAATGAACAGCTATGTAGAGTGAGAAGTTCAGTACAGAAACTCAATACAGTGAACAGCTCGACACAGTAAGCAGTTCAGTACAGTGAGCAGTTCAGTAGTCGGCAACCCGGTACAGTCGGCAACTCAGTACAGTCGGCAACCCAGTACAGTCGGCAACTCAGCACAGTGAGCAGCTCACTATTGTGAGCAGCCCAGCACAGTGTGCAGCTCGGTACAGTGGACTGCTCAGAACAGTGAGCAGCTAGTTGCGGTGAGCATCTCAAAGCGCTAAGCAGCTCTGGCATTGAACAGCTCACTCCCGGAGGGGGGTGGGGCGTCGTGGGGGAGCAGGTCGGACCGGTGATAAGCTTAACGCGGGGCGGAAGCATCTCGCCACACACCTCGCCGCAATTAGCGTGACCATGGCAGCAGGCGGCTTAATCGCACGTTGCCAGCGGCTGTGGATAATTGAACCCTTCATTCACTCACTCCCACCCTGCTGCTAATGAGTGCTACCCGAGTTACCTTGAGCCACTGACGGCAATCCTCCATATGTGAATGTGAATTTATTATATATGTACTATATAATTCATTATGTGGATATAAATAACGGCAACCCCCCTTAATGTTTCACTCTGTCCATCTTAAATTAAAGTTGCATAGTCTGAATGTTTTGAGTTTCTGATATTTTCTGAGATAAATATATTGGGTTGTTCGCTATAATCTACCATACTTTAATTATAAGTAACGCTTAGTTTAAATGGCTAACTTTTGAGATAATTTAAATGTAAGCATGCAAAATTAATTTTGGCAAGCTCACCAAAACTCTGACACCATAGGCTTCTACAGTAAGAATTTCTATTAAATTGACTCGATCTTCCCTTCTATGTGGTGATAAATGTTTAATAAATACACCATTATCTAAATTAGATATGTAGAATCCAATCTAGATAATTCTTTTGGTCTTGAAAATTTGATGTTTTCATTGGACTATGCAGCTTTAACCTCCATATATATATGCATCTTTAACCATCGGGCTATTCCACCCCCGCTTAAGGCGAGCCTATGTGTTAATAAATAATTGTTTCGATGTGAATTTCTGGGCCTGCCGCCAGGCCACTGTAGCCTCTCGTCCCGCCGCCGGTTGACTGCCTTCACGCTAATTAAACTTGACCCAGGCTAGAAAGGTGGCTACTATATCCCCGGAGGTGGGAAGTTCGACTCCATACAGGCCCTTAATTAAATATGTTTATAGAGCAATCAAATAAGAATATCAAGTTGACCATAGCGGTTAATAATATAAGACTGGAGAATAGTAAAGAATGCAAGGAACGTTCCAATTACGTCTTAGGAACTCACAGCTTCATTCTTACCCTATACTTAACAATATGAGTTTCGCAATATAACGTATATGAACTAGCAAATCCCCTCCCATATAATTAAGTTAAATGAGTTTGGAATTTCGACAATAAAAACCTAAATCTTGGCTAAAACATCAGAGCGTGCAAAAACACGTCTGATGGGTCTGGGTCCAAACGCCCGACCTCCTATCGTTGCTAGGAAAGTCACAATTGACGTATCCTAGCAATGCTTTACAGCAGGGAACCCAGCCCCGCAAATGGTGGCAAATGCGAGTCTGGTGAGTAGCCCACATTTCAGAATGTGAGCTAATCAGCCCAGGCCCGCATTTCCCCCGGTCGAGTAGTCTCGCCCACTCCACATGCATTCTCTCCTTCCCGCCTCCTCTGCGCCGTTATATGGGCCAAGGGTCATTCTTCTCACTTTCAAATATATATATATTTATATATGTATATATATATATATAATTGCTATGTGCTACATTAATAAATGAGACAAAAGCTATACTTCTGTACATATTTAAAATATAACAGTCTTTCGGAATGAATAAATAAAGAACATGCACAATTCCGTTAAATATTAAGATCTGTATGAATACTTTTATATTATAGCATATGTATATATTGAAATGTACCAATATACACATGGGGGTTTGAGACACAAGGGACTCTGAGTGACTATCGATAGCCTGTGTGCAATGCAACGTTTTGGAGGTACCCCCACATTAAGCTGATATTGTAATAAGGCGTTTATTTACTGACTTTGGCGTTTAGAGCTTAGTAGTTCTGAAGGTTAGAAACAGACTTTTAAGTGTATTTTTACAGGTAACCACAATACCAAACTGATCTTGGGCAGTCTGATATCAGCTTTGTTAGCGAATATCACCCCAGAGGACATCTCCGTATAGGGGGCGCCACCAGTCAGCTGGCTTGTGCACCTCAGTATAGGGGGCGCAATTTAATAACATGAATTATACGATTGCCCTACTGGGACTATGACCTGATTTCGCACTAAGTCCCATTATCCTGACACTGAGAGTCCTTGTGCTATCCTAGTAATGCCTAGTAACAGACAAGAATCAATGCAGTTTGGTTCATGACCGAGGATTCAATTAATCCCACAATGTATCGCATGGGCTATGGGAATCTTAAAAAGATCCACCACTCAGGGCAATTTTCACATACTAATGGTTTCTATTTCCTGTATAAAAACTTTCGAGCGTGTGGAGTGTGCGGCTCACACCACGCAGGGGAGGGGGAGGGGAGCGCAGAGGATGCTGGGAGCCCCTCCCCCACCAACAGGGCGGGGGGAACTCTTCACTGCAGATCTCATTACACGCGATAAGGGGCTTATCACTGTCCATATAGCTTACAGCAGTGGAACAGTTACCCAAGGCGCTCAGGGCCTGGATAACAAACAGTAGTGAGTTCAACCTTAGCAGATAGCGCGTGGCCGGCAAGTAGAGAAACAATAAGGTTACTGAGTAGGATATACAATAAACACATTTGAAAGTTAGTTAATATAGTAACCTGACACCGGGTAAGCATTAGCTAGGCAGTTGTATCAGAATAAGTACTAGACTATGACAATCAGTAAAGATGGACAATCAGTGTTTGGCTGCATCCTAAATAATATTTGCATAACAAGTTATACCTCAGATATATACATATAGTCAGGGGGCCAACTCAGATAGGTGTGAAACTGCGTACTAATGCAATTTTATTGCTGATTGTGCTAGATACGGTTATTGGTAGTGAGAATATTTTTGATATGATGTCATATTGGATCAAACCGGCATTTGTTGCGGCATTAGGGGGTAGTGTTCGTATATCAGCTATAGTATCAGTTCTAACTTAGCACTTAGTACTACATATAGTATACCAGAAGAAAGGATATTGAAGTACCGTGTCTTTGATGTATAGCTGGATACGCAGGAGTTGTGAAACTGTAAAGCGAGGTTTGGATTGTTGTCGAGGTCTTCTTGGAGCCCAATATGGATCAAATCTTCGCGTGATATGCTTGCAGAAATAATGTTTTTTATTCGCTGTTCCTTTCCAGTAACGAGGGTTCCCTCCGGATTGTTGCAGCCTGGGAAGAAACATTTTGCTGCGGATTCCATCGTTCACGTCGGGTATCATCTATGATGGCTCACAGGTTCAACCTAGGAGTATATAAAAGACTGTTTATATAGTTTGGAAATGAATCTAATGGTCAAAACACCACTTCCATACCTTGTTTTACAGAATAGTAATATTTGTGTTTAAATAACGTCTGCAAACACAATAATGTCATAAGTCTTTGAAGGTATCCAAGTTTAACGATATTTTGAACATTTTTGGTTTTGTTGATTGACATGTCCTGAACACTTTGACAGACGACCAGGCATTGTTAAAATTGTTTTAGATGGGAATTTTACCTGAATAGCATCTTCACACCTATACATTAATTAAATAGCCATGAATGAGACGAATAAATTGTCTGAAAGTGACATTATTTTCTTTATTATCGGGATTAGTTTTTCCACAAAAAAATATACATTTTGATTCCCGTGAGTTGGCAGTAATAATTCCTTTTGAGCCTTTCTGTATTTACACATTCGTATCATACATAGAAGTTGTATACATCAGGAGAAATGTACTTCAATATCCTTTCTTCTGGTATAATATATATAGTGCTATGTGAATTAGAAATGATACTACAGCTGATATACAAACACTACCCCCTAATGTCGAACGGCACAAAAATGCTGGTTTGATCCAATATGACATCATATCACAAACGGCTTATTAAAAAAAATTGCTCAAGGGTGCCAGAGTGGCACCCTCCTGATTCTCAAAATATAGGTATATGACTATCACAATCTGTAATAAAATTGCATTAGTACGCACTTTCACACCTATGGCTGTTTTGGGCCTTTGGCCTCCAGACTAATACATAATCCAGATATCATCGATTCCAACCACAAGACTAACTCAGTAACTGCTTAGATAACATAAACAGACGGACTCCACACCCGGCAACGTACTACTTCTATCTCATTATGTGTTCACCTCCAGCGATGCCAGCACCTCCTTTCACATACCAGAAGTGTGATGTACTCGGTAAGTTGAGTCATGGGTGTGTAATAAAGACCAGAAATATCAGGGACACCGTCTCACTTATCTTCAACATTCGCCTGACAATACTATTACTGACATCTGTTCTTCACTCTGAATGGCGTACTAGTTATTTTGCCAGGTCTATAAGTTCCCAGTTGACGCTACTAACCTTGTGACTGCCTTGTATTTTCGAACGTGCACGATAACCACAGTACATAGCCTTGTCATAACAATTCCAATTTCTAATTTTTTATTCAATAAGACGGAGAATATATCCGGAGTCTTTAGACCATTAAATTTACTCAAATTCATCGATCATTGTTGTGTCACTCAGCGTAGCAAAACCAAGCGTTGCTGTGTCGTCTGATTTCACACACAAAAATGTCTGCTTTTAAATTTGTTATTTAACCCCATTTTTTTTTCTATACGTAGCTACTTTCTCGACGCACAGTATTTCTGCCGTAGATGCGGAATTAGGAGCGTGGGTTTAGGCGCCCGCACCTCACCATGGGTGGTCACTAAAGGGGCTGTCACATTACGGCGTATGGCGGAAGCGTATGGCGGCGTAGCGGCTTACGTCATATACGTCGCCATACGCCGCATACGCTACGCATACGCTACTCATACGCTACGCATACGCTACGCATACGCTACGCATACGCCGCCAGTGCCGCAACACGCCGGCGTATGTGAAGCCTATGATGCATATGCCGCCATACGCTTTCATAAATTCGTCCGTCCTTTTTTTTTTGTGCATACTAAAAAAAACACGACCTATGTGGGCGTATGGCCCAAAATGTCAAAAAATGTCCTAGCACGCTCCCATACGCTACGCATACGCTACGCATACGCTACGCATACGCTCCTCATACGCTCAAACACACCCGAAAGTGGCACCCGATGGCGTACATAGGTTTTCAATACGCTCCCGCCATACGCCGTAATGTGACAGCCCCTTAAGCAGTGTGAAAGTACGACGTCTGAACACTTTGACTTCTTGATACTGAATGCTTTATTCATCGTCTAGGGCCCTAAACCGCTGGCACCCTTTACCTCTGATGTCATCTCATTTACATACTCCTTTGTTCTCCACTCGTGCCTCGATGTCTTTTACACATATATTACAAGCACCGATGTTCAAATTTTCTGATAAATACCAGAGGCACCCTAAACTTCGGTGCACAGTGTAGGCCTTCTTGGACACACTACATCCCAGGTCGGATGAGTGGGGGGGGGGGGGGGGGGGGGGGGGGGGGGGGCACGGCAACATGTCCTGGAGTGGAACCTAGATGGCAGGGAGTCTTAGAACAATGGAGCAGCAGTGTGTCGATGATGGCAGGGTTGTGGGTTCTAATGTTGGGAGGCTAACAGTAAATGTCAGCGTTATTGTTATTATTATTATTATCATCATTATTTATATCCATTGATTACACAGGGGATGACTTCAAAAGTTGATTTGCTTGTTTGTTGTTTTACATCCTCATCAAAGGTCATATAAGGACGGGCACCGACTTGTGACAGTGCGCACTCATGGCGACTTTATATTATAGTGCTGCCCCACTGGGAGACCAGGCCACCGGCACCATGACCCAATATCCCACACAGTCACATTATCATGATGCTGTGCTAACCAGTCCTTGTCCTATCCTATTAGTATTAATGCTAAGCGCCAGGCTAGGTAGCGACAAGTATCAATTTTACAAGTAATTAATTTGCCTCATCTGGGATTCGAACTCCCAACTTTCCGCATGGGAAGCCTTCACCTCAGATGTTGCCAGGATGTAAAATCCCAACAAATAAAACAAATGACTATGCAGTGGAAATTTTAATATGCGGACAATTGGTCTTCCGCATTCCACTGCTCATCGCCCTATCCTAGTCATACCGAGTGCCAGACTAGGTTGCAACAAATATCAAAACCTACCAAAACGGGAGATGGACGCTCAAACCATTCGGCCATCCCGTCTGGTGTGCTATTTTATTATATATACTGTGGCATTTATTATTATTCTGTTATTTTATTGCACAGTGTTATATTTCATGTATTGCAGCCATCCATTTAAATGCACATCTCTTTATGTTTATATTGTTATTCTAATAGTGTTCATTATATATCTATTGTTATTTAATATTTGCATGGAGAAAGAATATAGTCTGAAATACTAAATTGAATTAAATAGAATACGCCGGTGCATATACATATTCATCAACTTCCACTTCACTGTGAACAAAGAATGTACTATGAAATAAAGAATTGAACTGAATAGAAAAGGAATACACCTCTGAAGACACATTTTCATCAACTTCCATTTCACTCTGAACAAAGAATGTATTATGAAATAAAGAATTTAACTGAATACAATACACCACTGCAGGTATATTTTCATAAAGTTCCACATCTCTATGTAAAAAGAATATACTTGAATTGAAAAAACACATACTACTGCGCCAGTCGGGTTGCGGTGCCAAGCTTCGTTCTGGCTGAGAACTTTCAACCGTGAATATTATTTAAAGCTGCATAGTCCGATGAAGCATCAAATTGTCAAAACCAAATATAGACTTGACTCTACAAATCTAACTTAGGTCATCATGTGCGGTTGTACATATCATGAAAGCTGCCTGCAAAAGTGTTGAAGTGCTGCTGGCTTTTGCAAGTTACCAGCGGCACTCTCTCAGGGAGCAAATAGAGGTTTCACACCGGCAAGAACATGTCAAGACAGGCGCAAAACTATTTGTCCCTGCAGTGACTGGCCCTTAATGCTGCCACAATGAAATGGTTTTCTGTTTAGGGTTTGCTCCCTTCACCTTCGATTCTGTCAAGAACCTGTACCACAAGGCACTGGTTTACAACTCTGCAGGGCAGGGGTGTCAAACTCCCTGAGGTATTGCTATACCTGCAATACCTGCATACCTGAATAGGTATTGCAGGTATAGCAGGTCCTAACTTAGGTATTGTTGCACTTATTAAGTATTTGGTGCCACAGAGAAGGGAATACTGAGACAATTTAATAGAACATGCTTTTGCTGAAGCCATTGGTGTCAGAGTCTCGGCCTGCTTGCCAAAACTAATTTTTAATTTTTTAATTTCAAATATCTCAAAATTTATCCATTTAAATTAAAAGTTATTTCAACCTTAAATAAGTGAGGTTATAACAATCAATTTAATATATTTATCACAGAAAAATGACCAAAGCTCAAAACCACCGGACTATGCAGCTATAAGAGTCCCGATTAATGGACATCTCTCTCTGAGGTTACCATGGGAGACGGTGCCATAGCAACCTGTGCATTCTCATAGACCTGCTCTTCCAAGACTACCCCCATTATGAGAAGGTGATGCTGCCCCCCCCCCCTGCTAGTCAGTACTTCTGCCCACCTTGTAACCCCCAACCCACCACCCCACCCACCCATCCTCCCCCCTTCTCGTCCCCAGAGTAGGTGGCGCCCCCTGCAGGTGTGCTCCCGTAATCACGGTGACAAATGGCTTCTGGGTAATGCGTTACTAACGATGCCATCGAGTTCTATCAACGGTTGGTTGTTGGAGTTTTACGTCCTGGCAATATCTAAGGTCACATCAGGACGGGTACCGACTTGTGACAGGGCCCACTCATGATGACTTCATAGTGCTGCCCCACTGGGAAATCATGCCGCTGGCACCATGACCAGATACCCCAGTCAGTCACATTATCCTGACACTGAGCTAACCAGTCCTTGCCCTATCCTAATAATGCTAGGCACCAGGCTAGGAACCGACAAGTATCAATTGTATAAGTCATTGGTTTGATTCAACTGGGAACCGAACTCCCGATCTCCCGATTCGGCCACTGCGCCTGGTGTACTATCAATGAAAATAGTTACGGTTCGTGTGTTATGGGTATCACCCCACTCCCTGTGTAGAAGACACATGCGTATACTATATCCTCACTTAATTCCATATTGGACAAATATCACCTAAGTTATCCGAATTTGGGTTAAACTATATATATTTATAACCTGTTGCCTCAGTAAATCTAATTGATAATTATGAGAATAATAATGCGAGATACAAAATAATATTCAAATTCAGGCGGTGACTGTCATGCATTTATTTAAATTCTCATACTTCGATAAAAGCATACAATTTTAGAAACCAAAGCACTTGCTTATATATATATATGTTATAATATAAGCAAATGCTTATAAGTTATATCCAGGTTTGATACTGGTGCACTCAGAAAACATGTATTACTGCAGTTTGGTGTTCTGTGCTATGTTAGTATGCTTGCAAATGATAAACAAAGCCCATATCAAACATGTATTACTGCAGTTTGGTGTTCTGTGCTATGTTAGTATGCTTGCAAATAATAAACAAAGCCCATATCAAACATGTATTACTGCAGTTTGGTGTTCTGTGCTATGTTAGTATGCTCTCAAATGATAAACAAAGCCTATATCAAACATGTATTACTGTAGCTTGGTGTTCTGTGCTATGTTAGTATGCTCGCAAATGATAAACAAAGCCTATGCTCGCAACTGGTAAACAAAGCCTATATCAAACATATATTACTGCAGTTTGGTGTTCTGTGCTATGTTAGTATGCTTGCAAATGGTAAACAAAGCCCATATCAAACATGTTTTACTGCAGCTTGGTGTTCTGTGCTATGTTAGTATGCTTGCAAATCATAAACAAAGCCTATATCCAACATGTATTACTGCAGCTTGGTGTTCGGTGCTATGTTAGTATGCAAATGGTAAACAAAGCCTATATCCAACATGTATTACTGCAGTTTGGTGTTCTGTGCTATGTTAGTATGCTCGCAACTGGTAAACAAAGCCTATATCAAACATATATTACTGCAGTTTGGTGTTCTGTGCTATGTTAGTATGCTCGCAACTGGTAAACAAAGCCTATATCAAACATATATTACTGCAGTTTGGTGTTCTGTGCTATGTTAGTATGCTCGCAACTGGTAAACAAAGCCTATATAAAACATATATTACTGCAGTTTGGTGTTCTGTGCTATGTTAGTAAGCTCGCAAATGGTAAACAAAGCCTATATCCAACATTTTAGTGTGCATGGCGAAATTAACTTTGCATTCTTTCACTTCAAATATCTCTTTTTTTTAAATAGCCCTTTAAAATAAATGCCATTTCAAACAAAAGTAATGTACATTATAATGATAAACCGAATAGAAATATTACAGAAACTCAAAAGCATCACATTTTATAACTTTAGGCCCATATAATTGCTAACTGATTGCACTTCCAATATTATATATAGTATTATATTACATATATTATATACAAAATAGTATATATTATATATATTATATATAATATAGATGTACCATATTATATATATATTATATATATATTAAAAACATATATTATATATTATTATATAAATATATTATTATATATATATTATATATATAATATATATAAGTATACTATAATATATATGTATATTTTAATATATATTGGCGAAGGTAGTCGGTGGGTGAATGTGCTGCCAGCATTCACCTACTCATGCGCCGTAGGCAGGAAGCTTGAGGCCTGAGGAGAGAGGGCGCGTACTATCGCAGCACCATCTACACATTTCTCAAAGAAACACTGATTAACATTATTATATCAATGTAAAATAATCCTAAGTGTAGCACCATAATTATACTTTGACTCTACTTTATTTTCACCTAAATTTGTCTAAGGACATCAATAAAGACCAATATTTCTGTACTAATAAACCTGGGTTTAGGGTGGATTTTGGGGGGTGGGGGGGGTGGGGGGTTTGGTGGGTTCTTGGTGGTTTTCTTGGGTTTAAAAGAAACAACGTTACCGGCTTTCCCATTTCATCATCTGAGACAGGTTCGTGGATACAGATGGCACTAATGCAGTCCCTCAAACACACCTCACACCCCACCGCACATCCCACCCCCACACACCTCCCCGCACCCAAACACCCACACCCACCCACACCCCACCCACACCCACCTTCCTGCTCTACTTCAGGTTAGCCCATGTCTTAATGTGTGTTCGTGTTCAGGGGCACCAGAGGCCAGGTCAGGGAAGGGAAGGGGCTAGGGCTGGGCTTGAAGTGTTGCTGCCTAAAAAAGGAACACACGATGAATGCATGGGAATGGGGCTAGCCTGGGCTTAAAGTGGTCTTTCCTAAACAAGAATACACGAGGAATGCATGGGAAGGGGCTAGCCTGGGCTTAAAGTGTTCCTTCCTAAACAAGAATACACGAGGAATGCATGGGAATAGGCTAGTCTGGGCTTAAAGTGTTCCTTCCTAAACAGGAATACACGATGAATGCATGGGAAGGGGGCTAGCCTGGGCTTAAAGTGGTCTTTCTTAAACAAGAATACACGAGGAATGCATGGGAATAGGCTAGCCTGGGCTTAAAGTGTTCCTTCCTTAAAAAAGGAATACTCGATGAATGCATAGGAAGGGGCTAGCCTGGGCTTAAATGTTCCTTCCTAAAAAAGGAATACACGAGGAATGCATGGGAAGGGGGCTAGCTTGGGATTAAAGTGTTCCTTCCTAAACAGGAATACACGATGAATGCATGGGAATAGGCTAGCCTGGGTCTTAAAGTGTTCCTTCCTAAACAGGAATACATGAGGAATGCATGGTAAGGGGCTAGCCTGGGCTTAAAGTGTTCCTTCTTAAACAGGAATACATGATGAATGCATGGTAAGGGCCTAGCCTGGGCTTAAAGTGTTCCTTCCTAAACAGGAATACAGGAGGAATGCATGGAAAGGGGCTAGCCTGGGCTTAAAGTGTTCCTTCTTAAACAGGAATACATGATGAATGCATGGTAAGGGGCTAGCCTGGGTCTTAAAGTCTTCCTACCTAAAAAGGAATGCATGTGGGTGTATTTGTAAATTGTTACATCACTTGTATTAGTTAGCAATTTGTAGTGCAATTTGATCAGATACTCAACTCATTTATCTTCAGAATTAATCTCATTACCATGTAAACTATTTTGAACTTGTATAATTGTGTGAATAATTTCTGCCATTACCTCTCCATAAAATTACTTTGCTCTACCTACTTCTGTAAGGTAATTGCTTATGACTAACCATTTATTGTTACACTAAGTCTACCTTGTTTAATGTATGAGAAGTCATTACGTTCACAATTTATTTTATTTTGTTAATGTAATAAGCCGGTGCTTTTTATTCAATAAAAATGTTTGTGAATAACTGCCCCAACAATGGCTAGAAGACCAGTTCCCCAGCACTGAGGGGAGGGGGACTTAGAGGAACAAATATAATATATTCATTATTAATCAATATTGTTATTAATAATATATTATCAATAAATATTATTTATTAAAACAATCTAGGCGAAAATAAACATAATCTATAATATTTTATTTTAACAAAATATTTATCTTGGGGGAGGGGTTATTAATTGTTCCAAATAATTGTGTGTCAGCATCAAGGCAGTGGTCTTCTGACTGGTGCATGGTAATAGTTATTTACCTTTTTGCACATAATAAGATGGATTAGAAAGACAATTGAATAATTAATTAGTGAAATATACGAGAGAATAGTCAGCCTTCACTGAATATATCACTACTACATTAATACTAAATTGCAGCTGGTTACTCTTCACCATGTTGCTACGGAAGGATTAAAAGCGTGTTAGGTTGGTAAAGGGCCTGTCACACTACGACGTATCACCTCAACGTGCGCCAACGTATCTGATTTTCGACCAACATGTCAGCGTATGTTGGCATACATTATGTGTACATTGGGCATACGGCGTATATGTTCTGGATAGGTCGGTATATGTCGTTTTACGTCGAGGCGCATCGATGCTCTGAAAAAAATTTGTGCCAGCTCAAAATTTTCAACTTGTGTCGACGTGTGGCTCATATGTTGAACGTACACTGCGTGTATGTTTGGGATACATCGGCGTACGTTGGAAATACATTAGGGATAAGTAGGTATACGTTGCTGAACGTTAGCCTACGTTCAGCCGGTGGGAACGCGCAGTCCGCACACAGTCCGTGTACTGCCAACAGATGCATTAAGTACTCTTAACGTACTTCGAACATATGCCTGCCATATCTCCAGCATATTTAACATATACGCCATACTTCTAGTGATGGAGTAACGTATGTAATGTTGGTCAGCATTCCGTGAGCATATGGGAGCATTTTGCAAATGTTTTGCAAACATTTTCCGAGGCACATGAACGGTCTCATACACTAGCAATATGTCAGAGATACATTCTGCATACGCTACATACTTTGTGTGTAAGTTGAGTATATATATGCCCATTTTTACCCCCCACCGCTGAAAAGTTTGAGGAATGCCGACGTACTGGCAAATTTTCTAACGTTGAGCATGCACTGACGCCGTACGTCGTAGTGTGACAGGGCCTTAACAAAGGTGGTGATAGTGGTGATGTGAGCCATAGAAAGCTGGGGAGAAAGGTGTGAACCCCCCGACCCCCACCCTACCCTAACAAAAACAACCCAAAAACGACAACAAAAACAAAAGTAAACGCACAAAAAACAACAAAAGAACCTTCCTGAAATGGCTAGAAATGGCTGGAAATTGCTGGAAATGGCTGGAAATGGCTGGAAATGGCATTTCAGGGCCTCTAGTTTTCAAATTATCAAAAGAAAACCCCACATCCTGTGCATATGTGTAGCGATGTGCAGTGCTGCAGTATGCTTCACTCCCACTGTAGCCTGGATAGAAGGTCAACCAGTATTCTACAACTGGTTTATCAAAGCCTGTGGTAGTGCTGTCCTGTCTGTGCGAAAGTGCATATAAAAGACCCCTTGCTGTTTATCGGAAATAGTAGCCTATGTGTCGGCAGCGGGTTTCCTGCAAATAAATATGTAAGAATGACCATATGTTTGACGTCCAATAGCCGATGATATGAAAATCAATGTGCTCTAGAGCGTGGAGGCGTCATTACATAAAACTACTGGATAGAGGGTCCGACACTAACTAGTCGCTGGGTGGACACCGACGTTGGTACCACGGAAGTGACGTATTAGCAAGACCAACAAACACTTTCAGAACACCATTAGTTATAGGGAAAGTAGGGCGGGGATTGAACCTCTCATCTGAAGAATGATTTCGAGCTGATTGTGATCTGCTCACGCATAGGCAATCGAGCAGCCACTGCTACCCAATCTCCAGAATGGTGTCTAAATCATTGCTGACTACCATTTGACGTATGTGTTCAGCTGATTTAGGATATCCGTCTGATTTATGCGTGCGTGTGTGTGTGTGGCGGTGGGTGCGGGTTCCCTTTTTCAATATTTTCCAGTGTTATCCCCGTTCCGCATTAAGAAAGACTAGAAACCAATTGGGGTTTCTTCTGCGCGTCATAATTTGTATTCCTACAAATATTACTTAATAAATCTATCTTGTTTTAATGTAATGTTAAAGCCGCAGAATCCAATGCAAACATCACATCTTCAAAAGCAAAAAGTGTACATATACTCGGTCCTGCACATCTATTGCATTCTGTAAATGTTCATCGCTGCATAAAAGGAATACTAACGCAATTTATTAGAACTTATCGCTGGACCAGACGGGATGGCCGAATGAGTTAGAGCGTCCGTCTCCCGTGTTGGTAGACCGTGGGATTGTGAGTTTGAACCCTGGTCGAGTCAAACCAATGACTTATAAATTGATACCTGTCGCTTCCTAGCCAGGCGCTCGGCATTATTAGGATAGGGCAGGAACTGGCTAGCTCAGTGTCAGGATAATGTGACCGAGTGGGATATCCGGTCATGGTGCTGGCGGCCTGGCCTCCCAGTGGGGCAGCACTATAAAGTCACCAGGAGCGCGCACTGTCACAAGTCGGTACCCATCCTGATATGACCTTAGATGTTGCTAGGACATAAAACAACAACAAACAAATAAACAAAACCTATCGCTGCTGATATGTTAAGCATATCAGTGTGTACCAAAATAAATAGAGCATATTTTCACTTCAAGTATCTTAAAAGGACCCAATAAAACAATGTGTTTAATTACTTAAAATCAAAGTGAAGTAGATAATACAAGATCAGTCGAATATCTTGATTTAAACAAAATATATAGTAGAAACTCAAGAACTATCGGATTGTGCAACATTACCGGAATTCCCCATAAAGTCACAGCAAAGTTACCATTCGGCTAGCCTATATAAAGATGGCGAATTCGAGACGGCAGTCACTTCGATGCAGCAGCGGACAGGACTAACACAGAAAACCAAATATGAGCTGGGATAATGTGAACTTACAAGTCAGGGCACTTCTCGGTGGCGCCACCTATAGGGCTTCCTCTCACCTAGTCACTCTGCACCGAATCACACACAGCCTTGTCAACATCTGCACCTTGCAGACTTTTACCACCCACCCGACACTCTATCTCACTCGGGCTGAGTGTAATCGTCCCTCCATTGAATCAACACTTCACAACATCTCATCTGCAACAGAGTCACACCATCATACCACGAATAATACATGTCAGGCTATGGATAACACTTAACTAGCTCTTAGCCCCGTTATGATATGACCTCAGATGTTGCCAGGACGTAAAACTCCAGCAACCAACCAACCAACCTAACTCTTACTAAGTGAAAGTTCTGAGCCTTCCAACAAACCTTTCCCACTGAGCTTGCACAGAAAGATTCTACCTAAAACATTCATATTCCCCTCCTCTTTCAAAGAGTTTGTTTATTTGTTGTTGTTTTACGTCCTAGCAACATCCAAGGTCATATCAGGACGGGGTGGTTCACTTAGTTCTAAGTGTGTTTCTTTAGTTTTCATTTTTATTTTTATTGGCACGAGTCCGAGTTCATTTGTCTCGCTTAACTGAATTGTCAATATTCACATACATATATCATGATTTACATTTTGTGTATAAACGTGTGTGGCCACACTGCAACAACTTGCCGATACGGATCAAAAAGTTATAATAACCTCACAATATGTCCCAACGGCGCCTACTTCACAACGAGCAAGTAACTTCCGTCCCATTGGTCACGTGGCTACAGATGGAGGCAGCAAAATGTGGAGCTTTGCTGGTTTTGTTTACCCAGCATGCATAGCGTCATCTATGTTCACTAAATCTCGTCTGCTTTGATTGACATTTCAAAGAATAACATTCAATAGCATAAGATCATTCACTTAATAAATATACACATGTTCCATGAGACCTAGATAAAGGATTCACCCAGGACTCGCAGTACACGGGTGAACGACAACGTAGTGTAAATATGGGCGAAAATAGCCTTAGTATGGAACAGGAAGTACAATGCCTGGCTCCAGTGTCAAATGGTTACTTATATCGGCACAGAGTTGGTGAAATGGGAGAGAATGCAAAAAGACGAGATGGCAGCCATAGAACGCCATCGATTTCACTTTTAAATCTTATTAAACTAGATGTTTTATTATATTTTTCAACTCAAAGGTAGCGGGGAAATATGAAGACATACACAAAGAATAAATGTTGCTTCTTAGATTGTGAAATTAGGCTCTCATAAAGACTCATTTCATTCGCCCGATTTTTCGACCGTTTGTATATAAGGCTGGTCTTCACCCGTGTACTGCGAGTACCGGGTGAATGTTTTATCTACATGAGACCGTGCTGTTATTTTTACATCAGATGACATTTTGTCAGAACATGCAATCACTGCTGCCAATTTGGATTTCCACCGCTGTGTATAACTTACTGTGTCATCAAAGGCCAGTTGCTCTCATATCATGTCTATGTGGTGTGGGATGTTAAAAATCCTTTGGGTCGGTAAAGGTTTATGCTCAGACTTTCTATTGAGTAAATATCTAATGGTGAAACAAGTTTATTCAGACTTATCCATGATAGGCAGTATAAATCTACAAGACAAAAAAACTAATTACAATAGGCATATTCTACTTGGTGACGACGTCTATAATTGACCGGTAGAGACAGCATCAATTGCACTGCGGTGACCTGGTATGATTCGAAGCTCACTTTCCTAGAACAATCTGTGCACATGGTATTGGTAGGCAATAATTCACATTGTGAATGACAAATAATATTGGCTCAACCACAAACATGGAACAAAGAAAAGAGGAGGTCGAAAACGAAATGAATTCCTTCAGTTCTTTTATGACAGTAATCACAACCGAAAGAGATTGGAAATACACATGATAAATGTCGCAAGTAAGGATTTTGCCGATTTTTGGTAGCAGCAATGTTTACCTGGATCAGAATAGGAAGGATCTTATGGCAGTTTAAAAAAAAAGAGTAAAACTTGTTTTATTTAATGACGCCTCTACTGCACATTGATTCTCGTATCCTTAGCTATTGGATGTCAAACATATTATCATTCTGGCATATATTTCTTTGGAGGAAACCAGCTGCCGCCACATAGGCTACTATTTACAATAAGCAGCAAGGGGTCTTTTATATGCACCTTCCCACAGACAGGACAACATATACCGCAGCCCTTGATGGACCAGTTGTGGACAACTGGTTCTTAAGGCTGCCTCATAAGAAGTGACACTTGCACTGCAGATAGAAAATTCCACTTGCAAGTATCGAACAGGATGATCTAGCTGATAGAGACTGTTTCTTGTGTGAGAGGTCGTGAGTTTGATCCCCAGCATCTGGCTACAACCATTGCTACTATTGTCACTCCCTCGCCTGGTGATTATCAGTGCCAGAATAGTGGACCGAATGGTTGTATCAGTGTCAGGATAGTGTGATTGGAATATTGCATTATGCTGCCGGTGGCTGGAAATCTCAGAGGGTTACAGTGCCACTGGCACCTTGACGTGATATCTACCCGACCCTATTATTATTACCCCTACCTCAGAGCAATCATAGTAGACCCCACCTGACCTGTCTTGACCCGTCTGTTTAACTAACATTTGAGGGTTTGGGTTAGGGTTAGGGTAAAAAATCCCGGTAGACCGCACGTTATAGTACCACTGAAAAATCCATGCAAGCACCACTCTGTGAATTCATACTTACAGTATAAATATCTGCAATTGATACGACCAGAAGACCAGTGCCTCAGCATTTAAGAAAAAGGTGTATATTCTGCGGAATCAATGTTTACCTACCAAAAGACACAAAGCTGCCACGAAGGGAAATATTTCATAAACACTGACCATATATGGCAGTTAACGGCATATGTGATGCTTTGTACTTGCTTTGTATATGCTTGACATCACTCTCACAGCAGATAGCTAAATGGAGAGCGGCAGTCAAGTAATGAAAGCAGTCTTTGTCACATCGCGACCGACAGCATGATAATGATGATGATGTACTTCTATATATGATGAGCTGAGCAAAATTGTCTAAACGAGAAAGGATGAGAGGGAATGGGGCGCTTCTTTTCAAACTAATAAAGGTATTTGTAAATTGTGAAATCTTGAATCCTGAAAGACCAGACAGGATGGCCGAATGAGTTGAGCATCCGTCTCTCGTGTTGGTAGGTCATGGTATTCGAACCCACGGGTTCGAACCCAGGTCGAGTCAAACCAATCACATACAAATTGATACTTGTCAATTTCTAGCCAGGTGCTCGGCATTACCATGATAGGGCAAAGGATTGGCTGGATCAGTGTCAGGATAATGTGACCGAGTAGGATATCAGGTCATGGTGCTGATGGCCTGGTCTCCCAGTGGGGAAGCACTATAAAGTCACCATGAGTGTGCACTGTCACCAGTCGGTATCATCCTGATATGACCTTAAATGTTGCCAGGACGCAAAACTCCAGGAACCAACCAACTAAATCCTGAACTGCACATGTGCATCTGAGCGCTGTCACAGTCACGTGATCAGATTCTGACGAAGCGTTCCTTATCACAAATACCCTGCCCTGATTGGTTACTGCCTGTCACATTCAATCACATATTCATCATTATCATTTGAAATAATAAAATGAATCCAATTAAAAAAAATGTTTATTTAAAAAAGCAGAAATCCAATTTGCAGAGCTGAGGATCTGTTCAGTGATATTGCACGTGATATATTGCTTTGATTCCCACGCATGATGTCAGCTGTGTGATGTAGTTTTGAACCCTTTACCTATGTGAGGACGGGAAGCGGGTGTCCTCCCGAAAATGTGCATGTGTGTGGCTGTGCAAGTGTCGTGGAACTACGGGGGTGAGGTAATGTGTTTGAAACATGTCGCAAACATTCCAACTGCCTAATGTCACGTGACCAGCAAATTGGGATATAATCAAGCACACAACCCTCTTATAACATACAGTAAAACCTCTCGAACCGACCACCTCCAGAGATTGACCACTCCCCTATGCCAATCGCTCTATATATATAAAGGCCCTGATTTATATATAACAATTCCTCCGTTGCAACTGACCCAGTACTAACGCAGTGGGAGGAGAGTTTGGCAGATGGTGGCGCCACCAGTACAAATTAGAAGGTTGGTTGGGCAGGTATAGAGTATAGGTTCCCTTCCATACATTTATACTCGCATAATACTGTCATGGGGGCAGTGATGAAAATGGGAAATATTGCGCCTCGAGCAGAACTCGAACCCACATCTCTTTGCATTCCTGGCCAGTGTGCTAACCATTACACCAACTAGTCTCACTGATATTAGTACACTACCCACACATACCTGTCTATGTGGCTCCTTGCCTGAGAGGTCAGTGCAGACCACTAAACTCGACCCCCTGGAATTGTAAGTCTTTTAATGCTTACAATTACATACATACAGGAAATGCACTTACATATACATACATACACAAGGTAGGTTCAACAACTATACAGCGTGTAGCTTGTACAGGATCCTGGTTACGGGACAAGTGTCATGGGGGGTGATGAAAATGGGAACTATTGCGCCTAGAGCAGGACTCGAACGAACATATCTTTGCATTCCGGGCCAGTGTGCTCACCAGTACACCACCTAGGCTCCCTGATATTACTACACTACCCACGACTACCTGTCTATGTGGCTCCTTGCCCGAGAGGTCAGTGCAGACCACTACAATACATTAAGCATCACACATATATTAGTATACATACACACGCCTCGACTGTTAGTGTTACCTTCGGTCAGATAGCGTCGGATTCTGTCAGCGCGGTCAACGCTGCGCATTAACAGGAACGCGCGGTAATTGCGTTAGTCAGTTTCTATCTCTTGCGTCAGCAGTGAAGGAAGTCGTCAGCTGTAGCAGGAATTAACCAGTAGGGCGCCAGCTGATTGGCTGATACTAAGCTGTGTGACTTCCTACAGCTCATGACGGTGCGATGTCGTATCATGACTCCGTGGGGAGATGGGAGGGAGGCTTTTAATAAATAGATCTGCCATGTGGAAATCATCTTGTTGTGCAATCATAATATAATGTGCCATATCCACAGATTGTCACTCTCTTTGTGTCTGTCTTTATATAAATATATATATGCTTAAAAGTATATATGTAATATATTAATTTTAAGCATATATATATATATGCTTTAAGTTATATATATATATATATAGATATATATATATAGATATATATATATATAATATACAGTAAAAGCTCTTTAACTCGACCGACCATGGGACTGACTTTAAATGGTCCATTTAGGGAGGTGGTCGGTTTAGGGAGGTTTTTTTCATCATTACAATGGTATTGTATGGGCGATCCTTTGGGGCCCAAATAAAGTAATCGATATATTTCTTTTTTTATTAGAATTCGATAGCAATTATACCTTCCATAAGGATTTTTGCTTAATTGGAATTCAATAGAAATTATACCTTCGATAGAATTGTGTGTATTGCAATTCAATGGAAGTTATGCCTTTCATAGATTTTAACTGGTTAATTGTTTAATGTTTTGCCAGTTTCATTCTGCGCATTCCAACTGTTCCCTGCTTCCTGTTATCAAGCAATCACCGCTCAGCTTTACCCCACCTCCCCACCCCCCAACCCCACTCACAGTACCCCCACCCCACCCCCACCCCGATATTCTCCTCCATCTTCCTCGACTACCTCTTCTTCCCATCCTTCCTAATACAGTGAGTAATAATGTACCCACACACTTGCTATCTGGACCACACTTCGTCCACACCTCTCTCTATCTCCTCTCCGCTGGCCATGCTCCTCCTTGATTATGTCTGAAAAGACTTCCAGGTGGGGGAGCCTGCCAGCATTTCACTTTCTACTCTTACTCTGTCCGTGTCTTTGGCTTGCCGGCTGGTCACCATAGAGCAAATAGACACGGTATTTTGACTCAACTCTCTTCATTCCTCTTTCCTATACTCTACCCTTTTTTTTTCTCCCAGGCTTACTTCTCCCCCTGATCAAAGGAGTTGTTTGCTTGGGTGGGCTCTCGCTTTGGTCTTGTTGCTGGAACCGCTGGACGCACCTTTACCGGTCCCTTCTTCGTAAGCCCTTGCTGCTGTCTGCTGGATACAAGTGCTGTGCTACCGCCGGACCGGAGTGATTCGGGGCTGCTCCAACTACTCATCATTTAATCATTGTAAAGACATCCCTCAGCTTCTACAACTGTCCCACCAGAAGATTAATCTTCAACCAAAGATTGGGCCGATTTATCGGTGCCTTTCTATATTGTTGCAGTTCTGCAGCCGGTAACCGTTGTAAGGTTACAAACACCCCAGAAGTCAAGTCAGTGAAGGGTACCCACATTTAGTACATTATATCCGAATATATATTCGAAATATATTCGAGAATTTCTCCCTTTTATTTGTCCCGAGAGCAACTGAATAGAAGTTTATACAAAAGTTGGGGGAAAGTTGTTTGTCAACTTGAAGTGCACATCAAAAGAGAATAATATTAAAAATACAAAGAAGAAGATGGAAGCTATTCATTACACATGCACAAAAGAATCTTAGCTCGTGGACTGAAGTAACTAGATAAGATGATTATCTGCCATTGTTATAAAAGCTCCACTTCTTAGTGGACCATAAATGCCGCAGTGCTGTCACCCAGGTCTAATGAGGGTATTAAACTTGCATAGTCCGATGGTGTTGAGTTTCTGTAATTTTTCTGAGATAAATAGATTAACCTGACTAATATAATCTACCTTACTTTAGCTTCAAGTCCTGTTTATTTTAAACAGTTAGGTTTTTGAGATATTTGAAGTGCAAACATGTCAAATTAGTTTTGGCAAGCTTGCCAAAACTCTGACCCCATAGGCTTTAGCAGTAACAGGTACTATTAAATTGCCTCAGTATTCCCTGCTATGTGGCAACAAATGCTTAATACGTGCATCAGTATCTAAGTTAGATATGTAGAATCAATTCCAGTAATTGTTTTGGTTTTTAAAATTTGATACTTCATCGGAGCTTTAATATCAACCATGGTGGTGACAATATATGCATACGCCACAGTCAATCTCTCTCTCTGTCTCTCTGACTCTCTCTCTCTCTATATATATATATATATATAGTTGGTTGTTGCGGTTTTACGTCCTGGCAACATATAAGGTAATATCTAAGGTAATATCAGAACGAATACCGACTTCTTCAATGCGCACTCATTGTGATACTGCCCCAATGGGATACCAGGTGCCAGCATCCATGACCTGATATCCCACTCAGTCACATTATCTTGACACTGAGCCAACCAGTCCTTGCCCTATCCTAATAATGCCAAGCACCTGGCTAGGAAGTGCAAGTATCAAGTTTGTAAGTTATTTGACTCGACCAGGAATTGAACTCCCAACCTTCTGCACAGGAGGCCTGCCCTCTACCGATTCGGCCAAGGTGTACGATATATATATATATATATATATATATATGTATATATATATCTAGTTTAGTTTAGTTATACAAACCTTACCTGGGTACAAATAATGGATAACATGTGTTTTCCCGATGTACTAGCCTCGGATAGTTGTGGGTCCGGGAGAAGGAAGCACATCCGCGTCCAGCAATCTTTTACATACTTTATAGGGTAAAATATTATCTCAATATTCTATGGATACTTAAGTGTTTCCGCTTTGCCACAAGCAAACATGATAGTCGTGGTAGGGTAGGGTGGGCGGGCCCTGACCCATGACTATCTGAGGCTAGTACCTCGGGAAAACACCAGTTATCCATCATCTGTACCCAGGCAAGATTCATATACCCATATTATTTTACCTCAGTACTAGGCCTCTAGCTACTCGTAGTCCAGGGAGAATTTTACGTAGTCTCATTTTTTATCCTTCTATTATTAATATTGTAAACATACTATAATGTTTTTAGTGCAAAATAATAATTTTGTATTTCTCCCCCGTCTTTAGTCAGTGAGTAGGCGAGTGGCCAGGCCGCTTGGCTTTTCTAGTCGTTTGTTGTAATGTTTTGCAAACGATCTAACCGTCTTCCACCCCGCATGTGCAAGTATTCTCTTAACTGAGATTCCTAACTGTCTTGTCTTGCCTTGGAGACCATAGCGTCCAGTATTCACGTTTAAGCACTTTGATGGTCCATCTCACAAGTGTGTCTCTGGAGATAGCCTTATGTGGTTTAATAAAGCTGATAAGAAACCATCTGGAATTCCTTATTCCACGTGACTTGGATATATATGCCCTAATTGCTGACACTACACAAATCCGTTTATCCTCCGGAAACCTATTTACATGTACCATGGGCAGTGGGTCCCCTGTCTGATTCGACTTTAGTAATGTCTCTAAATCGAAAGTTGCCTCATCCTTATCTATGTCTAGTCCATCCAGAGAGAGTGCCACAATTGTTTTCACCTTTGTGTCCCATCACTAGCAGTAATAGCACCGCTAACTTAAAACCTAGTTCCTTCATTGATAATGTCTATGCCTTAGCCATGACTTGAATAACTTAAATACTACTGACACATCCCAAAACCTATTATATTTGGATTTGGGTGGGTTTCTTTCATACACCAAGCTAATGAACCAGTATACTAACTGATGCTTTCCAATCGTTTGTCCATCTATTCTTGGTAGAATAATTGAAAGTGCACATCTTGCTGCATTAATTGCACCAAATCCTATCCCTTCATCTTCTAACATTCTTAGAAATCTTACAATTTGGGCTATTGCAGGTTTTAATGGTTTGACTCCTTTAAGAAGACAATCGAGTCTCCATTTCTTTAAATAACTTGTGTATAATTTCACCATTCCTTTCCTCCAGGCATGTGAAATTAGTCTTTTTTGTGTAATCTTGTCTAAACCATATTGTTCTAAATGTTTTCTTAAAAAAGTAATGCCAAAAGGGGTGTCATTCACACGTCTCTGTGGACTGTAAGTGGTCCTTGATGTTGTAGGTTGTTCCTTTCTCGTGGAAACCTGAGCATGTCTTTTGCTTCTAAGGTTACTGCTGCTAACCATGGTTGTGTGTCCCCTGCTGGTAATATCAGTACTGCAGGTGAGTGATCCATCTTGATCTTCCTGACCACTCTGCTGATAATGCTGAATGGTGGGAATATGTAATAAAACTTATTATTCCAAATCAGAGAGAATGCATCTATTCTCCAGGCTTCTGGCTCTGGATGGCAAGACACATATTTTGGTAACTTTTTATTGTTGCGTGATGCAAATAAGTCACTTTCTGGTTTGCCCCATTTATCACAAATGTGGTTAAAAATACTCTGATTTAATGACCATTCGGTATTTTGACTGCATGGAATATGTGCTACTGTTAGCCATAAGTTGTGTTCCTCTGCCCAGTCCCAAATTAGATTGGCTAAATGGTTACATGGTTTGGAACGAGTCCTTCCCATATTACGTTGTAAGCCATGGCTGTCGTGGTACCTGTTAATACCCTAACATGATTTTTAGGTAGATGAACTAGACTACGTAGTCCTAGATAAATAGCTCTAAGTTCTAGTACATTTATGTGATCGGAGATTTTATCTTCCATCCACCAAGCACCTGTTGCCTGTTGGTCTCTGTGAGCACCCCATCCTTCTACTGAAGCATCTGTTGTAACTGTAGTAGTGGGCTCTCCCATTCTGATGGGGTTGGGAAAATTATTAATGCGTGACAGCCACCACATAATATCTTTTAGACCATCTGGCGAAATTGTCATGGGCCGGTCAAAGTTTCCTTTACTGCGAGCTAACACTAAGTTCTTATCTATTTCTAGCGATTTAACATGGGCCTTGCCATATAGAATAGTAGGAGCATAGGCTATCCTAATTCTTATCAGTATTGCGACTTGTCATATCTTCGGTTTGTTCAATTGTAATAATTGGTTTGCCGTTGTTATAAATTTATCAACTTTCTGTTTCGTTAATGAAATGGTCATTTTTGTGGTGTCAATCAAAAATCCAGAAACTTTAACTTCTTTGTTGGTGTTAATACTGATTTAGTTTCATGTGTGTAGAATCCTAATTTTTGTAATGTCTCACATAGTTTGTCTACTGCTGTCTGACAATGTTGTTGTGTTTGTGCAACAATAAATGAGTCATCAATATAAGGAAACATAATAAGTCCTTCCCTAGACATGTGGGAAAATATAGGTTTAAGTAACCTTGTTAAAATGCGTGGAGTGCAAGCTCGTCCGGTAGGCACACATGTGAACTCATAAAGCTTGTCATTCAAACAAAACCTGAGATATTTACAATCAGGTTTATAGATTGGTACTGTATAGTATGCATCTCTGAGATCCACACTGGCTAGCCAGGAGTCTTATGTTACTAAGTCTCTAGCTGTGTCTAATGAAAACATTTTGAAATGTTTGTTCTCTACTAATTTATTAAACCATGTTGCCCGGTTTGTTGTCCAGTTCGACACCTTCGAAAATCCTGCCTCGTCTTCTTGAAGCGGGTAGGATTTGCGTTTGTGGATTTCTTTTTGTCCATTTCCATGTGTTTCCCACACTTGGATCTGGTCTCCACTTGTTTGAACAAGTGTTGGAGTTGCCCACCAAAGATCTTAGTGTTGTCCAGTGGCTTCCCTTTCACAGGCTTGGGGGCAAGGAATAATGTATATTCCTTCCCGTCGTTGTCCAAGACCTTCTTGGATCTCGCCTCTTCTTTACCTGCATCAGTGCAGAGCGCCTTAAAGACATTTTCAAAGTGGCTGTCGGAGAGGAAATTGCTGGTCACTATCAGCAGCGCAATTCCTCCATCCATCTCCTCGCACAGTGACGAGAACTTGTTCTCAGTCATCATCATGTTAGCAATAGGTATGATGGCTGATAGAGCTGAGAGTACACCTTTGTGTACTGTGTGAAGAACCGCTTTGAACTTTTTACGTTCCTCACTCAGCTTCACATCGGCGTCTATCTCTTTGATTCCGGGATCCCTTTGATCCCTGTGAACCTCTCAGCCAGCTTCATAATGACTTCAGCTGGCTTGAAGGTATTGAAGTGGCCGCACGTTTAGTGTCCAAGTCAGAGTTTGTTGAAGACGAGTCTGACGAAGAATCTGAAGAAGAGGATTTGTTCTTCTTCCTCTTCTTGGATTTTTTCTTACTCTTTTTCACCAGCGGCTTCTTCTTGCATGCCCTGGTGAACTCATCTCCATCAGAAGACTGCGCCTTCCTTTTGTGTTTGCGTTTGCATTTGCACACAACCACAACAACATCGTCAGAAGAGGCCTGATCCTCTGAAAGATCCTCCCGATCGGAATCTTCCGAATCCAGGACTGGCTTCCTGCTTCTGATAGCCAGCGCTTTGGAGGGAAGCATCTCCTCCATCTTCTGTTGAAACGAGCACGCAACTTGTTCATCTAGATCAGCTGGGCCGGGCTCAGAGCCCCCACCTCATCAGAATCTCTTTGTTCTGGTGACCTTTGCACCCATACTGGCGGTGAGGGGTCTTCATCTTCACTCAGCGCTCAAGGTGTGTCAGCCTTATTCCGCTTCGTAGCTATGACTGGGAGTCTGTAAAGCACCAAAACCAAATGGTTAGGCATTATTCAAGCTGAATATCACACACGTAATTAAAACATAATTATCCGCAGTGTTAAATGGTGTTAAATCCGTATTTAAACCGTTTTTAACACAGGCGTGTGGGTAATAGACTGTTGTAGGTAAACGATATGGACAAACAACCGAAACCAAACGAGGGGTAGGGACCAGTGTAATGGTCCCTCCCACACTCTCTCTCCTATAAGCTTCTTCCACCTGTGGCTTTCTCCAACAACCAAGCTACTCACAGCATTAGTTCTTCCGCTACCGGTAGAGGGTGTTGTAGGCTAGAAATCCTCTCAAACTTTACAACAGAGCATGCTGCACATTGAGCTGCTACTCACATTAGTTCTTGTCACTGCCATCAGAGGGCAGGTTGCGGGTGGATAAAGTCTACAGCCTCTCTCAGTCTCAGTGACAATCTCAGTAAAAATTCCTGATACATCCACTCACTCCTCTCGGGCAATCAGAGATTTGTAAAAACAGAAGACCATCAGCGATGATTTAGAATTCATGGAAAATAATCCCGCAAGTTGAAGAAAATACTAAAGGACTCGGAGGTATGCCTCATAATACAATTTGGGGAATCTAAAAGAAACCCAGGAATAAATCCTATTGATGTAAGTGGCTCCTCCCAAACATCTCTCCATTCGGGAATGGGTGGAATTATCAAAGAACAATGGCTGCATTGTTCTACCGATGTTACAAAACTATCATAAATAAGCTGTAAAACAGCAATATCCTAAGAAAAAGTCTTAAAACTTTATGTATCTGAATGCTAACATGAACTGTACCAAGCTATCCAGTTAAAATGATACTAACCTGGTTGGTTTTGTAGTTAATGTAGAAAAACTGCCGGAGCTACTCAACGAACGTCCTCCCGTTGTGAGTTGATAATGCTAATTGCTGGACCCGGATGTGTTTCCTTCTCCATGGACTACGAGTAGCCAGAGGCGTAGTACTGAGGATATATATATATATATATATAAGTTATTATGTGGATATAAATAAAGGTATTATGTGGATATCAATAAAGAATGCCTCCTAATGTCTTTTTATCGATATCCTTCTGTCATCAGTACAAATTGGTAAGTTTGTAGGACCGGATTAGATTATAGGTTTCCTTCTGTAAATATATACTTGCATAATATATTATACATTATATATATATATATGTATACGTGCATGCCTCACCTGTTAGCATTCGCTTCAAACAACAACAAAACTCCATTTAAAAGATACTTATCAAAGGTAACAAGAATATTCATAATGAGGCCGGAAGAACAATGTTCCAGTGTGGGGGGAAAACGTTACTTAATTCGCTTAATAAAATATTGATTACAAAAGAAACACCGGCAACAAAAACAATTTTACAAAAGAATTCAAACATCAACACCCTGCTGAATTAAAACTGTGTTATTTGATTATTGGAACACATGGCCTCCCTGTATAATTCTTTTTAAGAAGCTAGTGCAGTGTATTTAACTCTGAATGATTTGAAATGGTTTGTTCTGCTAAGGAAAAAGAAAGGTAAGGAAAAGTAATGAAGTACCAGAACAAAAATATCGAGTAAATTAATGTTCCACTAATATAAGCGTTGTGTGTGATATCTACTCACAATCAGTGCCTATTCTCTATTGACATTCCAACAGCAAATGGATGTGAAAAATGGCCCTTCTGCAGGACCAAAGTTATGCCTCCCCCCACACACACACCCACACACACCCACATACCCCCCCCCCCACACACACACACACACTTTAAGGAGTTCTACCAGTATGTGTGTTGTGAGTTCTGCTGGTCAATCAGGAAGGACTGAAGTTGCAACCCAACACGCCGAGCCCCAGCTTCCACAGCCGAAGGTAGGGCAGGTGATGGAATACACGTACACAAAGTGCGAACCACCAGGCTACTAAAGTACCTCATTCCTATACGGTAGGTACATCCAATGAACAGCGCAGAGTAAAGTAAAGCTTGTTTTGTTTAACGACACCTCTAGAGCACATTGATTTTCGTATCATCGGCAATTGGACATCAAACATATGGTCATTTTGACATATTTCTTTGGAGGAACCCCACTGCTGCCACATAGACTACTCTTTCCGATAAGCAGCAAAGGGTCTTTTATATGCACTTTCCAACAGACAGGACAGCATATACTGCAACCTTTGATAGACCAGTTGTGGACCACTGGTTGGAACGGAAAATAACCCAAACTGCAAATGGGTCCACTGAGCATATTCGATACGATGACCGACACCTTCACAGGTGGACATGCTACCGCCTGAGCTATGTCCCGCTCCCGTCACAGCGAACAATCCATTGAACCTGCATAGTTCGAGGGAAGTATCAAATTTTCTAAACCAAAGCACATACCTAGATTTTATGCTACATGTTTATGCTACAGGTGCACTCATTGAATATTTATTGCAGTTTGCTTCTCTTGTGTTATGCTAAGAACTCTATGGCCGAATCAGTAAGAGTGATGGCTGTCTTCCCGATTGGGTTCCAATTGAATAGTCCGATGGCTTTCAGTTTCTGCCGGGTGTATTAGATTGGTATATTAGGTTGATCGCTATAACCTGCTACCCACAGGCACGTTGCTAGATAGTGGGATTCGAACCCACGGGTTCGAACCCTGGTCGAGTCAAACCAGTGACTTAAAAATTGATACTTGCCACTTCCTAGCCAGGCACTCGGCATTATTGACCTAGGGCAAGGACTGGTTGGCTCAATGTCAGGATAATGTGACTGAGTGGATCAGGTCATGGTGCTAGCAGCCTGGTCTCCCAGTGGTGCAGCACTATAAAGTTGCCATTAGTGCGCACTGTCACAAGTCGGTACCCGTCCTGATATGACCGTAGATGTTTCCAGGACGTAAAACTCCAACAACCAAGCTACTCACAGCATTAGTTTTTCCGCTACCGGTAGAGGGTGTTGTAGGCTAGAAATCCTCTCAAACTTTACAACAGAGCATGCTGCACATTGAGCTGCTACTCACATTAGTTCTTGTTACTGCCATCAGAGGGCAGGTTGGTGGTGGAAATAATCTATAATATTCTTCCTCCACAGAGCATGCTGTGCAGTGAGCTGCCACACACAACAGTAGTTCTTGACACTGCCATCAAAGGGAAGGTTGGGGGTGGATAAAGTCTGCAGCCTCTCTCAGTCTCAGTGACAATCTCAGTAAAAATTCCTGATACATCCACTCACTCCTCTCGGCCAATCAGAGATTTGTAAAAACAGAAGACCATCAGCGGTGATTTAAAATTCATGGAAAATAATCCCGCATCTAATCCTTTCATTATCGCCCACCTAATCCTCACCGGAAGTACTCTTATTATCGCCCGGAAGAACTGTGTAAAGGCCGGTGGAGTAAGTTCAAAACAGTACCCCACAAAAACACTACAGTAGTGTTTTCAACCTAGGTTCAAAACACTACGGTAGTGTTTTCAAACTAATTGAAGGTAGGTTCAAAACAATACTGTGGCCACGCTCAAAACACTATCCTTATGTTCAAAACACTACCTTTATGTTCAAAACACTACTCTAAAAAAACTTATTTTAATTGCTGCATATTCATTTTCATTTGTAGTAGGGTGAGGCGGTATGCAGTAGGTTGGGGCAGTAGGCAGTAAGGTGGAGCAGTATGCAGTAGGGTGGGGCTGTTTGCAGTGAGGTGGGGAAGAATGCAGTAAGATGGAGAAGTATGCAGTAGGGTGGGGCAGTGTGCTGTGGGTGGGGAAGTATGCAGTAGGGTGGGGAAGTAGGCAGTAGAGTGCAGCAGTATGTAGTCAGGTGGGGCATTAGGGGGTCGTTATTATTGTTTGTTGTTTGACATCCTAACCACATTGAAGGTCCTATCAGGATGGGTACTGACTTGTGACAGTGCACACTCATGGCAAATGTGCTGCCCCACTCGGAAATCAGGCCACCAGCACCATGACCTGGTATCCCACTCAGTCATAGTATCCTGACACTGAGATAACCAGTCCTTGCCCTATCACATTAATGCTGAACACCATGCCAGGAAAGCGACAAGTATCAATTTTAAAGTCATTGGTTTGACTCGACAGGGAACCAAACTCCCGATGTCCCACATGCGATGCCCGTGCTCTACCGTTTAAACCACCACGCAGCACTATCACTGTATACTAATATGTTGTTAAACGCCACAGCACTATAAGGGTATAGTAAGGTCAGGTCATGGTGCTGGTAGCTTGATTTCCCAGTGGGGCAGCACTATAAAAGTCTCCATGAGTGTGCGCTGTCAGAAGTCGGTACCCGTCCTGATATGACCTTAGATGTTGCTAGGATGTAAAACAACAACAAACAG
Organism: Branchipolynoe longqiensis; assembly: GCA_030323885.1. NCBI lineage: Eukaryota > Metazoa > Annelida > Polychaeta > Phyllodocida > Polynoidae > Branchipolynoe > Branchipolynoe longqiensis. The sequence continues at coordinate 36,366,258 of CM059191.1, forward strand.
ACTATCAGTGTTTACTAATACATAGTGCAGACGCCGCAGCACTATCACAAGTATCAGCGCATACATGTGGTGTATATATGTGGTGCTGCCGTGTCATGATAGTGTTTTGAACTTGGGTAGTGTTTTGAACGTACGTAGAGGTAGTGTTTTGAACTTAACAGTAGTGTTTTGAACTTAAATTCAAAACACTACCATAGTGTTTTGAACTTAGGTTCAAGACACTACTATAGTGTTTTGAACGGGGTAGTGTTTTGAACGTCCTACACCGGTCTGAACGACAAAAACCTCCGGGGAGAGATTTCCCAAACACTCGCGAGGTGCTCTCTAGTTCTGCTCAGTTTGGTCGTAATGCGAAGCATTACGTTTGATGCGAGGGAAGGGAGAGACCCTCCCCCGCCGCTGTGGCGCTGCCTACTCACCTCGGCCGAGCCCCGGCTCGAAAGTTGCATAGTCCGACGGGTTTTGAGTTTCTGTCATTTTCTGAGATAAACATATTAGGCTGATCCTTATAATCTACCGTACTTTCATTTGAAGTAACTTTGATCTTAAATAGCTAAATTTTGAGATATTTGAAGTGCAAACAAGCAAAATTAGTTTTGGCAAGCTTGCCAAAACTCTGACACCATAGGTTTTCTTCAGTAACAGGAGGTTCTTATATTAAATGCCTCAGAATCCCTTCTATGTGGATTCACAAATGCTTAACCATGCAGCAGCTTTAAATAAGATATGTCGAAACAAATTGGAGATACTTGTTATTAGATAATGAAAATATGATCAGTTCAAATCAAATCATATGCACTTTAATGTAATATCGGTACCAGGACTTTAAAGCCCTGTCACACTACGATGTTTCTCCCCAACGCGCGTCGACGTGTTGCCTTTTTGGTCAAAACGTCGGGACACGTTACCGGCGCGTTAACGGCGCGTCGGTACACGTCGGTACACGTTGAGTGCCAGCAACGTTTGGAGCCACACGTTGGCGCGCGTCAGGCCGAATCGAGGTTTTGTGCATGCACAAAACTTTTGACGCGTGCCGACGCGTGCCAACGTGTTGGATCGCGCGTTACGGGCGCGTTTGCAGGACATCGACACACGTTACCAGCGCATTCCCGGCCCGCTCGAACCACTTTTATCAACGTCCATCAACGCTGGGGATTTTTAGCCAAACTGCAAAGACTTCAACCTTATTTATATACAAAACCCACACACTATCCCCAGCTGATGCAATACCCACGCGCCGGCAGACAGCCCTCAGCTCGCTGCCAGCGCGCCGGTAACACGCCAATAGCGCGCTGGCAACCCGTTGCTAGCACGTCGCAACGCGCTGACCCAGACGCACGTGAAGTAGGTTAATCACCCGTTGTTTTCGTTTTTTCCACCCGCAACGTCAATACCCGTTGAGGGCGCGCTAATAACACGCTATTACCACGCTACTAACACGCTGCGGCCCGTCAAACAACCCCCCGAAACGCCGAAAAGTTTGACGTTTCTCGACGCGTTGATATTATTTTGCGAGTTGGCGGCACGCCGGAACAAACGTTATAGTGTGACAGGGCCTTAAGAGCTATTCCTACAGAGGGCAATTTACGATAAGTGTGTTTATATTTCTAGGATTGTATTTGTGCAGTATTTGTGAGAGCATTAGTAGGTCTACATTAACACAGGTGAATGTCGTTAGGCAGGAGTAGGACATGACGGGCGGTACAAGTTTTGTTTGTTTGTTGTTGTTTTACGTCCTGGCAACATCTAAGGTCATATCAGGCACATTCTCCGGGACGGGCTGCTAAATAACCAATTAGGAAAAGTGTTCTGAGGTGAGTTATTGAACATAACTATAATATGAATAAGCAATGCTTAGGACCGACCCCCTGCTAAACGCTAGGAAAAGTATATTATTAACCAATCGCTGTCGTTACACGATTCAACTCGAGTATACAAATGGCGACCCCCATACTATGTTTCCATTCCTGGTTGCTGGATTTTGGTGAAGTCATTTTCCACCTCTATGAGTAGGCTACGGGTATTGTTTATGAATATACATGTGTTAGTCATTAGCCTCCCCCTGGGTGGGTCGGTATCTAAAGTGCTAAATATTTAGTTCAAATACGTATATCACAGCCTGCTACTTTTGGGGTGAATAATTGATAGAAGTGTGTAGATTAATAGACTTTTAACAATAACAGTCGAATCAAGAGCATTCTGGGGGGCTGCCATCTTGGTTTTTTTGTTGCCTTCTCTACCATTTTGTCAACTCTACTTCAAAATAGACAAACAATGGATGCTGGGACCAGAGATCCACCTCTTATTTTTTTAATTATTTTTTTGGTCCATTAGTTGCTTAAGCAGGGGAAATTTCAGTCATAGATGACTGGTCTTCCTCATTCCACTGCTGGTCGATAGAAAGCCTGAGCCTACACTTTTAGCAAGTTTTACCGACCCAAGGGATTTTTAACCTCCCACACCACTTAAGCCGGGTTGACACGGGGAAAATGTGAGGCGAATCAGACAAATCGAATCAAGTGAGTCGAACTAGCGGCCCATTCACACGGGCAGTACTTGGGCCAGAAATCGAAATCTGCGCATGAGCAAGTCGACGTCACCACGAGAGAGTGGATTCGACCTAGATATGTATTTACTGCATCGTATTGGTTTGGAACGGTCAATACTTCTGCTGGGCAGTGAAACCCTAAAAATAAATGATAAAAAAAATATCTGTGCATAGATAGCGGTTTCATTAATTAAATTATATAATATGCGCTTTTGATCGACTGGAAAGTCAACAAACTAAGGTATCGACTGCGCATGCGTGTGAGGTGCTTAATCCGCCTCAGTGCGTCCACACGGGCAAAATTATCCGCATCACAGAAATCGATTCACGTAAACTACCTCGCTAGGTGGTTTACAGGATCTGCATCACGTGAATCGAATCAGCCCGAATCCACCTCAGACGTGCTTTCACACGAGAAATGTGATGCGAACTAGGCAAGTCGCTTTCTACGAATCGATTTACATTCCCCGTGTGAACACGGCTATAGACATGGTATGAGAGCAACCAGCCTTTGATGACGCTGTAAGTTATACACAGCGGTGGAAATCCAAATTGGTAGAGCTGGGGGCACCGGGAAACGAACCACCGACCCTCAGATTAGGAGTCCGACCTAGAAAAAAGTCAGGCACTCTAACCACTCCCCCACAGAGAACACCACTTATTAGCAGTTGATTCATACCAAAACTGACTTTGCTGGAATTTAGGCAGGGATGTCATGCGCCCCTAATCTGGATAGGGATGAATATCTTATCCAAAATACCGGATGCGGTGGCCGAATCGGTAGAGCGCAGGCTTCTAATGCAGAAGGTTGGGAGTTCAAAACCGAGCCGAGTCAAATCAAATCAAATGATTTATGAAAATGACTTATGAAATTGATACTTATCGCTACCTAGCCTGGCACTTGACATTAATAGGATAGGATAAAGACTGGTTAGCATAGGATTAGGATAATGTGACTGTGTGGGATATTACTATACTATGTTATGGTGCCAGTGGTCTGGTCTCCAAGTGAAGCAGCATTATATATTATGATCTTAGCTGTTATGACGGTGCTAGGATGGAAAACCCCAACAAAACAGACCAAATTAGATTGAACTAAGCCTTTGTTGAGCGACATAGTAAAAGAAGGAGGGGTGGGAGGGTAGGAGAACTTTGAGATTTTGACTGGCCCCTGGGCCTTTGTGTTGCGGCATAGTAAAATAAGGGAAGGGGGGAGGGGGGGGGGGTAGGAGAACGTTAAGCCATTCACTGGTCCCCGGGCCTTTGTTTTACCACATAGTGAAATAAGGGAATGTGAGAGAACGATGAGCTGTTGTTGACTGGTTCCTGGGCGTTTGTTTTGCGACATAGTGAAATAAGGAAAGGTGTAAGGGTGGGATAACGTTGAGCCGTTGACTGGTTGCAGACCAGCCAAACAGAGTGTGGATATTAGGCACGGCGGGGTACCTGTGGATTGGGTGTGGCACGGCATGGTTATTTCAGCGTGATTAGATGGAGGTCGAGTTGTGCTTGCTGGTTACCTGTGCTCAGCTTCCACAGTGAATAGACACTACCCATTCATATAGAGTAAAACCTCTCTAAACCGACCGACCTTGAGACTGACTTTACGTGGTCCATTGAGGGAGGTGGTCGGTTTAAGGAGTTAGAATATAGTTACAATGGTATTGTTGGGACCAAAATAAAGGTATCGATATATGGGAGTGGTTGATCTGCGGAGGTGGTCGGTTAGAGAGGTTGTACTGTACTTACTTTATAACAATGTGTCATTTTTGACGTTCTAAGAACAGAACTTTTTATAACAAAAGCTCGCCAGTGATGAGTATTTGTGAACGCCCCCCCCCCCTCCGGAATCACCCACCGGGTACAGTAAAACCTCTCTAGAATGACCGACCATGGGACCGACATTCACTGGTCCACTTAGGGAGGTGGTGGGTTTAGGGAATGTTTTTATCATTGGATATGTTGACGAGGTCAACATGGGTAATTTGGCTGCGAGGCAACCGGATCTGCCCACCTCGCCTAATTAGCATATCCACCACCCCACCCTCACTTTCCGCCCCGGCACCATCCAGTCAACAGCGCTTCCCACCCACCCTCCCGGGGTTGAGAGCTGCTACTAGTTAAGTCATATACTACTCGTCTAGACATCATGTAAGCTTAATTTGTACGTCTTTCTCGTTGATACTAGTTCTTGGGCCTTCTACGGTCGACTGCGCATTCAGAACAACATTGCTGATTACTCTGAATGATCATTATCCTGCTGTGTCCAGCGCCGATCATGACCAGAGTTAACCGTCAGGCGTTACTGTAGTTCGCTGATTATCGCTCCTTGAGTATTGATTTGTTTCTGAAATAAACTTTGTTATTTCCAATTGTTGTTATGTTGTTGCCTCGTAAGCTGAATTACAACCAGTATTGTATGGGTGATCGTTTGGGACCCAAATAAAGTGACCGATATTGGGGAGTGGTCGATCTGTGGAAGTGGACGGTTAGAGAGTTTTTACTGTAGTTAGTTACTGAGGCACTGCCTCGCTTGAAAAATATCCAACGATTTCCAGTGTCCTCCTGAATATTAAAGTTGCATAGTCCGATGGTTTTGAGTTTCAGTTGTTTTTTTTAAAAGATAAATAAACTAGGTGGATCCTTCTTATGTACCTCACTTTACCTTGAAGTAACTAGTATTTTAAATCAGTCAATTTGGAGGTATTCGAAGTGCAAACATGCCAAATTAATTTGAGCGTGGACATCGAACCTGCAACACCACAGGCTCCTAATATTATTGACCTAGTATTCCCTTCTATGCAGTAACAAATGCTTAATAAGTACACCAGTATCTAAGTTAGATATGTCGAATCAAATCTATATAAGTGTTTTATTTGAGAAAAGTTGATGTTTTATCAGACTATGCAGCTTTAATGATAAAACCCGGTCCGGATATAGTAATAATGATCTCCAATATAATGCAACTATTCAACTGTGCCAGTTTGTTAAGTGGAATTGAGATAAACAATAGACTCTATATTGAATATATCTATTATATATATTATATGCAGTATATATAGTATAGATATACAAATCTTACCTTGGTACAGATGATGGATAACTGGGGTTTTCCTGAGGTACTAGCCTCGGATTGTTGTGGGTCAGGGAGAAAGAAGCACATCCAGGTCCAGCAATCTTTGACATACTTTTTAGGATAAAAAATGATCTAACTCTATATGGATACTTATTGTGTTTTCGATTTGGTTCTAGCGAAAATGATAGTTGTGGTAGGGTAGGGCGGGTAGGGTGGGTAGGGTGGGTAGGATGGGTGGGTACGGTGGGTGGGTAGGGTGGTTGGGCCCTGACCCACGACTATCTGAGGCTAGTACCTCGGGAAAACACCAGTTATCCATCATCTGTACCTAGGTAAGATTCGTATAACTATACAATTTAACCTTAGTATTATGCCTCTGGCTACTCCTAGCCCAGGGAGAATTTGACATAATCTCATTTTTTAACCTTTTTATGTTGTAACAATATTATGTATATATCAGTACATAAATTTAATGTTTGTTCTCACCTGTTTCTAACTTGTGCATAATTTAACTGTTCCTTTTCTCCAGGCATGTGATATTAGTCTTTCTTTTGTTATTTTGTCTAATCCAAATTGTTCCAAATATTTTCTTAGAAAAGAAATGCCAAAAGGGGTGTTGTCGACACATCTCCGTGGACTGGTAGTGGTCCTTGATGTTGAAGGTTGCTCCTTTCCCTTGGGAAGCTCATCAAGTCTTTTGCTGCTGATGTTATTGCCACTAACCATGGTTGTGTTTCCCATGCTGGTACTATCAGTACTGCGTGGGTGTGATCCATCTTGATCTTCCTGGCCACTCTGCTGATAATGCTGAATGGGGGAATATGTAATAGAATTTATTATTCCAAATTAATGAAAATGCATCTACTCTCCAGGATGCCAGGATGGCTCTGGATGCCAAACCACATATTTTTGTCACTTTTTGTTGTTGCGTGATGCAAAGAGATCAATGTCTGGCTTGCAATGAACATTCTAAATGATCATGGAAGTGTTGGCTTTTCCTGTCCGCCAAAGTGTTTTGGCTGCCTGGAATATGTGCTACGGTTAGACATATTTTGTGTTTCTCTGCCCAATCCCAAATAAGTTTTGACAGGTTATTACATGGTTTGGCATGAGTGCCTCCCATATTATGAATGTAAGCCATACCTGTTGTGTTATTTTACATGATTTTTAGGAATGTGCACCAGACTGCAGAGTCCTAGGTAAATGGCTCTAAGCTCTAGTACATTAATGTGGTCGCAGATTTCATCTTCCATCCATCGGACACCTGTTGTCTGTTGGTCTCTATGGGCCCACCCACCCTTCCAAGGAAGTGTCTGTCATGACAGTGGTGTTAGGCTCTCCCATCCTAATCGGGTTGGGTGAGTTGTTTATGTGTGAAAGCCACCAAATTATATCGTTTTGGCCTTCTGGCGAAATTGTCATGGGCCGCTCGAAACTTCCTTTTGACCAAGCCAATGCCAAGTCTTTATCTATCTATAATGATTTGATATGGGCCTGGCCATATAAGATAGCTGGTGCATAGGCTATTATTATTCCTATCAAGACTGCGACTTGGTTTGTTCAATTGTAATAATTGGTTTGCTGTTGTTATAAATTCATCTATTTTTTGTTCTGTTAACGAAATTGTCAGTTTTATGATATCAATAAAGAAACACAGAAATTTGAGTTTGTTTGTTGGTGTTAGTACTGATTTAGTTTCATGTATGTAGAAACCTAAATTTGTAAACATTTTACATAATTTATCGACTGCTGCTTGGCATTGTTGTTGTGTTTGCGCGACAATAAATGAATTGTCAATGTATGGGAACATGATATGTCCTTTCCTAGCCATTAGCGAAAAAATAGGTTTGAGTAACCTTGTGAAAATGCGTGGACAGCAAGCCAGTCCATGCGGCATACATGTGAACTCATAAAGTTCTCCATTCCAACAGAATCTTAAATACTTTCGATCATGTTTATAGATGGGCACTGTGAAATATGCATCTTTAAGGTCAACGCTGGCTAGCCAAGTGCTTTGTGTGACTAAGTCTCTCGCTGTTTCTAACGAAAACATTTTAAAGTGTTTGTATTCTACAAATTTGTTAAATGAGGTTAGGTCTAAAATTAGTCTAACATCCCCATTTGGTTTGGGTCTTAAGAGGATATTCAAGATAAATTTGCCAGCCATTTGTAGTGCTGGTTCTATAATGCCATTTTTCGCAAAACTTTAGGACTTGATTGTTTAATGCTTCACATTCTGAAGCGTGAAAACAATATGGAAATGGTAGTCTATTTTGAATAGGTTTTCTATTAGCAGAATCCTTACACCTTCTGCTAGGCTAAGGATATTTTAGCTATCTGTAACTTTATTCCATTCCGAAAGTCAGTTATTGAGGTCATCGGCTTGAAAGGTATTGCTTACTGTTTCGGTTGCTATTGTTTGAGTCGCCACTTCTATTTGTTCCCTGGGTGGGGGAACGGCTTCTGAGTGTTGAACTCCCTCTTGAAGGGCCTGTTCCCGTCGTTCGAGCTGAATGACTGCCTCTGGCCCCCTTCCTCTGGCTTGGAAGCTGAAGTTGGATCCGAACCGGCCTCCTCGTTGGCCAGTTCTTTGGTTGCGAAAACCCTGTCTCAGCTTCTTGAAGCAGTTGGAGTTGGCACCAGCCGATTTCTTTTTGATGGTTTCCATGTGTTTACCGCACTTGGAGCTGGTCTCTACTGGTTTGAAAAAGTATTGCAGTTGTCCACCGAAGTATTGCAGTTGTCCCCTTATCCAGCGGCTTGCCCTTAATAGGCTTTGGTGCTAGGAATAGAGTGTATTCCTTTTCATCATTGACCGTGATCTTTTTGGACCATGCCACCTCTTTCCCAGTGTCTATGCAGACCGCGTTGAAGACGTTTTCGAACCGTCTATAGGAGAGGAAGTTGCTGGGCTCTGTTAGTAATGCAATTCCTCCATTCATATCGTCACAGAGTGACAAGAACTTATTTTGTGCCATCATCCTGTTGGCGATGGGCGCAATGGCTGTCAGCGCCGAGAGTACCCCCTTGTAGACAGTGTAGAGAGCCGTCTCAAACTTTGTCCTGTCCTCACTGAGTTTGACCTCAGGGTCCATCTCTTTGATGGCGGATTCCGGAATTCCTTTAATTCCTATGAATTTCCCCACCATCTTGATTATGACATCCACCGGTTTGGTTTAAAGGTGTTAAAGTGGCCTTGGATGGTCTTCCTCATGAGCATCGTTACGTGGATATTCTTATGTTTAAGTACTTTGCACTTTTTCGTTTCTTTCCCGCACAATTTAGCATATTTTCCAGAGTGCTTAGTGTCGGAGTCTGAACTCTTTGTCAATGAGTCTGATGACGGATCCAAAGAGGAGGATTTGTGTTTCCTCCTCTTCTTAGACTTTTTCTTTGTCTTCTTCACGAGGGGCTTCTTTTTACGGGCTCTCGTGTACTGGTCTCCTTCTGAGGAATTATTCATCTTGTGTTTGTGCTTCCGTGTGGACACAAACACCTCCTGGTCCGAGTCATCCTCAGTTGAGGCCTGATCCTCAGAATAGTCCTCCCATTCTAGACCAGACGGGATGGCCGAATGAGTTAGAGCGTTCGTCTCCCGTGCTGGTAGATCATGGGTTTGAACCCTGGTCGAGTCAAACCAATGACTTAAAAGTTTATACTTGTCGCTTCCTAGCCAAGCACTCGGCATTATTAGGACAGGGCAAGGACTGGTGTGCTCAGTGTCAGGATAATGTGACTGAGTGGGATACCAGGTCATGGTGGCAATGGCCTGGTTTCCCAGTGGGACAGCACTATAAAGTCACCATGAGTGCGCCCTGTCACAAGTCGGTAACCATCCTGATATGACCTTAGATGTTGCTAGGACATAAAACAACAACAACAAAACAAACCGATTCTGACTCATCGGAGTCTTGCGGTACCTTGCCTCACCTTTTCTTTGACGTACCCACTCTGGATGGCAACATTTCCTCCATTTTTTGTTGCACTAGCCTGGCAACGTGTTCATCTAGTTACCTATCCATTCGGCTGGGGCCGGTTTCATACCCCCCTGCCTCTTCAAAATCACTTTTTTCTGGAGAGGGCAACCTTTGTTATCACCCAGGTGGTATGGCGTCTTCATCTGCACTGAGTGTGTGAGTTGCCTCTGCCTTACTCCGCATCGTAGGCATGGCTCCGAGACTGTGAGTAAAAATACGGATGACTAGGCATTGTCTTAGGCGAAATAGCACACTGATAATTGGAGTATAATTATACCAGGTGTGTATTTTATGGCGTTAAATCAATGTTTAACGCAGGTGTATGGCTAACTGCCAGTCGCAGGATAATGGTATGGGTAACCAAACAATCCTAACGAGGGGTAGGGACCAGTGTGAGAGCCAGACCACAGACCGCCCACTGCATCGTGTTGCGGTTCATCATGAGGTACACCTCAGACAGTAGTATTGCCACCCCCACCCCCATCCCCCTAATTCCCCTCCCCCTCCCCACATGCTGGCTGCGCCTTATGCTTCTTCTTCTTCATCGTGTCCTTCCACCAGTTATCTCAAGGGATTTTCGAGCAGAGGTATGATTCGTGGGACGTGCTCTCGGTGGTGGATGGTGGTAGCAGGATTTGCAATCAGATAGCTGATTCCCAGGGCTGCGATGTGGACGCTCCTGCTATGGCCAGTTTGTCGATAGAAAGCCCGGGCCTACACTTTTACTGACCTAAGGGATTTTTAACCTCCCACACCACATAGACATGGTATGAGAGCAACCGGCCTTTGATGACGCTATAAGTTATACACAACAGTGGAAATTCAAATTGGCAGAGGTGGGGGGGTATGGGGAATCGAACCGCCGACCTTCAGATCAGGCATCCAACCTAGAAAAAAGTCAGACACTCTAACCACTCCACCACAGAGAATGCTGAAAAACGCACTACCATGTCAGCCATGGCAACAGGTGGCGACACCCTCATCCGTCGGGAGGAGAACTTCCAGTTCCGGTTTCGGTAAGCTGGTATGGGGAGGTTGTATTTTGGTGTGCCGGGTGATTTATATTATGCGTGATGTGAATACATCCAAATGTTTCGCTATCTCCGAATTGTAATGCACACATATATATATATGCACACATGTATATACACACATATACATTATATATATATATACCGTAGGTATGCAGGTATAGCAATACCTCAGGGAGTTTGATGCCCCTGCCTTGCAGAGTTGTAAACCACTGCCTTATGGTACAGGTCCTTGACAGAACCGAAGGCTAAGGGAGCAAACCCTAAACAGAAAACCATGTCACTGTGGCAGCATTAACGGCGGTTGATGTATGGAACTCCCAACATCTCCCGACCAGCCACTGCAGGGACAAATAGTTTTGCGCCTGTCTTGACATGTTCTTGCCGGTGTGAAACCTCTATTTGCTCCCCGAGAGAGTGCCGCTGGTAACTTTCAAAAGCCAGCAGCACTTCAACACTTTTGAAGGCAGCTTTCATGAAATGTACACTCGAACGGATGGGGCTGCCCTCTATGGAAGATCTGATGGGGCTGTCACACTATGACGTGACGACGTCAGCGTAGGGAGAACGTGAAAAACATTGAACTTCTCAGCGTAGTATGCAAATTTGGGCACACGTTGAATGTGGATGCAGCATAGTGGACGAGAACGTAACGTTGGTAAAGCGTAGTGATACCGTCATTCAACGAGAGAGGAAAACGTCATTACGCTCACGGAACGTTATGAACGTTATTCCATCGCCAGAAGAACGTTACATGATGTTTCACACGTTATGACACTGTGGCGAAACGTTGAACGTACGTTGAACGAACGTTCTCCTGACGTTCTCCTGATGTCCTCCTGACGTTCTCCTGACGTTCCCATTACGCCGCATGGACGTTTCCACTGGGTTTAATGTGGGTCAACGTAGTGGAACGTAGTTGAACGTAGTGAGCAGCGTTTGACTAACGTCCGTTTAACGTCATTGACGTTCGCTGAACGTGTACAGAACGTACGGCGAACGTAAACCCTTACGTTCGAGTTAAGTCAAAAGTTTTGAACAGGTTCAAAACTTTGACATGCGCCGACGTAACACGACGTAACGTGACGTAGCTCGACGTCAGTCTAATGTCATTCTGACGTCATCATGACGTAACCCAACGTACGTCAACGTAATGACGAAACGTGATCACGTCAGGCTTACGTTTGCTCGTTACGTTGTAGTGTGACAGGGGTATTAACAGGCTCATTTCCTATACTGTAGGCGAATGTATATTTATCATTCATTGATAATGGCTTAGCACAGTTTAACCAGTACTTTTTGTCCTACTGGCAAAATACTACCATTTATCATTTTAAAAAAGTTGGTTAAACCAAAGTCGGTTAATCCAAATTATCGGTTAATCCAAACAAAATTGTCGGACCCTAAGCCATTCCCGTATGGCTAAACCAAAGTTTCATGTGGTTATAACGTCATCTGATACCCCAGTGACTTTCTTAAATGATAAATTGTAGTATTTTGCCGCACCGCCGAAAAAAGTTTGGATTAACAAATCATTTGGTTTAACCGAGCTTGGCTTAATGGGGTTATACTGTATATCTACATAAAAAAAAACAATAATCAAAGTGCCCACATACATTGTACATGTGTAATACACGCTTACTCAAAGTCAAAGTGAAAGCCAAAGATCGGATAAACCAATGATCGGTTAATCCAAACAAATTTCTAGGGTCCCTTCAAGCTTGGTTTAACGGGGTATTACTGCATTATCTTCCAGGAGACAGATATTATTTATTATCCTCTTCCCCCATTACTACCCAGGTGTGATTGGTGGCGCCACCACTCGGCTACATATGTATATATGTGCATATATATAATAAGTTTCCCTGATTTCTTACCAGACTAGTTTGAAATCCATCCACCCATTGGCGATAGTAGTAATTGGATCGGTCTAGCATTACAGAGTCGTCATATGAAGTTGCCATGCAGCTGACACTGCTTACAAAGCAAACAATCAATGAGGTTCCACGGGAGGGATTTGTGTAGAACAAACATGTGAAGTATTCAGGCGCAAGGGGTACATTAATAAAACACTATGTAACTACTGAATCCCACCCCCCACCCACCCACCCCCACACACACATCAATTTTTCGATATTAATCTGACAATTAAGGGCCCAAGCCAGAGGCATATTGCCACGATGCAATACATGTGCGCGCTATCCAATCCCAAAATGTGTTTTAAACAAATATCGAAATAAAGTAATATTTGATGGACTTCTCACAACTCGCTAATGAAAGCATATATTGATTGGGCATGTTGCTTAGGGCAACGTGGGTAATTCGCATTGACACAGGACACTCTGGGATCCCTTCATTATTTTCCCCTCACGCGTGGACAGAGTGCCCCACACAACCCGGTAGGTGGCCGTTCCCCCCCCCCCCCAACCCTCCACAACCCCCTTCTCCCCTCCAGGTGGCAACACGGGCGCACTCCGATCCGCTGCCATCCCCCCCTCTCTCTCATTCCCCTTCCTCCTCCTTCCGCCCCGCCAGACTCTCACTTCACCTCCTGACGCCGGACCACCCACAGCTCCCCTTTCTTCACCGACCCACCCAGCCCTACACTGACAGTACTTATAAGGGTTGAGTGCCGGGTCGTGCAGGATCGAACTTACCATCAGACTTACCCATTGCACTGACTCGCGCTTGATTCTCACTGTGCCTCTAATTGACTCTATTCTCATCTGCTTCACTTAACTTTTAAACTTTGTAATAAATTCCCATACTATCTAGTCCTGTGTCGTGTTGTGAATTATAGGATAGGGGCTTAAAAGTTAACGCTACATAGTCCGATGATTTTGACAGTTTGAGTTTCTGTCATGTTTCTTGAATAAATATATTAGGTTCATTCCAATGATATACCTTACTGTAGTTTGAAGTAATTTTTATTTTTATTTGCTAACTCTGCAGATATTTGAAGGGCAAACATTCAACATTAATCCTGATTGGCCCATCAAAACTTTGACATCAACTGTAAAATTTGCAGCGCTCGGACACATGAGAGAAGGCAGATATAACTAAATAGTTTTATTGAATGGTTGCTCCATCATTGCAATAGGATAGGTTATCTCAATCATCATCATATCATAATCAGATAACAAAAATAAACAAAAAAGTCAGTGCCACATAGGCGAGTGAGGCTGACTTGCTTGGTGGCAGTGTTGTGGCGAAGTGAGGACTGCGTGCAAAGTATGTCATCTGGGGGTCAGGAAGGTCATGTTAGCCTCGCTCGCAAATTATCAATGTTGCCTCACCAACATATGTCATGTTATATGTGGCAACAAATGCAGAATAAGTGCATCAGTATCTAAGTTAGAGATGTAGAATCTAATCTATGTCATTGTTTTGCTTTTGAAGCTTTGTCGGATTATGCAGCTTTAAGTAACACCCCAGAAGGTGGCGCCACCGGCAATAGGCATGCACCGTGGTGGACGGTTAGTATATATATATATAGGTGTGTGTGTGCGTGCGTGTGTCAGGGTGTACTGGATTATTTTAATTGGCAGTTCACTAATTTGAAAATAGAATACTGGGAAAGAATTCACGGAGATCTTATTTGTACTGGAAGTGAGATGATTTGACTTCCTCTCTGTGATATATCTCTTTTATAATGAATGTTTAAACGGAGATCTTATTTGTACTGGAAGTGAGATGATTTGACTTCCTCTCTGTGATATATCTCTTTTATAATGAATGTTTAAACGGAGATCTTATTTGTACTGGAAGTGAGATGATTTGACTTCCTCTCTGTGATATATCTCTTTTATAATGAATGTTTAAACGGAGATCTTATTTGTACTGGAAGTGAGATGATTTGACTTCCTCTCTGTGATATATCTCTTTTATAATGAATGTTTAAACGGAGATCTTATTTGTACTGGAAGTGAGATGATTTGACTTCCTCTCTGTGATATATCTCTTTTATAATGAATGTTTAAACGGAGATCTTATTTGTACTGGAAGTGAGATGATTTGACTTCCTCTCTGTGATATATCTCTTTTATAATGAATGTTTAAACGGAGATCTTATTTTTACTGGAAGCGAGATGATTTGACTTCCTCTCTGTGATATATCTCTTTTATAATGAATGTGTAAACGGAGATCTTATTTGTACTGGAAGCGAGATGATTTGACTTCCTCTCTGTGATATATCTCTTTTATAATGAATGTTTAAACGGAGATCTTATTTGTACTGGAAGCGAGATGATTTGACTTCCTCTCTGTGATATATCTCTTTTATAATGAATGTTTAAACGGAGATCTTATTCGTACTGGAAGTGAGATGATTTGACTTACTCTCCGTGATATATCTCTTTTATAATGAATGTTTAAATGGAGATCTTATTTGTACTGGAAGCGAGATGATTTGACTTCCTCTCCATGATATATCTCTTTATAATGAATGTTTAAACGGAGATCTTATTTGTACTGGAAGCGAGATGATTTTACTTCCTCTCTGTTATATATCTCTTTTATAATGAATCTTTAAACAGAGATCTTATTCGTACTGGAAGTGAGATGATTTTACTTCCTCTCCGTGATATATCTCTTTTATAATGAATGTTTAAACGAAGATCTTATTTGTACTGGAAGCGGGATGATTTGACTTCCTCTCCGTGATATATCTCTTTTATAATGAATGTTTAAACGGAGATCTTATTTGCACTGGAAGCGAGATGATTTGACTTCCTCTCCGTGATATATCTCTTTTATAATGAATGTTTAAACGGAGATCTTATTTGTACTGGAAGCGAGATGATTTTACTTCCTCTCCGTGATATATCTCTTTTATAATTAATGTTTAAACGGAGATCTTATTTGTACTGGAAGCGAGATGACTTGACTTCCTCTCCGTGATATATCTCTCTGGGATATATCTCTCCATGATATATCTCTCCGTGATATATCTATTTGTACTGGAAGTGAGATGATTTGACTTACTCTCCATGATATATCTCTTTTATAATGAATGCAAACATAGCGGAGGGAATTCGAATTACTTAAATATTCTCCCAGGCAACCAATACCAACTGAGGTCTGAGGGTTATTTCATAATTTAAAGATTCTCCCTGGAAACCAATACCAACTGATATCTGCGGGTTATTTCATAATTTGGACTACAAATATTATATACAGCTACTTTGCATATATTGGTTGTATAATAGACCATTTCTACCACAAACCAGCCCTCTGATGTTAAGTGGAAGAACTACTCTTGCGAGCAGCGCACTGTGGAGCATGCTCCATGGAAAAGGTCTTATAGAGAATATTTTCACCATCAACCTGCCCTCTGATGGTAGTCGCAAGAACGAATGTTATAAGCAGCAGCTCACTGTGAAACATGCTTTGTAGAAAAGTTCTTATAGAAGATTTCCACCACCAACCCATCCTATGATGGCGGTGGCAAGAAGTAATGTTGTGGGTATCAGTTATGTGTGCATTATGCTTTGTGAAAAATGTAGAGAAGATTTCCACCACCAACCCGCCCTCTGACGGCAGTGGCAAGAACTAATATTGTGTGGAGCTGCTCACTGCGCAGATCCCACAGAAGAATTTATATATATCTAAGTGAATTATCTTAGCTTTTGAGCACATACTCATTAAAGATATACATAGTGAACCTACACCAGGGAACTTGGAAGTAAACACACCAAATCACTCAAGAACTCAATAACAAACAGTAATTATAACAACCTTCAACAATATAGACACCAACCAACTAACGTAGATACGGCAACTCATAGTTATACGTTGATGTACCAACATCCCCAAGTTTCCTCTTTCTTTGTCCACCCTTTCTCGTTGTCCTGGCGTCAATATGACGGTGAGTAAACTCAGAAGTCCTTCCTAAACGAGAATAAAAAAAAGAGGGGAAATTGGCAATTACCAGCAGTAGAGGGGGGAGTAGCCGACTCATCCGTGATGATCCTGCTCAGTCACTCTACCACATGACCGCAGGCCCAGCAGCCATATATAAGTGATGGGCTCTTTGTAAACTAGTCTTCTTTACCCTCAGGAATCCAATAGACAGCTTCCATGGAACATGTGCAGTGTGTGCAGTAAGCTTCTACCTGCAGTAGTTGTGGCCGAATCGATAGAGCGCGGGCCTCATGTGCGGAAGGTCGGGAGTTCGGTTCCCGGTCGAGTCAAAGCAATGACTTATAAAATTGATACTTGTTGGTTGCTAGACGGGCACTCGGCATTAAAAGGACATGGCAAGGACTGGTTAGGTCAGTGTCAGAATAATATGATTGTGTGGGCTATCGGGTCATGGTGCCAGCACCCTGATTTCCCAGTGGGACAGCACTAAAATGTTGCCATGAGTGTGCACTGTCACAAGTCGGTACCCGTTCTGATATGACCTTAGTTGTTGATAGGACGTACATTGCCAACAACCAACCAACAATAGTTGTTCTTGTTACTGTCATCAGAGGGTGGGCCAGTCATGGAAACCCTTAATAAGACCTTTTTTCATGGAGTAGTAACGAGAGTAGTTGATTATTGTTTAAATCAACGGCTTTCCCGTGGTCATGTGGTTCGATCCTGAGGTTCGAACCCTGGCTGAGTAAACCTGATGACTTAAAGTTCTTGGCATACATGTCGCTATCCAGCCTGGTGCTCGGGATTACCAGGATATGACAAGGAGCTGTGGAATGAGGAAGATAAATTGTTCGCAGTTGAAATCTATCTTGCTTAATCAACAAATGTACAAACAACCACAAATTGTGTCCAGTACACAAATCCAAGGCATGTCCAGTGGTGGTTGTCAGACTGTACGGGTATGCTGTTATGGGTATTTTATTGTACCTTCCTGATACTAAAGTTGCATAGGCTGATGAAATCATCAAATGTTCGAAACCTAAACACGTACCCAGATTTTATCCTATATATCCAACTTAGATACTGGTGAAATTGTTGTAACATAGAAGGGAATACTAATTCAATTTAATAGAACCTTCTACTGTTCAATTCTATGATGTCCAACATTTCCACTTACTTTACTTACTTATGCCTACCGTCCAACTTTGGGCATAGGCCATGAACAAGGGCTCTCCAGTTATCCCGGTCCTGGGCCATCTTCTCTAGCTGTCTCCATGTATGGCCAGACCTCTTCACATCTGCCTCCAGGTCATGGCGCCAACTGTTTCTTGGCCTGCCTCTCTTCCTTTTCCCCTGTGGATTCCAGGAGAGGGCATGTCTTGCGGTGTTGGATGCAGGCTTGCGAAGGGTATGGCCAACCCATCTCCAGCATCTCCGAAGGATCTCCTCCTCAACAGGCTGCTGTCCTGTTTGCTGCCATAGCTCCAGGTTACTGAAGGTGTTTGGCCAGCGTACTCTTAGGATTCGTCTGAGACAGGTGTTGATAAAGGACTGGATTTTCTTCATGGTGGTGACCGTTGTTCTCCAAGTGTCTGCACCATACAGAAGAACAGGCTTTACCATGGAGCAAAATATCCTGATCATGGTGTTCCTAGGCAGCTCTGAGGATCCCCAGACATTCTTCAGCTGATGGAAAGCTGCCCTTGCCTTTCCAATCCGAACCCTCACATCAGCATCTGTCCCTCCCAGCCTGTTGACCACACTTCCAAGATAGGTGAAGCTTTCCACTTCCTCTAGTGCTTCTCCCTCTAGTCTGATGGGGGCTCTGTTGTTATTGTTAATTTTGAGGATTTTGCTCTTCCCTTTGTATATAGTGAGGCCAAGGCGTGCTGAGTGAGTTGCGATGATAGTGGTCTTCTCCTGCATTTGTTGCTGGGTGTGGGAAACATTTCCATGTGCATCCCAAAATGATTTTGCAACTTTTCACTTCAAATAGCTCCAAAGATTCCCCTTTCAAATACATGACACTTCAAAAGTAAAATAGATTATATTTATCAACCTAATATATTTATCTAAATTATATGGCTTAACTCAAGGAGTATGCAGTGGATATAATAGGTTCTTTTGTGTGAAGACTAAATGTTTATTTTCACAACTATTTTCACAACTTAGCACTATTTAGTAACAATTTGCACTATAAAATAACAAATATGTTCAAATATGTTCGCACTACCACACCTAGCCTCTCTTACACTGTTACAATTGGTTTCAACATACAAATGTGTATTTGGGTTATCTCTAAAACTGGACACCACATATTTGGCTGCCATGTTACAATGGTCATAATTATCTCTTTCATTTATTGCTAGCAAGTTAAATAAGTATTGTAGCTTATGTTACTATCCCACAAAATATATCAAAAGAATGCTTGTGTGATTTTATGCTAAAGTGAAAATGCTAAAATTTAACATCGACACCATGCATATACCCAAACTATTAAAGACTTTTTTCAACTTTTTTCCTTGTATGACATAATCTTGTTTGCATAACTGTAATCAATAAAAAATCTTGTGTCTTTCAATTTCATATTGCATGAGTGATATTACTATATTGCTCAATTTGTTTAAGATCAAAATCAAAAAGGGAAATAGCTTATTCTCAAATCTGGCATAATGTGCTATACACAACATGTAAACGTTCATATGAACATGTATTCTGCTATTATTTGGAATGCAGGTGAAGAAGATCACCAACAAAGAAGTTCTCAGAAAAATTAAAAATAAGAAAAGCTTGTTTGCCACTATACAGACAAAGAAACTTATTTATTTTGGCCACATCATTCGTCAGAGTTCAATATACCGTACATTGTTGGAAGGGAAGGTGAATGGCAGCAGAGGGAGGGGGAGACCAAGAACATCATGGTTTACAAATATTTCACAGTGGACAGGCTTGAATTATTCACAGTCTATCAGAACAGCACACCATCGGGACAAGTGGAGAACCATTGCATCCAACCCTCGACTAGAGCACGGAACTATTGATTGATTGATTGATTGAGGTGTTTTTTGCTATTATTTGGAAGGTTTTCGTTTTTGGATTGCATGTCCCACTTTAGACTTTTAGTGCCCAGTTTCAGAGAAGGACCCATTTCCAATTAGCAGTAATAATGCCATTACTGACTATCACATCCATCAAGACAAATACCCTATGCTTGTCTCTTGCTAATGGGGAGGATCTGTCACAGTAGCATGGGCACTTTGACCCTGGAAGTCTACAAACATAATAACAAGACATTGTTCGCGAGTAGAGTAACCATCTATGTGACAGCTAGATGGTTTACTTCACAAAAGTGAAGCTTGCATTTTTATGTGATCAGTATTTTGGACATGTTGCTTCTTTTCAGGTTTGACAGTGTCACTACCGGTGCCACTGCTGGTGTCAGTGCCGGTGTCATAGCCAGTGTCACTGCCTGTGTCACTACTGGTGTCACTAATGGTGTCGGAGATCAGGGGATCCGAACCCATGAGTTTGTGGGTTCGAATCCTGGTCGAGTCGAACCAATGACTTACTAATTGATACTTGTCGCTTCCTAGCCTGGCACTTAGCATTATTAGGATAGGGCAAGGACTGGTTGGCTCAGTGTCAGGATAATGTGACTGAGCGGGATATCAGGTCATGGTACTGGTGGCCTGGTTTCCCAGTGGGGCAGCACTATAAAGTCGCCATGAGTGTGCACTGTCACAAGTCGCTACCCATCCTGATATGACCTTAGATGTTGCTAGGATGTAAAACAAACAAACAAAACTACTAGTGTCACTAACGGTGTCACTGCCGGCATCACTGCCAGTATCACTACCGGTGTCACTGCCGGTGTCACTGCCGGTGTCACTGTCGGTGTCACTGCCGGTGTCACTGCCGGTGTCATTTCTGGTGTCACTGCTGGTGTCATTTCTGGTGTCACTGCCGGTGCCATTACTGGTGTCACTGCCGGTGTCACTACCGGTGTCATTACTGGTGTCACTACCAGTGTCATTACTGGTGTCACTGCCGGTGTCACCACCAGTGTCACTACCGGTGTCACTGCCGGTTTCACTGCCAGTGTCACTACCAGTGTCACTATCGGTGTCACTACCGATGTAACTGCCAGTGTTACTACCGGTGTCACTGGTGGTGTCACTACCAGTGTCACTAGTGGTGTCACTGCCAGTGTCACTACCGGTGTCACTGCCGGTGTCACTGTCAGTAATGGTGTCACTACTGGTGTCACTACCGGTGTCACTGCCGGTGTCACTGCCGGTGCCACTGCCGGTGTCACTGCCAGTGTCACTGTCAGTAACCGTGTCATTGCCGGTGTCACTACTGGTGTCACTGTCTGTGTCACTACAAGTGTCACTGCCGTTGTCACTGCCCGTGTCACACCGCATCATTCATCATTAACTCTCACTTGTCCACAGCGCCTGGCAGACCCCACACGCATTCAATGATAAATCGCAAAGCCCACCTAAACAGCGTCCATAAATTAAATAAATGTTAAAATCACACACAAAAAACACACACAAGAACACTTGCAAAAACACTGAAGGCACTCCCTACTGACGACGGCCATTTGCAATACAAGACAACCCCCTCCCTCTGACCAGACCTCAGCTCACTTCTGTTCCAGCCCCCCCACCCCCTCCCCCACCCCTCCCCAGGACCCCACTCCCAGAGCGAACAGATCGGGAGTTATTTGTTTCTGATCTTCTCCAGTACTCTTTTTACTAACATAGTGCATTTGCGCCAAAATTTAATTGATCCTATTTCCCACCCACCACTATGGCCTCTAGATGTGCGTAAAGTTGGCAATTGCATCCAAAATACACATATGTATTGCATAAATGTCATAAGGATATTATTCAGTCTGCGAATATCCTGTGTCGACATGCATTAGAGAAAAGGTGGGCCACAGGTGGCGCCACCTGTCAAGTGTGGAGTCTTACAGAGTATAACAACGGTAATAACGATAATATATAGTAATTAATATATAATGGAAACAATTCCCTTCGTATTTTTATACTCGCATAATACATTATACATCGCATATATATGGGCAGGTCAATTTTGGACTCTCCATTAAGACTTAAGAGTATTAAAAACTACATACATGGTCATTAACTTCCCCCCATATATATATATATATTTTTTTGTTGTTGTTGGTACATTAGTTGTTTAAGCAGGGGAAATTTCAATCGTGGACAATCGGTCTTCCTCATTCCACTGCTCCTTGCCCTATCCTAATAATGCCGAGCGCCTGGCTAGGAAGCGACAAGTATAAATTTTTGAGTCATTGGTTTGACTCAAAAATGGTTCGAAACCACGACCCCACGATCTACCAAACATGGGAGACGGACGCTCTATATATATGGGGTTCTACATCAGTTTCTCAATTCCTCTGATATTTTTTCCCCAGACTTGTTGAATTTCAAACGGCAATTCGTTAGTAAAGAAATGTGTTTGCCGTGTGACTAAGATGCGCGTAATTTTAATCGGTGACTCCTTAGTGGTTGGTTCTTGGAGTTTTACATCCTGGCAACATCTAAGGCCATATCAGGATGGGCATCGACTTGGCGCAGTGCACACTCATGGTGACTTTATAGTGCTGCCCCACTGGGAAATCAGGCCACCAGCACCATGACCCAATATCCCACTCAGTCATGCTATCCTGACACTGAGCTGACCAGTCATTGCCTTATCCTATTAATGCCAAGTGTCAAGCTAGGAAGCGACAAGTATCAAATTAGTAAATCATTGATTTGACTCGACTGGGAATTCAACTCTCGATCTTCCGCCCGGGAGGCCCGCGTTCTACTGATTCGGCGACTGGGGCCGGTGTCTCGTTAGTAGAAGGCGCCCCCGGCATTAATCAGATCACCCGCCATGGCGGTGCCTCCTGAGGTTCAGCGGCCAAGCTTACAGAGCAGGCGCAAATAAAACGCAAAATGAGGATGCATCAATTTTCCAAATATGCCAGAGCGGGGCAACCTGGGGACAAGCAGCTCCCCCCCCCCCCCACACACACATTTCAACACCCCCAACATCCTCCAACAACACAACATCCTCCCACGCCACAGCTTCACACTTCATAAACAAAAACATACAAAAAAAGATACCAGAACACCCAGTTGGACATTTCCTCATCAGACGGCCTGCCCCCTTTTCCCTGCTTCCAAAGCGAGTGTGACGTCACGGGCAGAGGTGAAGAACCTCGTTAGGAGCGTGTAAAATAACACCACCCACCCACCACCCAAAAAGAAAAATAATAAAGGAAAATAGAAAAATAAAGGAAACCTGAACCAACCAGGATGGCTGAATGAGTTGGGCATCCACTACACTATCTGTGTAGTAGGTCATGGGATTCAAAACCTGGGTTTGAACCCTGGTTCAGTCAAGCCAATTACTAAAAAGATTAATACTTGTCACTACCGAGCCTGGGGCTTAGCATTACTTGGATAGACAAAGGAGCAGTAGAATGACGAAGATCAATTGTTTGTGATTGGAATTGCCCCTACTGAATGATTGAATGATTGTAAAATAAAATTGTGGGAGTACATAGGTATCTTGTCTAATTAAGTATCAGCATCAATATTATCAACCCCTTAACTGTGAGGGTCGTTGGGGCACCACTCTCACATCGTTGTGAGCAAAAGGCTAGTGCTTTGGTGCTGAATTATTTTTATAATCAATATATTCAGCTATCAAATGGCTTAGTTAAGTTATTCAATACGTTTTACATCGTTGCAAAATGTAAGGTCCTATCAATTTGATTAGTGATTCATCATGGCGACTTTACAGTGTTCCCCCACAATGATATCTTACCAGGCGAATCATGACCTAATATCCCACTCAGTCACACTATCCTAATACTTTTGTTGTTGTTGTACATTAGTTGATTAAGCAGGCGAAATTTCATTTGCGGACGATTGGTCTTCCTCATTTCACTGCTCCTTGCCCTATCCCAGTAATGTCGAGTGCAAGGTTAGGAAGCAACAAGTATCAATTTTTAAGTCATTGGTTTGACTCGACCAGGATTTGAACCCACGATCCCACGATCTACCAACATGGGAGACGGGCGCTCTTAGTCTTACTCATTCGGCCATCCCGTCTGGTGAACCAATCCCTTGTCCGTCCTAGTAATGACAAATCCCAGGCCAGATAGCGACTTGTATCAAATTAGTGGATCTTTGCTTTGACTGTGATGGGAATTGACTCCACCATTTGGACGCAGTTGTCCTTTCCATATATATATATATATATATATATAAACCTGATCTCTACCCGGGGTGAAGGAAGAAATAGAAAGAGCTAAGTGGATTGAGAGTTTTTATTTTCTCTTGACAAGGAAATATAGCCTTATCGTATTATATACATAAAACCTTTCGCAGCAAAGTGATCCATAAAGCAAGTGAGCATAAGTACCAAGAACTGTGGGCGGCAGCGCCACCGTAGGCCAGCAGGCCACAGTTAATCAATATTTGGCCGTTAATGGACGTTAACAATATTACACAGTGACAATCATAATAATAAACCTCATACCGATGATTTATACCCGTATATTTATATACTAGTTATATATATATATATATATATATATATATATATTTATGTATATATATATATATATGCAGTAAGACCTCTCGAAATCGACCGACCTTGGAACCGACTTTAAGTAGTCCATTTAGGGAGGTGGTCGGTAAAGGGAGTTAGAATATGTTGGGACCCAAATAAAACAATCGATAGCGGAGTGGTTAGAGAGGTTTTCCTGTATGTATATATATATATATATATGTCCGTGAGACTGATATAGGCACAGATGAGCGGTTAGAGAGGTCGACGCACCTAGATGGCACCACCAGTCGAGTTAGTAGAATCGTAGAGCGGGGCAGTTGAAGACTGAAGCGGGTGATTACAGAACCTCCGGTATTTATACTCATATAATTCTTATACATCACATATTTATATATAGATGTACACACACACATATATATATATTTTATGCATATAATATATATATATTATATATATATATATATATATATATGCACACTACCCAATAGAAGCACACACCCCATTTCAAGATTGAAAGCACACACAAATATATGATCATATTCAGACTGAATGCACATAAAATAAGACAATCCCACTTTATTTCAGAGGCACAACAAAAACAAATCCATGAAATTCTTTAACTTTGAATAGACGCGAATCGCTGTGTCTGCACTCGCGCAGTGCGTGTCTATTGGGACATATATGGTACACATCGGACTGTCCACGCGTTTATTAGTGAGGCCCATAGGTTTTCATTGTGACATATGTACTAGCGGAGGCAGTCAACTCTTTCAACCCCGCTTGTTTGATAGTGCACGCACGCAGCCCGAGCACGGAGAATAATGCCCCTGCCACCAGGGGGCGCCACCAGCAGCACCACCACTTATTCACATACACTCATCCACCAGGAGCTCATCAGTCTAAGATGAGGAGGAATAATACCTTTCCACCTGAGCTGCTGCAGCATCATCTGCAGTGCGGCACAAACCATGTACAGTAAAACCTCTCTAAATCGACCGATCATGGCACCGACTTTAAATGGTCCATTTAGGGAGGTGGTTAGCACAGGGAGCTTAAACAAAATCATTATAATGGTATTGAATGAGCGATCATTTGGGACCAAATTAAAGCGATTAATATAGGGAGTGGTCGATCTGTGGAGGTGGGCTATTAGAGAGGTTTTACTGTAGTCAGTGTCACATATACAGTGTACATTAGTTAATTCGTCCAGCGTTTAATCGGAGTGAAATCTGGCTATCTGTCCCAAAATATATGGAATTGGTTCAATTTTTTGTGTACAAAATTATTTAGTAATTAATTAAAAAGCCGAACCCTACCCAGCATCGGCTTTGGAAACAATTGGAGCCATGTTCCGAGTGAACCAATGTAGGCTAGACTGGAATTCCATCATTTATTTGTTATTCTTCTAATCATGATAACCATGTTATTTAACTTCAACAATAGAAAATGCAATATATATATATTAGAAAATAATCATTATTATGTGAACTTAATATGTAGATAAGAAAATATTGGAGGTTACTTAATTAATTTACGAATTATATAGGCCAGATATACAGTGCATCCCGATATGACCTTAGATGTTGCCAGGACGTAAAACTCCAACAACTAAATATACAGTGCAATCCTGTTAATGATCTTACAAGGTACATAGTTGCTCAGTTATTCAACATCTCCCTATGATAAAATAATCTGGTGTCCAAAGAACTGCAAGTTATTTGACAGATCGTACATGCGTTCAGTCAGCTTGTGTCAAATCCTGTCGCTTAATCTGACAATGGGTGTTGGGAAAAAAATAGTCCAGATTAACGAAGGGTGACTATCTGCGCTCTATTATGGGAATACAATTTACCAACAAGGACACTACCACTTATCAGTTCTCTTCTATATTAGTTATTACCTACTGTCCTACTGTCATATGAGTTAGTTCCTGCTTCTGCCACTATGGTGCCACCTGTGAGTGGCTCCTGGCCACCCTGATACCAGCTGCGTCTGGTCACTATATATATATATATATATATATATATATATATATATATATATGTGTATATATATATCTATTTACATATATATATATATATAGAAAGAGAGAGAGAGAGAGCGGAGAGAGAGAAGGTGAGGGCGGGGAGGAGGGAGGGGGTTGCGGGATGAGAGAAGAGGGGGGGGGCGAAGAGAGGGGGTGGGGAGGGGGAGGATGTGGAAGAGAAAGGGAGAGGGATGAAAGAATATAAAGGAGTAGAGGGAGGGGGAATGGTAGTGAGGGAGAGGGAGACGGAGCGAGAGGAGAGTGTCAGCCAACTATTGCTTTTCAGAACACATTTGAGCTTCAGTGACTTTTTTTTATCCAAAATATTGTTTTTCACGCCGAGAAGACGACATTGTGGAGAGAAGCCTCTGTTGTTCCTTTCTTGCACACGTGACCGATAACGTTTGGTTTCTGTGGGAACGCCACCTGCAGCCATGTAAACAACCGTGACGACGTCATTTACACTTCCGGTGTCCCTCTCATAAACATTTCACCGACCAGATACACTAACAAAACAGAGAAGCTAAACTACTTTGGTGTAAGACCTGGCACGACACAATGAATGGATGTGTCACCTTAAAGGTTGTTGGGGGGTGTTTTTTTTGTACATTAGTTGATTAAGCAAGGGAAATTTCAATCATGGACGATTGGTCTTCCTCATTCCACTGCTCCTTGCCCTATCCTAATAATGCCGAGCGCCAGGCTAGGAAGCGACACGTATCAATTTTTAAGTCATTGGTTTGACTCGACCAGGGTTCAATCTCACGATCTACTGGAATGGGAGATGGACGCTCAACTCATTCGGCCATCCCGTCTGGTTTTAAAGTTCCCACTATGTGTTTGGTTTTCAGATATTTAGGTTATATGGGCTTATTTTCTCGATTAGTTACCCAGATTTCTTTTTGGGGGACCCCCGCCCAGCCCCCACCCCCACAATCTCGAAGGAATATTCAAAGGAAGTGGTTTCAATTCCGACTGAGTCAAACCGATGACTTTTAAAATTGATACTTGTCACTATCTAGCGTGGCACTCAGAATTAAAACGAATTGCCAAGAACCGGTTAGCTCAGTATCAGGATGGTGCAACTGAGTGGGATATGGGGAGGTCATGGGTTCTGGTGGCCTGGATTCCCAGTGGAGCGGCACTATAAAGCCACCATGAATACGCACTGTCGCAAATTGGTACCTGTCCTGATATTACTAAGCTTAGATGTTGCTATGATGTAAAACCCCAAGAAACAAGCGTTAACTGACCTGACATTAAATCAATGTCAGCTGATTTCCCTGTTTTGATACCGCGACAAGTAGATTCTGAGTAGGGAGATCTCCATAAAAAGCATATTGTAAATAGGGAGTATTACTGTGGCTGAAGGGAGACGGATGCGGAAGAGGGGTAGCCCGCTTCCAGAGGGGTGGTCTGGGCCCCCCCCCCCTCCCCCCAGAAACTTTTGAAGGAAAAAAATTGATACAAACTGGTGCATCCTGGCGCATTTTTATATTTTTTAATATGCGTAACATCTTTTTGTTAAAGCTAAAATGATTTCTCTTTGCAGGAAATGACGAACTGAAATTGAATTGTTTTTATTTTACTATATTTTAGGGAGATCTCCGGCAAAATCAGGAGACTTGCCACCTCTCCCTCTAAGACCACAGTGTGCCTGGTAGCCAAGCATCCTCAGGAAATGAACTTATGTGTTCCCCACTTCTACTTTCCCATTCCCCGTGCGCCGCGAACGTAGTGTCTACGCGTACGTGAGCAGTACCCGTAGCCTGGTGGTCTAGGCGTACGTGAGGATGCGTGCGCATGTGTTTCACGAAATGTGGCGCATCCGTTTGAAATTGGCTGCTTACACTGTTGACGTTGAGCAATGCGGACGTGTAGCAGTAATTTGTGCTGCAGCAATTCTATGTCTATGCGGAGCATTTATTTTTGCGAAATAAATTTAAAAGATTTCATTTGGTCGATTAAAAAGACCTTAATGCGCGATTGAAGAGAAAGATCTGAAGTATTTAATTTAACCTAAGAGCAATTTTCTCTGAAAGGATTAAAAAGCAGAGGTAATAGTGAAAGTTGGGATATTCTGAGTGACAATGCCTGTGGTAGCCATACCGGCCTCAAAAACTATTTTCGCAAAATAAATTCAAGAACTTCCAATTGGCTGATTTACAAAAAAGCTGAATGTGAAATTGTAGAGAAAGATCTGAACTATTTAATAGAAATAAGAGAGATTTGCTTTCAAACCACCAAAAAGCACAAATTACCGTGATAGGTAGGGTAGTTGCTCATGTATGCATAGTCACGGAGGCTAAAGATACGTGAGGAAGTAAGGCGCATGTGCACACACTGCCGTACGTCTAGACCGGCAGGCTACGAATACGGCTCACGTACGCGTAGCCACTGCCATGTTTAAACCATGCAGATATGTACAGCTAGAAAATATTATTCACTGCCGGGGGGTTCCCATCATAAACAAGCTTAGCTGTAAACAGCAGCCAAGGCGCACTGATGCGCATCGCTGCCACCAGGGCGCGCCACTGCTGGTTGGAGGCAGGAATCGCGGGTTCTGTATCGCCAGGTGGCGCCTCAGTGGGCACCAGTCATACACAAGGACTTCCCAACAAACCTCCCAGAATTTAACCCCCGCACTTCCCGCTTTTTGTTGGCAAAGTTATGACAGACGCGAATAGGAACGAGAGAATTCGTTATAGATGTGTGTGTCTGTTGTGCTGCTTTTTGACCAGCTAACCAGTACCTCTGTCAGTTGTTACAGCTGTGTCTGCTGTGCTGCTTTTTGACCAGCTAACCAGTACCTCTGTCAGTTGTTACAGCTGTGTCTGTTGTGCTGCTTTTTGACCAGCTAACCTGTACCTCTGTCAGTTGTTACAGCTGTGTCTGTTGTGCTGCCTTTTGACCAGCTAACCAGTACCTCTGTCAGTTGTTACAGCTGTGTCTGTTGTGCTGCTTTTTGACCAGCTAACCAGTACCTCTGTCAGTTGTTACAGCTGTGTCTGTTGTGCTGCTTTTTGACCAGCTAACCAGTACCTCTGTCAGTTGTTACAGCTGTGTCTGTTGTGCTGCTTTTTGACCAGCTAACCAGTACCTCTGTCAGTTGTTATAGCTGTCAATGTGTCTAATCTATGGAAGCCCTTCAGCCTTACCTTCTAATTTATAGAAGCCTTTCATCCATGAATGTCAATCTATGGAAGCCCTCCACCAATACAATCTAATCTATAGAAGCACTCCAGCCATGGCTTATAATCGATAGAAGCCCTTCATCCATGCCTAATAATCTATGGAACCCCTTCATCTCATGCCTATGGAAGCCCTTCATCCACGCTCTATAACCTATGGAAGCCCTTCACCCATGCTTTATAACCTATGTAAGCCCTTCACCCATGCTTTATAACCTATGTAAGCCCTTCACCCATGCTTTATAACCTATGTAAGCCCTTCACCCATGCTTTATAACCTATGTAAGCCCTTCACCCATGCTTTATAACCTATGTAAGCCCTTCACGCATGCTTTATAACCTATGTAAGCTCTTCACCCATGCTTTATAACCTATGTAAGCCCTTCACCCATGCTTTATAACATATGTAAGCACTTCACCCATGCTTTATAACCTATGTAAGCCCTTCACCCATGCTTTATAACCTATGTAAGCCTTTCACCCATGCTTTATAACCTATGTAATCCCTTCACCCATGCTTTATAACGCATGGAAGCCCTTCTTCTATTACACACCCTATGTGACTATCGATTGACTGCTTGGTGCCACGGAATAAAGATATTTCAGTTCTAACCTAATAAGAATGGACTGCTTCTTCTAAGAACAATTTCTGATGTTGTCGATTAGCCCAACGGGATTTATATCAGTCCAAAGCCAAATATTATTGATAGTTCCACAATGTAAATATCGTTACGGATCCTCCATGAATTATATTCCAATGCATCCACGCTCTCTTTCTATTAACAAAGAGCTTGAATCTCTAAATAATTACCTTGCGAAGATTATAATTTGTCATTAATTTGATTTCTGCTTGCGATTCAATTTGCTCTATTCTATCCAGTGTTCTTCGTCATAGATAGATGCCTTTATTATGTTAAGTTAATTAAATTCATCTTTATAGGAAACATTCAAGTTATAATTGTATTCCCATGATATCGCATGCAGGATGTAGTTGTGTGTGTAGGAGGAGAAGGGCGGTGGTAAGAATCCAGCGGGTGCTAAATATTAGATAAAGACTGAATTTCAGATACAATAAGTAGCATTAGGAATTTGCCACGAGTTAGGTTCATGATGAAGTGATGCAGATTGTAGCAAGCTCATTGGTCATGTTGCTTCGGCAACATGGGTAATTCGGGACCGAGACGGGACAGATAGTGCTTCCCCATATTGAACCCGACACTAACGCTACCACACCATTCCCCCCTTTTATTCATTGGCGGCCAGAACTGCACTAACTCCAGGTGGCGACACCAGCGCATGCGCCGGCAGCCGCCGCCTGTATCCGGTGACCGATATCTGACCTCACTTCTGCAACTGCCGCCGCACCAATGGCACTCACCATCCAGACGCCGGACCGACATCAGCACCCGCCTTTTCTCACCACCCCACCTGACCCTACTTATAAACAGTTGACTCGCAAGGGTTGAGTTCCAGGTGTGCAGAGAATCAAACATTATACCTGAAACCTTATACCTGACAATTGAACTTGACCTGATGCTCTTTGAACTTAGACCAATAAAATTCCCATACATGACACTCTCAACACTGCTAACACATAAACACGTCTCGTGTCCTGAATTATGACCAGAAACATGACAGTCATGCAGCTACTATGGCAACAGATCCACAGATCTCATATTATGCGACTTCGTGAAATTATGGTAGGCACCCTACAATATGAATATTTGATCATAAAAAAAAAGAATTATTACCGATCATATTGTATGGTGAGCGAACATTATTACAAGGATTGAACAAGACTGGTTATCACAGTGTCAGGCTAAACTTGACTGCCGCAGGATATCAGACTACGCCACCAACAGAGTGGTACTGCAGTGAGGCATCACTAAAACGTCACCATGAGTGCGCACTGCTGATGTCCTGATCTGACCTTAGCTGTTGTTAGTACGATAATGTCAAACCCAGATAAATATTTGTTTAAGTATTTCCATGTGGCGTAGACAAATTGGAATGATCGATAAGTAAACCGAGCCAAAAACAGATCAATGAGAGGAGCGGGAATGGTACAAGGGAATGGTACAAGGAATAATATGCTAGACTAACCAACATGGCCGAATGAGTTGAGCGTCCGTCTCCCGTTTTGGTAGATCGTGGGATTCGTACCGATGGGTTCGAAACCTGGTCGAGTCAAACCAATGACTTAAAAAATTGATACTTGTCGCTTCCCAGCCTGGCGCTCGGCATTATTAGGATAGGGCAAGGACTGGTTAGCTCAGTGTCAGGATAATGTGACTGAGTGGGATATCAGGTCATGGTGCTGGCTGCCTGGTCTCCCAATGGGGCAGCACTATAAAGTCACCATGAGTGCGCACTGTCTCGAGTCGCTACCCATCCTGATATGACCTTAGATGTTGCCAGGGCGTAAAACTTAAACATCCAGCCAACCGGCCCGTCAGACATTGCACGTCCACTCCATCCCAGCCCACCCCCACACGCATGATGCGCTACAGGGGATGTGCTCCAACAGGTTGTCTATATCAGCATTGGCTCCATTATGACTGGTTTCAGAAATTCCCACGCTGCAAAAAATGCCGTTCTGCGCCATGCAAGCAAGCGTTTTGGCATAAAACAGTTTTTCGCTGATGTGCCATTTTCATGACAAATTAAATAGGACACCGTTCTCACATTTCTCATCTTCACTCTCCGACCAATGTCCTAATCCTTAAATCGCACGACAGAATCAACATTGGCAATCCTGTAGATAATGTCTACATTGTCAGCATTGCGAACTCTGCCAATGTTGTAAGCATTGTCAACACTGTTAGCACTGCAACTACTGAAACAGTCAGCAGAGTCAGCACTGTCAATACTAGTGAGAATGTCACCACTGTCCGCAGAGTCAACACTGTCAATGATATCAGAGCTTTCAAGATTCTCAGCTCTGTCGACACTGTCAACACTGCTAACACTGAAATACCGTCAGCAGATTCAATACTGTCAATGTTGTAAACACTGTCAATGAGCCGTAAACACTGTCAACACTGATAAGAGGGTCAACACTGTCCACAGAGTAAACACTGTCACTGATATCAATGCTGGCAAGATTCTCAACACTGATGACACTCTCAACACTGCTAACACATAAACACTGTCAACCGAGTCAATACTGTCAATGCTCAAAACTGTCCACAGAATCAACGCTGTCAATAGTACCAATGCTGTCAAGATTCACAACACTGTCAACACTGCAAAGCAGTAGATCGAATAAGGGTGGTAGAGTTCTTGAATGGGTGTCAGTGGAATACAGATTGAACGTGATGAATTGAATTGATCTACTCACTTTTTCCCCAATGACTGATTACTTACTGAAATTAAATTAAACAGAAATTAGTTAGATCATCCCGATGCTTACAAAAATCGTTTGCAATTGATAATAATGCATGTATATGAAAATTGGCTTTGGTTTGGAAATACTGGCGAAATTGATTAATTCTTAACACATATTCAATCAATTTATGCAGACCATATATATTAGATGATAACCAAACCATTATTCTACACAATACACTAAACAGTAATATAGACCTCGGTAGGCACGGACTTTTGGGTGAACATTCTAGAGAGATGAGAGCCTCAAACCCCATATGTGGACAATATAGCGTTTTTCAAATGGAAATTATCGTTTCAAATTGATCTACTTTGATCAGTAGAAACTGAAATTTAAATGTCTCTTACAAAGTATCCAGCTAGAGACAAAGTGCCAAAGAGTGAAATCAAACTGGCCGGTCTGATATCAATTTTATCTGGCCATGCAGCCTACTTGATCACTGCAATGGATAAGACACTATAAGAAATGCGCTATCGCCACTACAGTATAGTGGGTGGCCATGCATCATCACTACAGTGTAGTGGGTGGCCATGCATCATCACTACAGTGTATGGGGTGGCCATGCATCATCACTACAGTGTAGTGGGTGGCCATGCATCATCACTACAGTGTAGTGGGTGGCCATGTATCATCACCAGCATGGTGTGCAAGGGCTGTGGTGCAGGGATGGGGGTGCACGCTGGAGGGGGGGGGGGGGCATGTCGGTTGTCCGCTACCCCCGCACTCAGTTTTTTGCGGCATCACGTGCCTTGCGGCGGTGTTGCAGTTTCCCAGGGACACCAGTTTCCCAGGGACACATCGCTTCTGCACACGCGTCAAACTCGAACAGCATCGTCACTAACCTTATAAATTTAATATAATGTTTTTGCTAAACATGTTTTCTATATGTGTACCAAGCGATTTGTTTGTAGGTGGTGTCATTTTAGAGATATTTCACTTTTTCGGTATTGTCTGTATGAAGACTGCTCATGGCCATTGACAATGCCTTGAGTTTGACAGTACGCGCAGTGCAAAACATCAGTTTTATTACAAATTAATAGAAATCCAGAACCCTAACCGTATCAATTTAATATAATCTTTTTGCTAAACATGTTTTCTATATGTCTTCCAAGCGGTTTGTGTCTAGGTGGTGTAATTTGAGATATATTTGACTTCTTCTGTATGAAGATTTGCTCACGGCCGTTGACAATGCATTTGAATGGAAGTGTCCCTGGCAAACTGGTGTCCCTCGGAATCCGCATCACCGGCACTGCTGCTCAGAGTGATCAAAATAGGTATGCGTGATCCTGAAGCAGTGCGCACACGCATGCACCACGTCGTCCGCCCCGTCCTGGTGGTGCTGGGGGAGGGTGCAACGGCGTGCAGACAGGTTTTACTGTACTTACAAATTGATGAGTGATGAAATCCTACCACTCGGTATTACTAGGATAGGCCAAGGATTGGATGACTCCGTTTCAGGATAATGGTACTGAATGGTACTGAATGGTACTGAATGGAATAGTGGGGTATGGTGCTGGCC
Organism: Branchipolynoe longqiensis; assembly: GCA_030323885.1. Taxonomy (NCBI): domain Eukaryota; kingdom Metazoa; phylum Annelida; class Polychaeta; order Phyllodocida; family Polynoidae; genus Branchipolynoe; species Branchipolynoe longqiensis. Next base: position 36,400,482 of record CM059191.1, read on the forward strand.
ACATGTTAATTGTTATCTATAATGGCTGGCGCACACCTCCCGTTTACGATTCGCGCACTAAAACTCGCGACCCGACCCGACCCGCTTAAAACTGAAAACGGGCCGATTCGTTTTCAAATCGCGAATCGCAATCGTAAACGGCCGCTTTTAGCACTAAAAACTGAGTTTTATGCGCGAATCGCAATCGCTAGGTGTGCGCGGGGGGGCGCACACCTAGCGATTTTTGTGCGCGAAACGGGCAGTTTTACATCGTAAACGGTAGGTGGGTGCGCACAAACGGTAGGTGTGCGCCAGCCATAAAGTCGCCATCAGTGCGTACTGGCTTCCCAAATCCGATATGATCTCAGATATTGCGAGGAGGTAAAACCCAAATAAAACAAGCTAATCCAAACCGAAGGCCGAAATAGACCAAAAAAAGAATTTTTTTTTTAAACTGACATGTTCATGTGGTTAATAGCACTACACTTTCTTTAAACAAATTAATAGTGTTACTAACAACCTACCCATCATTACTAACAACCCACTTACTCAAACTACTTCATGTAGTCAAAGACACACCCCAGGTATTAACCTTTTAAACGCAACCCTGCATCTAGCCACGCCCCATCTAACAGAATAAACAAAACACTCTACAAACCCTGCATCTCAAAATGATATCTCCAATAATACGACAATTACTGAATTAGGCAATTCACACAACATGTACACAAACCTGCAAAGGGAAACCGTAGGCTACACCTAACCACTCCTTAATGTAATGATCTAATCAATACACATCTATGTATGTATACAACATATAGTTACTATGTCGAATGCGAATTATAAAATTATGTGCTATATAAAGACATTATATAAATATTAATTAACGGAGAAATGCTCAATCGCTCCACCCACTGGCAAATGCAGTGCCCTGGACGACTCCGGTTTGCACTCAGGTAGGCAACCCCCGTGGCGAGCTGCCGCTGAGCAACCGCGAACACTACCAACACCCTCACTCTCTTCTGAAATTTTGACCATAAATAAAACGGTAGGCTAAAATTGTTGGCCAGCCAGAGGTATCGATCTCACCCAACATATGTGTTACGTTGTCTCTTACAGAATCTATAACAATACATTATGTTGTAAGTCTTGAAATGATTAATATCAATATTTCAGCAGACTTGAGCTAGCTGCTGAGGACAATATCAAACCAAATAGATAGATATAGTGCAAACAACTGTATTGGCACATGGTTGGAAGGCCAGTGCCAAGCTGCTGACAAAATGTAAAATTCTCCGATTAAGCGTATATTGAATATCGAGATGGCTAAATAAGAAACAGTACTCCCTTTATAATCCTCATACCGGGGGAGGGAAGCAATGCCCCTTTAAGCACAATCCCTCCCCCTTATCTTGCCCAGCCACATGGTCACCACATGTTATGTAAGCCCATGATAGCCAGGTGGTGGCCAAAGCTGGGTGGGAGGGGGCGAATCCTTAAAGCAGCCAATGGTGAACTATGTTAGGGAGAGATCATGCGGTCTAGGAGTGACTGGTGTGCATGAGTGTAATAGCCAATAAGAAGGTCTATAACATCCACTCTTGCATGTATCTGAAAACAATATATAAGTGAATAAAACTAAGCAATCAGTCTATTATCTATCTACACTTCTGCTGGTGCTGAACTCGGATTGTGTGTTGTGTTGTGTGTCATATCCACTATGGGGTAAGCTCTAGCATGTAATTTATCTAGTACAGATATGAAAAGGGGAACTTTGAATCATACGACTTATGCAGGATATTAGGACAGTCTAGCCTTGTTGAGCAGTACAGCTACTAAAAGAGAGAACATAATGAGATAAACATAGCCCTCGCATACCACCTAACTGGATTGGCCATCAATAGCTTTCTAACACCCGCATATATGACATGCGGGGACCTGCAAATACGGGATTTCATAAAAAAGACTTTATTCAATGCATAAACTATATTTACAACAACAAAAAAGAAGCTAAAGGGAGACTTTCCAGTATAAATCCAAGCTCCAAGTGTCACTACTTTAAAGGGTGTGGCATCACTGTTGCCTCTTGGGAGCCTGTCACGTTTTGTAGTTTCTGTAGGAGCGCAGTAACTCTCCTCACGGAATTACAAAACAGTGGGCACAATGAATCTAAATCCAATTTCAAAGTGTCGCAGAAGGTAACAACCGAAAGTTGAGAGAACTAACTCAATCAATAACATTTTGCTTCAGTTCCATTCTGTGGTTTCCCTGATTGTATGTAGTAATACGTGAAAGTTGTGCCTCTTGTGGCTCTGATGACAGATACACATTACAACCACAGACATTTACACTCTGAACTTTTGGGGATGAGGTGGAGGAAAGTTTTTACCGGAGATATCGTTTCCTCATTTCCCGACTTCAACTCCCAAGACAAGGTCCTTTTAGGTCATCATGATTGTCTTTATAAACAATTACCATCCCATGACATATCTGAGTGACAGATACACATTACAACCACAGACTTTTACACTCTGAATTTCTGGGGATGAGGTGGAGGAAAGTTTTTACCGGAGATATTGTTTCCTCGGTTTCAAGGTTATAATTGCCGGAAGTGATAGTGAGGATAAGCTCTCACTACCTATAAAGTACTTTCTTATGGCATGCGTATCAAATAGCCTCTGATAACCAAGTCCAACTCCCGGCCTTCACGAGGCAAAACTGTTTCTACTGACGGGAGAAGGGGCAAAGGCGGATCTCTGGCGCCTCAAAACCAGATGCTTCGGGCAGGTGGGGCTCGTCAATCTTGGCTGACTGCTCATCTAGGAGAAGGTAAACTCTGATTTAAAACCCCCGCTGCCGTGCGGCTAGTCCCATTTATGGGAAGACCAGAAGTTGGTAGTGCACACCAGCGGCCATACCGACTCAATTGTCGGCCTAAACTAAGTGCGGTGCACATCAACTTTGTTGGTGTGGTCAGGGGATGTCACCCCTTCAAGTGCATGAAGACTGGAGCAGCAGATGAGTTAGAAGATCAATAGCTTTGAAGGTGTAACAGCAAGATGATGTGGCTCATCAGGGCACACTCTGACAAAGATGAGTAAGTGGCCAGTCACCTTGGAAAGGAAGGGGAACCTACCAAGTATTTACCCATAGTAAGCAATGGTAATTAATGGAAGCAAATTTAGAGATGGAGACAACTCTGGTCCCTCTGCGGGGAAGCCTTCTAATAGCTACAGTGGAGGCACCTTTCCTTCAACTATTAAGAAACCTAGTAATGACAATGTAAACCCAAAGCCTAAAATAGGAAGGTATGCATCTGATGTCAGGCAACTGAAAACTGGAGGAAAGGTGCTAAAGATTGGTACATGGAATGTACGAACATTGTACAAACCAGGCCGATATGACAACCTTAAAGTGGAAATGACAGCGCTAAACCTTGACATCCTAGGTATAGCTGAGACGAGATGGACGGGTGACGGGAGGATAGGTGATAGTGAGGTAGATATGATATATTCTGGAGATGAAAAACATCAGTATGGCGTTGGAATTATGATGAAGAAGTCCATTGCCGCCACAATGATTGGATTCTGGCCAGTATCTGACAGAATTATTATGATGAAGCTGAGGGGAAAACCGTTCAATATAAACATTCTGCAAGTTTATGCACCAACCTCAGATCACGATGATGAAGAAGTCAACGAGTTCTATGACAGCATCAAAAAGGTAATGGAATACACCAAGTCTGGAGAAATAACAATTGTTATGGGCGATTGGAATGCGAAAGTTGGAGAACAACATGAATATCCAGTAACAGGAAGATTTGGCTTAGGTGAGAGAAATGATCGTGGTGAATACTTGATAAATTTCTGTTTGACATCAAAACTAGTAATTGCTAACACCTTATTTGAACATCCAAAGAGAAGACTATATACATGGAAGAGCCCTGGTGATGTATGTCGGAACCAGATCGATTACATTCTTGTCAACCAACGATATCGAAATTGTATCAAACAGGCAAGGACATATCCAGGTGCTGACATATGTTCGGATCATAATCCAGTAGTAATCAGTATGGTAGTGAAATTGAAACAGCAGAACAAAATTAAAAACAACATTCAAATGGATATGAACATGTTAAAAGATGCAAAATACAGAACTAAGTATAATGTCTCTGTTCATAACAAATTCAGTGTACTGATGAATGAAGAAACTCCTCAGAGAGAGTATAACAACATTGAAATGGAATGGGAAGCTCTCAGAGAAAGCATGGTCAAGTCAGCAGAGGAGGTGTTACCAAATAAAAAACGAGAGACAAAGCAATCATGGATGACGCAAACCATACTAGAAAAGATGGCAGAAAGGAAGAAAGTGAAAACCACTGATCCACCTAAATACAAACACCTGAAGAATGAAATAGAAGATGAATGCAAAAAAGCTAAAGATGAATGGTGGAATAAGAAGTGTGAAGTAGTGGAACAACTTGAGTCTCAACATCGTTCAAGAGAGATGCACAAGAAAGTGAAAGAGATAACAGGTCAAGGATACAGACAGAGAAGCAGTAAATGTATCAAGAACAAAGACGGCAAAATGCTCTTTGAAGAAGATGAAATAAAGTCCAGATGGGAAGAATATGTAAACAAACTATACAATGATGACAGAGGGAACCCACCCACAATTGAGAAAGAAGATGGGAATATTATATTAGTATCAGAGGTTGAGAAGGCTATCAATGATCTAAAGTCAGGTAAGGCTCCTGGAAGTGACCAGATAACATCAGAAATGATAAAAGGACTAGATGAAGTGGGGATTCAAATCATTCATAAGCTAGTAAATGACATCTATGAGACTGGATTTATACCATTGAATATGAATGAATCCATATTTGTACGACTCCCAAAGAAGCTAAAACCAACATTGTGTACTGAGTACAGAACACTAAGCCTGATGAGTCATATGTTGAAGATGATCCTGAAAATAATTTTACTGAGAAACAGACAGAAAATTGAAGAACAAATCAGTAACGTACAAAGTGGGTTTATATCTGGAAGAGGTACACATGAAGGGATTTTCAATATGAGAATGATTTGTGAACGTTATTGTGAAGTGAACCAGGATGTTTATGCCTGCTTTATTGACTATGAGAAGGCCTTCGACCGAGTCAATCATGAACTGTTAATCAAATGTTTACAAGATATTGGTGTCAATGGCAAAGACATTAAACTAATTGTGAACTTATACTGGACACAACGTGCATTTATAAAAATGGAGCAGGGCCTATCGGATGAAGTTATGATTAAACGAGGAGTTCGACAGGGGTGTGTATTGTCACCATGTCTATTTAACCTGTACACAGAGATGATTTTCAGACACATTGAAGATTGCAAGGGAGTGACAATAGGTGGCATGAACGTCAACAATCTTAGATATGCCGATGACAGTGTAATACTAGCAGACAGTGAGAAAAACCTACAAGATATAGTGAATAGAATCAATAAAGCTGGAATACTATTCAACATGAAGATGAATGCCAGGAAGACCAAAACAATGGTTATAAGTAAAAAGACAGATAAACCAAATGTCAATATAACCATAGATGGCACAAACATAGAACAAGTATCCGAATTCATATATCTCGGACAAAAGATTACAAATGATGGGAGATGTGAGGAAGAAATTAAAAGAAGGATAACAATAGCCCGAACAACATTCTCCAAAATGTATAGAGTGTTAACATCAAGTAAGATATTAATACAAACAAGGAAGCGTATTCTTCAGTGTTATGTGTGGTCTACTCTAATGTATGGGGCAGAGACATGGACAATCTCTAAGAAAATGTACAAACGTTTAGCAGCATTTGAGATGTGGACTTATCGAAGGATGATGAAAATATCATGGACAAAGAAGATCACCAACAAAGAAGTTCTCAGAAAAATTAAAAATAAGAAAAGCTTGTTTGCCACTATACAGACAAAGAAACTTATTTATTTTGGCCACATCATTCGTCAGAGTTCAATATACCGTACATTGTTGGAAGGGAAGGTGAATGGCAGCAGAGGGAGAGGGAGACCAAGAACATCATGGTTTACAAATATTTCACAGTGGACAGGCTTGAATTATTCACAGTCTATCAGAACAGCACAACATCGGGACAAGTGGAGAACCATTGCATCCAACCCTCGACTAGAGGACGGAACTATTGATTGATTGATTGTTTCCTCATTTCCCGACTTCAACTCCCAAGACAAGGTCCTTTTAGGTCATCATGATTGTCTTTATAAACAATTACCATCCCATGACATATCTGATGACAGATACACATTACAACCACAGACATTTACACTCTGAATTTCTGGGGATGAGGTGGAGGAAAGTTTTTACCGGAGATATCGTTTCCTCATTTCCCGACTTCAACTCCCAAGACAAGGTCCCTTTAGGTCATCATGATTGTCTTTATAAACAATTACCATCCCATGACATATCTGTAATTATATCCCATAGCATATCCATATGCATGCCATGTTATTTCTCAATGTGTGGTTTATTTCGATGATATTTGCCTAAGTTAAACTGCTAAATTGTTTGGATTCCTCAGTATCAGAATACCGTGATTGAGTGGGATATTGAGTCATGGTATGTAGTATATATATGCTATATATATTATAAATATATATTATATATAATATATATGGAAATATTTCGCTACAAATATGTGCAGTTTTCTAACTAAAGAAATTGGAGGCGAAATTGGCAGATAGTAGGGGGGTGAGGCGCCACCTGGAGTAACGCCAAGTGCCAGGCTAGGTAGCGACAAGCATCAATATTATGTCATTGGTTTGACTCGGCCAGGGTTCGAACCCCACGACCTACCAGAACGGGAGGCAGATGCTCAACTCATTGGGCCATCGCGTCTGGCCACAACATTTCGCTCAGTTTTAGAAATGGAAATGAAAGCCTCTTTATTTGCTTTCCTTGTCGGCCTTGCCTTGGTTGAATTACACGTGAAGACTTTTTCACAAGACTGGCGGCAATTCGTGACACATGCGACTTGACTAATAAAACAGCCATGACTCGGAGTGTGGGCAGACTGGGGGGGGGGGGGGGGGGGGGGGGGGATAAGTAGAGGTGCAGCTCTGGGGGGAAATGGGGTCTGGTGCTCTGTAAGTAATTGAATGAGCATTCATTAGGGTGGGATTTGGTATTACCATTTCTTGCACCATTTTCAAATTTGTACATGTTGAATTAAATTATGCCACTCACTGTTCGTGTGTGTTGGGAGGACATAGACCGGGGGAAATTCCGAATGGAACCTTTTGAGGAAATGGTAAATTAATTAAGGAATTTAGGTTTTAGACTTTTCAGTTCAGGCTGAAACAGATTGATTGAACCTGCTACATTCAGAGTACTATTTATTATTATTACTTATTATAAAAAAAGATATGTTATTATTTTTAATTTATTATAATTTATTATCAAGTAGTATCATGTTGGCATATCATATCATGTATTAGCATTTAATATAATTTATTATATTTATTTATTATATGTTATTGTGAATTATTATCTTTTTATTATTATTAGCATCATCATCACTGTTAATTCTTTTGTTATTTGATTAACAAAAATATCAATGTATCATTATTATTTGTTATTATTTGTTATCACTTGATATTATTTGTTATTATGGATTATTATTTATGACTATTTGTTATTATTTCTTCTTTTCTATTATTTATTATCAGTTATTGTTATTTCAAATTTTTTCTAATGTTTTGTCATTAATTCTTATTTCTTATTATTCATTAGTATTTCTTATTTCTTATTATTCATTATTATTCATTCCCCCCAACATTTAAACCCAGTGCCAATATCGATGTCATCGACAAATAAAATTCCTGGAACATAGAGAGATTCTGGGTGCACAGTGTTTGGCGCCCAATTATTGCCCAGTGTGCGAAGGCCTTTAATGTCTACGTCATGACTACCATACAACCAGTTTTACAAGGGTTTCCAAAATGGTGACTCTACGTCACTTTGCTATATGTGTTCCCCTTTCTAATCGGAGCAGTGCCTGTGGGTAATCCTTGGTTATGAATGGTAATATATCTCTCATCGATTAACCAATCGTGACCTTACTTACTAATATGAATAAGCTATGCTTAGGACTGACCCCCGATATAACTATGCGCATGTAGTTTTTTACTCCACTCGCGGTGTTCGATTTCGGGTGATCCGAGTCGGGGTCGTGATAATCGAATACGGCCGTCGTTTCCGCGGAATAAACTATTAATATTTCATTTGTGCATCCATGTTTATGCCAAATTGTTCTATATTTCTTTTAATTTTGAATAAAATCAAAGTTTTGAACTGTGCATATCGACAAATTCTATGGCAGGGGGCATTTGTTTTGATATATTATTAACCAATCGCTGAGCCCGAATAGCATCAATTGGGTCTATGGACCTAATGTCTTGACAACCTTGCTGCAGAGTAGCGCGGAGGAACAGGTACACTGGTCCCAGTGACGTCGTACCTTTGCGGCACGAATGCGGCGGCAGCGTTAATAACGGTTTCGATTTTAGGGTTAATTTGATTAAATTTCACTGATTGCGTATGTAAATCTGTCAAATATGATCGCATTGAATAGATTTCGCTGTAATATATTGCCGCCGATGCGGCGGCGGCGGCCATGTTTAGTTGACTTTATTAACCAATAGCTGTCGTCCACCCTGCTTGCTGCGGACCGAAGTTCAACCAGCGATTTCCGTTTCCGTTTGGTGGATTTGGATTACAGAGACACGAGTTTACAAATGGCGGTGCCCATAGGGGGGCTATTTCCGTTTCCGTTTGCTGGATTTTGGTGATTTCATTTCCCACCTATGGGTAGGAGTATTGTTTATGTGTATATATCTATATGCGTTAGTCTTAAGCCTCCCCGTGGGTGGGTCGGTATAAAAAGGTTCTATCTGACAAAGTGACCGAATTGGTTGGTGTTATGGATGTAAAAATGTTCTATCTACAAAAGGCTATCATGAGGTTACACAACTATTTCTCAACTGATATTTTTCACTGAGATATATTAAAAATAATATTGTTCTATCTGCTTTGCTATCATGCAGTTACACAGCTTCAGTCCTCATTATCTCGAAAGCACCATTTTGTCACATAGAACTTTTATAGTAAGGTCGCGCAATGTCATTGTTCTATCAAAATGATATTACTCCCCCATCTACTGCCCCCATGTGCCCAACAGCATGACAATATATCACGGCCAGCCGTCCAGTACAATCGGTGGATCATTTATTATCAAGTCAACTTGTAAACTTGTTTCCAATTTACCCAACGGGCGGGTGGTTTGCAACTTTAGAGTTGGGCGTTGAATATGAGTTGGGCGCGAAGTTGTTAACTTTTCTCCTCGCGTCCTGATTATGAGCATGTATGTTGCAAGGACGCAAAACTCCAATATTTCAAGGTAATCTATGCTTTGTCCTATTTTGTCCATATATGTAAACTGCCGTCGAATTGGCTTCGGTTAACAGTTACAAAAAGAGAATTTGTCAATAATTTTGCCGGAATCCATTCTAATGCGATGTACAAGGAAACTCTGCGATAAAATATTTTAGGAGAGAGAACTACTCGTTTCCCTAAATTTTTTAATTTTTAAAAGAATTTAAAAAAAAATTAAAATTTAAAAATTTAAAAGCTACCGTAAACAAATGATACTCTGCTATTCAATCCAAATGTGAATGAAATCATATTTCATCTGGCAGTGTCTTGGTTTGTTTTGTTATTTGAGCGAATTGTGGTGGAGATTCGATAGAAAAACGTCTACTGAAATTCAATCTCAATCACTATTCGATTCGAATGTAAATGACATCTCCATTTACTGTTGGTGCTTCGGCCATTTTTGGTTTTGCTGGTCAGTTTTTGGTGGGTATTTTTGTAAGCATTTTTTTAAGCCAATTTTGGTGGAGATTCGATAGTAAAACTTTTACTCTGTGCTGATCTCCTTTGTGAACTTAAAACAGTCTTCCCACATCTCTCTCCATCTCTCCACCCCCACACCCCATCTCTCTCCATCTCTCCACCCCACCCCCCATCTCTCTCCTCTCTGTCTCTCTGGGGGAGTAGATTCGTAGCCGGGGAAATATCGGCAGGAAGTCAGAAGGGCGCCTTGTGTGTATTAGGAGTGAGTTGACGTACTAATCTGAAGAACGTGAACAACACCCTTAGTTCTTGCATACATAGAATGACTGAATGGTCGGTCCCCAAAGAGATCTGTGGAGTTATTAAAGTTGCATAGTCCGATGGTTTTGAGTTTCTCATTCTCTGAGATAAACATATTACGTTGATCATTATGTCGTGGGGGTGATGAAAATGGGAAATATTCTGCCTAGAGCGGGACTCGAACCCAGATCTCTTTGCATTCCGGGCCAGTGTGCTAACCATTACACCACCTAGGCTCCCTAATATCAACACACTACCCACGCCTACCTGTGTCTGCGGCTCCTTGCCTGAGAGGTCAGTGCAGACCACTACACTCGTCCGCCTGGAATTGTAAGTCTTTTAATGCTTACAATTACATACATACAGGCAATGCACTTACATATACATGCACAGGGTAGGTTCAACAACTATACAGCACATAGCTTGTACAGGATCATGGTCACAGCGCCAGTGTTGTGGGGGTGGTGAAAATGGGAAATATTGCACCTAGAGAGGGACTCGAACCCACATCTCTTTGCATTCCAGGCCAGTGTGGTAACCAGTACACCATTTAGACTCCCTAATATCATCACACTACCCACGCCTACCTGCCTACCTGGAGAATAAAATCTAGATAATTGTTATGGTTTTGAAAATTTGACTCATTCATCGGACTATGCAGCATTAATATTAAGACAATACCACATGCCACGGTATTCTTCAATCATATCGCTATTCAATGAATGAACTAGTGCGAGGTTTTACATCCTAGCAACATACCAGGATGGGTAACCGGTTTGTGATAGATAGTATACTGCTGCACTCATGGTGACTTTATTGTAGTTAGTTCGCTGGCCCACTAAGAACCATGACCCAATATCCCATTGAGTTTCATTATCCTGATATTGAGTAAACTAGCTTTTGACCAATCCTGGTAAAGCTAGGATTCCTTTCATGCGGTATGCGGCATGCGAATGCGAATGCGGCATGCGGCATGTGGCATGCGGCATGCGAACGGGTTGGGTCCTTTCACCCACACCCACACCCACACCCACACCCACACCCACACCCACACATAGTGACAGGTTTCTCTAACACTGTCTTCTATGGCAAACGGAGCAGCATTCGCATTCGCATGCCGCACCGATGGCTACATGGACCAATTCAGTTGCCGCATTCGCATTCGCATTTGCATTCGGACGGAAGGAATCACCCCCATTGACTTAGATGCTTTCCGATTTTTTGCCGCATTCGCATGCCGCATACCGCGTGTAAGGAATGAGGCCTTAATGCTGAATGCCACGCTAGCTAGTGTCTTTAGGGTGATGCAACCAAGGGAATCATTGCGCCTAGAGCAAGGATTCGAACACACATTCCTCACCATTCGGGATATAGTGTCTTAGCTATTAGACTAGCTAGGCTCCCCTAAGTGAATACAACATTGATCCCACGGATGGCTTCACGTGTTATACAATGTATTATATCATATATAAACCAATACATTCCCTCTTTCCATAGACCCCAGTACTATCTAGACCTACTACCGGCGCCTCCTAGGTAACTTCCGGTTCCACTGAGTGCGACTAGCAATCAGCCTCAGTTGGATATCCGTGTACCCGTGCCTCATTCCAATGAGTACCTCTCCTCTGAGTTTCCCTCCGTGGAGGGCCTGAAGCTGGTACCGGATGTGTTTACAAAGCCGGAAGTGGCTTGTGGGTCTCTATCTCTCTCCACCTTCGCTTTATTTACATAGCACATGTTTAAGATCTCATCAGTTTGACTACACACATTGTTCCTGATTCCCAAATTGAATTGGGTTTAAATTACAGTTGGGGCAGATGATGTCACACTTCATCAAAGACCCTATAATACTAAGACGGCGCACTCAGCCTGTACTGTGTAATCAAAATGATCAAACCCACCACTTGGTGCGCTGGCTGTTCTCTTGGTTAAACAGGTGGTATATTATATGTATAAATGTATATCTGAATATGAAAGATGTGTGATGATGGCAATGATGATGATGATGCTAATGATGATGTGTATTTGTTCATAGCAATTTCATATTGATGTGTATTCATACTTACCTATCTCATGTATAATATAATTGTATGTGTTTACATGTGAAACACCAACCAGCAGCTGGGCTGATCAAACCCACCACAAGGTGGCACTGCAAAATTTACATTACCATGAGAGAGATAGGGAGTGAGCCGTCTTAGTATTATAGGGTATTTGACTTCATTGACGAACATGGTGACCAAATTCTTAATTAGGTAGAGTATTCTTCGATTGCTATAGCTTTCCTCTTCTAACCCATTGTTTTTCACCTAATCTGCCTCTCCTCCCTTCTCCCTTCCTTTCTTTCTTTCTTTCTTTCTTTTCTTCCCACCCCCCTCCTCCTAGACTGCTTTCACACAGTGTCTGGCCTCGTTCGTATCTAGAAATTCTATTCTGGGAGCGCAACTGTTCTGGTTCAGTCTGGTTAGGCCTAATCCCGCAGTCCCAAATATCGGACTCTTATTAAAATTTATTAATTATTTTTTTGTGTAAACATTTTATTCATGTGGATACATATTTTGTCAGCGCCGAGGCACTGGTATTCCACCATTAAAGGTGGTTATTCCAATAGATGCCTCGTACAATCAATATGCATCTGGGGCCCCGTTCTGCGCAGCTGCACACGTCCGACCCCGGCTGCATACTTAGCATGCGCGGGCATACCGCCAGGGGACGCTGTGCTGCCTTGATTTACTCCCCGGGCCCCCTATGCTGCGTATAACAGTCCAGTTCCGGTGGGATGCGCTGCATCGGGTTCTACCTGGAAATATTTTTATTTTCGGGGGGGGGGGGGTAAATATGTATTTTTCTGAATTTATCGTGTGTCAATTATAGAATTTCAGGGCTTTTGTAAGTCATTGGCTTGAGTCGGCCGGTGTGGCGGTTTCAGCCGTGTCCCGTGCTCAGCCGTGTCCCGTTGCTTCTGTGCATGCGCAGATTTCGCATCAACTCGGGTCACCCGAGCCACTTATTGGCGCATGCGCACATCCTACAAACTCGGGTCTAATAATCGAATATGCTTCTCCGCGCTCGGGTGGACAATTTTTGTTTGTTTTTTTAATAACCAATAAAACTACAGCAAAATAGGATTTAAAGTATTTTATGATGGCCTAGTTTAGCTATATTTCCATTTCATTAATCTAAGTTATTCTTTTTTTGCACACGGCATGTGTATTTGTCGACTCCACTCACCGTGTTCTATTTGAAATTCTGACCACTCGGATGACCCGAGTCGCCCGGGTCGCCCGGGTCGTGTTAATCGATTACGGCCATGCTTATTAGATTCTGATGCATGCGCAGAAGCAATGGACACGTCTGAGCATGGGACACGGCTGAAACTGCCACACCGGTTTCGAACTCCCAACCTTCCACACGGAAAGCTTGCACTCTCCCGATTGGGCCACGGCGTCCGGTCATATAACCTTGGAGATGCTGCATAGGGGAATTAATTCAATCCGTAGGCAATTCAAAGAACATGTCCCATCAAATGACATTTGGAATTGAAACCATATATTCATATATTCATAGGTTTATATGTTCATTTAAAGTTTTATTATTCACATATTCTTCCGCCTCGATAGATCGGGACACAAGATAGTTGGATGAGCAAACTCCTAAAAGGCCCCTTCTATTTTTGTGTAAGTAAACAAGTGTGGGATATTGAAGGCAAGTGGAGAGGAGTGGGTGCATACCGGAACATGTGAGCCATATTTGCCGTGTTAGTCGTAGGTGAGCTGGTGCCCAAGCTGCTCAGTCAACCATAACCGGTTGGGAAAATAGACATAGCAAAATACAAGGGAAGTACAATATAGATAGACAAATTGGTGGTTGTTGGAGTTTTTACGTCCTGGCAACATCTAAGGTCATATCAGGATGGGTACCGACTTGTGACAGTGCGCACTCATGATGACTTTATAGTGCTGCCCCACTGGGAGACCAGGCCAGCAGTACCATGACCGGTTTTCTCACTCAGTCACATTATCCTGACACCGAGCCAACCAGTCCTTTCCCTAATAATGTTGAGCACCAGGCTAGGAAGCGACAAGTGTCAATTTTGTAAGTCATTGGTTTGACTCAACTGGAGATCGAGAAGTGGAACAAGACACGGCAAGTAAAGTAAAAAAATAGTAGTGTAGTGTAATTATATATATATATATATATATGTCATCATCATCATCCTGTCGGTCGCGATGCGACAAAGACTGCTTTCATTACTTGACTGCCGCTCTCCATTTAGTTCTCTGCTGTGAGAGTTGCGTCCATGAGTCGGTCTTAATGTCTCTCAGCTTCAGGTTTCTCTTGATGGTATCCTTGAACCGGAGACGAGGGCGCCCTCTCTTTCTGTAACCAGAAGACAGTTGAGAATCGAGGATCTGCTTTGGTAGCCTGTCTGATGACATCGTCATGAGGTGTCCAGTCCACTGGAGATTCTTTTTGATCAGAAGATCTTTCATAGAGGGCAGTTCCGTCCGTTCGAGTATTTCCTTATTTGTCACTTTGTCCTTCCAGGTTAGCCTCATGATTGAATGCAGATGTCGCATCATGATGTATATATATATGTATATATGTGTATATGTATATATACGTATATATATATATATATATATATATATATATGTATATACGTATATATACACATATATATCTATATGTATATACATATATACATATATATAATTACACTATACTACAATTTATATATATATATATATGCATCCCACAGCATATCTAGCACTGAGGGTGTAGCAATTGAAGGTAGCAACTCACCGAGTCGATAGCAGGAGCAAATAGACTCCAGCTTAAATAATATTTGCATAACGCATTAGGCCCCACATAAACTTAAGGTCATAAGAAATGCAGAATTTGGTTCTAAAATTTATCATGCAATGCAATGTCATGTAAGCTACAGTGATTTGCTTAAGGACTTGTGCTTAGTGTTTCGTAGCTAAATAACTCTTTCCACTAGCAGAATCCACCCGAGAAAGTAGTTACTCAAAGTTGCATAGTCCGATGAAAGCATCAAATGTTCTAAACCAAAAACACTTACCTAGACCTGATCCTACATCTCAAACTTAGACACTGGTGTACCGATGAAGCATTTGTTGCTGCATAAAGGGGCATACTTTGGTGGGGGGGGGGGGGGGTTACACTACTAGATTTGGTCCTACATATCCAACTTAGACACTGGTGCACTTATTAAGGATCTTTTGCTGCGTAGAAAGGGATATATACTAAGCCATTTTAACAGAACCAGTTCCTGCTGAAGCTTATGGTGTCAGAATGTTGACAAAGTTGCCAGAACAATGTTTTTATAGATCTTTCTAACGTCACATGGATCGATCTCACCGAGCCGTTGTGACGTCAGGTATCATCTGATTTGTTCAGATATTTGTTCAGAAAGGTACATATCAAATAACAGCAAAAATATATTACATCACTTGAGCAAGAACAGATTTGTTTCCATTTTACTGAAACTGCGTAATTGCAGTGCATACAAAAATTATCTCATGTTGGTCAGCTTCTGACATGATTAATAAACGACATCTAAGTCCCATATTTCAGGTTATGTATATATATATATATATATATATATATAGTATAGTTATACGAGTCTTACCTTGGTACAGATGATGGATAACTGTTGTTTTACCGAGGTATAAGCCTCGGATAGATGTGGGCTAGGGAGAGGTAAGCACGTCCGGTACCAGCAATCTTAACCTACTTATTGAGGATAAAAATGACTTTCAAACAATGGATACTATTACTTTACCGAAAAGGTACACCAACGGAATAGATGTGGCAGGGTGTGGCGGGAGGGCCCTAGCCCACATCTATCCGAGGCTTATACCTCGGTAAAACAACAGTTATCCATCATCTGTACCAAGGTAAGACTCGTATAACTATACTATTTTACCTCGGTAAACAGCCTCAGGCTAGCCTCAGGCTAGGGAGACCTTTACATAATTCATTTTTATCCTTAATATCATTCTTTCTTATTATTATAACATTCTAAATTTTTGTTCTCACCTATTCTTGTTAGTTGGCGAGAAGACGCTTTGCAACGCCGGTAGGCTTTTCTAGTCGTTTATTATAATGTTTTGCAAACGACTTAGCCGTCTTCCAGCCTGCATGCGCTAGTATTCTTTTCACAGAAATACCAAGCACCCGTGCCTTGGAGACCATGGCTCCTCTAGTTGAGTGGGAAGAGTATTTACTCGTATCCACTCCAGCCAATTTCAACACCGTAATTGTCCATCTGGCAAGTGTGTCTCGTGAAATCGCCTTATGTGGCTTTATAAAGCTCACTAATAGTTGTTGTGATGCACGTAAATCCTTTGTCTTGTATATATAAGCCCGTATGGCCGACACAACACATAATTTCCGATCATTCGGAAAACAGTCTAAGTGAACCGTTGATAAAGGGTCACCTAACGTGTTCGATTTGAGCAATTTTTCTAAATCAAACGTAGCTTGTTGCTTGTCTATTTCTAATCCAGTTAAGGATAAAGCAACAATCGTCTGTCCTCTGTGTCCGGTTACTAACAATAACAGGACCGCGACCTTAAAACCTAACTGTTTTATATCTAACCACGAGTTGTGAGGCCAATCCT
>CM059191.1:36417830-36477310 GCA_030323885.1 Branchipolynoe longqiensis
TAGCTACAGTGGAGGCACCTTTCCTTCAACTATTAAGAAACCTAGTAATGACAATGTAAACCCAAAGCCTAAAATAGGAAGGTATGCATCTGATGTCAGGCAACTGAAAACTGGAGGAAAGGTGCTAAAGATTGGAACATGGAATGTACGAACATTGTACAAACCAGGCCGATATGACAACCTTAAAGTGGAAATGACAGCGCTAAACCTTGACATCCTAGGTATAGCTGAGACGAGATGGACGGGTGACGGGAGGATAGGTGATAGTGAGGTAGATATGATATATTCTGGAGATGAAAAACATCAGTATGGCGTTGGAATTATGATGAAGAAGTCCATTGCCGCCACAATGATTGGATTCTGGCCAGTATCTGACAGAATTATTATGATGAAGCTGAGGGGAAAACCGTTCAATATAAACATTCTGCAAGTTTATGCACCAACCTCAGATCACGATGATGAAGAAGTCAACGAGTTCTATGACAGCATCAAAAAGGTAATGGAATACACCAAGTCTGGAGAAATAACAATTGTTATGGGCGATTGGAATGCGAAAGTTGGAGAACAACATGAATATCCAGTAACAGGAAGATTTGGCTTAGGTGAGAGAAATGATCGTGGTGAATACTTGATAAATTTCTGTTTGACATCAAAACTAGTAATTGCTAACACCTTATTTGAACATCCAAAGAGAAGACTATATACATGGAAGAGCCCTGGTGATGTATGTCGGAACCAGATCGATTACATTCTTGTCAACCAACGATATCGAAATTGTATCAAACAGGCAAGGACATATCCAGGTGCTGACATATGTTCGGATCATAATCCAGTAGTAATCAGTATGGTAGTGAAATTGAAACAGCAGAACAAAATTAAAAACAACATTCAAATGGATATGAACATGTTAAAAGATGCAAAATACAGAACTAAGTATAATGTCTCTGTTCATAACAAATTCAGTGTACTGATGAATGAAGAAACTCCTCAGAGAGAGTATAACAACATTGAAATGGAATGGGAAGCTCTCAGAGAAAGCATGGTCAAGTCAGCAGAGGAGGTGTTACCAAATAAAAAACGAGAGACAAAGCAATCATGGATGACGCAAACCATACTAGAAAAGATGGCAGAAAGGAAGAAAGTGAAAACCACTGATCCACCTAAATACAAACACCTGAAGAATGAAATAGAAGATGAATGCAAAAAAGCTAAAGATGAATGGTGGAATAAGAAGTGTGAAGTAGTGGAACAACTTGAGTCTCAACATCGTTCAAGAGAGATGCACAAGAAAGTGAAAGAGATAACAGGTCAAGGATACAGACAGAGAAGCAGTAAATGTATCAAGAACAAAGACGGCAAAATGCTCTTTGAAGAAGATGAAATAAAGTCCAGATGGGAAGAATATGTAAACAAACTATACAATGATGACAGAGGGAACCCACCCACAATTGAGAAAGAAGATGGGAATATTATATTAGTATCAGAGGTTGAGAAGGCTATCAATGATCTAAAGTCAGGTAAGGCTCCTGGAAGTGACCAGATAACATCAGAAATGATAAAAGGACTAGATGAAGTGGGGATTCAAATCATTCATAAGCTAGTAAATGACATCTATGAGACTGGATTTATACCATTGAATATGAATGAATCCATATTTGTACGACTCCCAAAGAAGCTAAAACCAACATTGTGTACTGAGTACAGAACACTAAGCCTGATGAGTCATATGTTGAAGATGATCCTGAAAATAATTTTACTGAGAAACAGACAGAAAATTGAAGAACAAATCAGTAACGTACAAAGTGGGTTTATATCTGGAAGAGGTACACGTGAAGGGATTTTCAATATGAGAATGATTTGTGAACGTTATTGTGAAGTGAACCAGGATGTTTATGCCTGCTTTATTGACTATGAGAAGGCCTTCGACCGAGTCAATCATGAACTGTTAATCAAATGTTTACAAGATATTGGTGTCAATGGCAAAGACATTAAACTAATTGTGAACTTATACTGGACACAACGTGCATTTATAAAAATGGAGCAGGGCCTATCGGATGAAGTTATGATTAAACGAGGAGTTCGACAGGGGTGTGTATTGTCACCATGTCTATTTAACCTGTACACAGAGATGATTTTCAGACACATTGAAGATTGCAAGGGAGTGACAATAGGTGGCATGAACGTCAACAATCTTAGATATGCCGATGACAGTGTAATACTAGCAGACAGTGAGAAAAACCTACAAGATATAGTGAATAGAATCAATAAAGCTGGAATACTATTCAACATGAAGATGAATGCCAGGAAGACCAAAACAATGGTTATAAGTAAAAAGACAGATAAACCAAATGTCAATATAACCATAGATGGCACAAACATAGAACAAGTATCCGAATTCATATATCTCGGACAAAAGATTACAAATGATGGGAGATGTGAGGAAGAAATTAAAAGAAGGATAACAATAGCCCGAACAACATTCTCCAAAATGTATAGAGTGTTAACATCAAGTAAGATATTAATACAAACAAGGAAGCGTATTCTTCAGTGTTATGTGTGGTCTACTCTAATGTATGGGGCAGAGACATGGACAATCTCTAAGAAAATGTACAAACGTTTAGCAGCATTTGAGATGTGGACTTATCGAAGGATGATGAAAATATCATGGACAAAGAAGATCACCAACAAAGAAGTTCTCAGAAAAATTAAAAATAAGAAAAGCTTGTTTGCCACTATACAGACAAAGAAACTTATTTATTTTGGCCACATCATTCGTCAGAGTTCAATATACCGTACATTGTTGGAAGGGAAGGTGAATGGCAGCAGAGGGAGAGGGAGACCAAGAACATCATGGTTTACAAATATTTCACAGTGGACAGGCTTGAATTATTCACAGTCTATCAGAACAGCACAACATCGGGACAAGTGGAGAACCATTGCATCCAACCCTCGACTAGAGGATGGAACTATTGATTGATTGATTGTTTCCTCATTTCCCGACTTCAACTCCCAAGACAAGGTCCTTTTAGGTCATCATGATTGTCTTTATAAACAATTACCATCCCATGACATATCTGATGACAGATACACATTACAACCACAGACATTTACACTCTGAATTTCTGGGGATGAGGTGGAGGAAAGTTTTTACCGGAGATATCGTTTCCTCATTTCCCAACTTCAACTCCCAAGACAAGGTCCCTTTAGGTCATCATGATTGTCTTTATAAACAATTACCATCCCATGACATATCTGTAATTATATCCCATAGCATATCCATATGCATGCCATGTTATTTCTCAATGTGTGGTTTATTTCGATGATATTTGCCTAAGTTAAACTGCTAAATTGTTTGGATTCCTCAGTATCAGAATACCTTGATTGAGTGGGATATTGAGTCATGGTATGTAGTATATATATGCTATATATATTATAAATATATATTATATATAATATATATGGAAATATTTCGCTACAAATATGTGCAGTTTTCTAACTAAAGAAATTGGAGGCGAAATTGGCAGATAGTAGGGGGGTGAGGCGCCACCTGGAGTAACGCCAAGTGCCAGGCTAGGTAGCGACAAGCATCAATATTATGTCATTGGTTTGACTCGGCCAGGGTTCGAACCCCACGACCTACCAGAACGGGAGGCAGATGCTCAACTCATTGGGCCATCGCGTCTGGCCACAACATTTCGCTCAGTTTTAGAAATGGAAATGAAAGCCTCTTTATTTGCTTTCCTTGTCGGCCTTGCCTTGGTTGAATTACACGTGAACACTTTTTCACAAGACTGGCGGCAATTCGTGACACATGCGACTTGACTAATAAAACAGCCATGACTGGGAGTGTGGGCAGACTGGGGGGGGGGGGGGGGGGGGGGGAGGGGGGGGGGGGATGGGAGGGATAAGTAGAGGGGCAGCTCTGGGGGGAAATGGGGTCTGGTGCTCTGTAAGTAATTGAATGAGCATTCATTAGGGTGGGATTTGGTATTACCATTTCTTGCACCATTTTCAAATTTGTACATGTTGAATTAAATTATGCCACTCACTGTTCGTGTGTGTTGGGAGGACATAGACCGGGTGGAAATTCCGAATGGAACCTTTTGAGGAAATGGTAAATTAATTAAGGAATTTAGGTTTTACACTTTTCAGTTCAGGCTGAAAGAGATTGATTGAATGTGCTACATTCAGAGTACTATTTATTATTGTTACTTATTATAAAAGAATATATGTTATTATTTATAATTTATGATAATTTATTATCAAGTAGTATCATGGTGGCATATCATATCAAGTATTAGCATTTAATATAATTTATTATATTTATTTATTTTATGTTATTGTGAATTATTATCTTTTTATTATTATTAGCGTCATCATCACTATTAATTCTTTTGTTATTGGATTAACAAAAATATTAATGTATTATTATTATTTGTTATTATTTGTTATCACTTGATATTATTTGTTATTATGGATTATTATTTATGACTATTTGTTATTATTTCTTCTTTTCTATTATTTATTATCAGTTATTGTTATTTCTAATTGTTTGTCATTATTTCTTAATATTTCTTATTTCTTATTATTCATTATTATTTATTCCCCCCAACATTTAAACCCAGTGCCAATATCGATGTAATCGACAAATAAAATTCCTGGAACATTGAGAGATTCTGGGTGCACAGTGTTTGGCGCCCAATTATCGCCCAGTGTGCGAAGGCCTTTAATGTCTACGTCATGACTACCATACAGCCAGTTTTACAAGGGTTTCCAAAATGGTGACTCTACGTCACTTTGCTATATGTGTTCCCCTTTCTAATCGGAGCAGTGCTTGTGGGTAATCCTTGGTTATGAACGGTAATATACCTCTCATCGATTAACCAATTGTGACCTTACTATAAAAAGGTTCTATCTGACAAAGTGACCGAATTGGTATTATAGATGTAAAAATGTTCTATCTACAAAAGGATATCATGCAGTTACACAATTCTTTCTCAAACTGGTATTTTTGACTGAGATATATTAAAAATAATATTGTCCTATCTGCTTTGCTATTATGCAGTTACACAGTGTCAGTCTTCATTATCTCGAAAGCACCATTTTGTCACATAGAACTTTTATAGTAAGGTCACGCAATGTCATTGTTCTATCAAAATGATATTACTCCCCCCCCTCTACCTCCCCCATGTGCCCAACAGCATGGCAATATATCACGGCCAGCCGTCCACTCCAACAAGTGGATCATTTATTATCAAGTAAACTTGTAAACTTGTTTCCAATTTACGCAACGAGCGGGTGGTTTGCAACTGTAGAGTTGGGTGGTTGTTTTTGTTTGTTTTTTATTGAGGCTGTATTTATACTGTCCATAGCATATAAGCCCGGGTACTTAGGCCTGTTTTCAATGCTGGCCAGTTGTAGTGTTGGTGTTATCTTACCACACAGTAGCTGCTGATAAGTTATTTGATTGCCTGCATTTCAGTAGCAGATAGATAATTGGTTGATATGGTTAGTAGCCTATGTTAGTTTTTTGGATTTTCTTGGCATATATGTATTTTATTTTGTTCTACTCTTATTACTAGACTAGCCTAGTCCTATTTACATATCATAGGCTTGTACATAGCTGTGTGGTGTGTTATCTGACTACTCTTGGCATGGTTATCTTCCATTGGGCATCACACTGGTGGGCCGTGACATATCACATGCCCCCTTGCAGTGCAGCTTAGTGGGGGTTTCCTAGTCAAATTTGCACAGATATTTTTTGTAAGTTTTTAGGTCAGGAATTTGTCATTCCTTTACCGTTTGGGCATTCCACACCTTGGCAGCCATTTCCAGCATGCTTCTCTCATGAGCTTTTATTTGGCTTCTGGTCTGCTTTAGTAGTGGCACATTATTTGCTCTAGTTGCCCTTTGTGGTTTTGTTAGGAGCTTATTGTTTTGACTATAGCTATATGCTAATGTTTTCAAATGAATTATTCTCCTATTTTCTAGTAATTTCACTTTCGTCGTTTTGTGTATGTCATAGGTAGGGTGCAGCTTGTCTATTCTTAGACAGATTTTGAGGGCTCTGTTCTGCAGTATTTGCAGTTTTTTTAGTAGTTCTTTTCTCGACCCATGTAGTTTACATCTCCATAGTCAATATGAGTTGGGCGCAAAGTTGTTATCTTTTCTCCTCGCATCCTGATTATGAGCGTGTATGTTGCAAGGACGCAAAACTCCAATATTTCAAGGTAATCTATGCTTTGTCCTATTTTGTCCATATATGTAAACTGCCGTCGAATTGGCTTAGGTTAACAGTTACAAAAAGAGAATTTGTCAATAATTTTGCCGGAATCCATTCTAATGCGATGTACAAAGAAACTATGATATAACATGTTTACAACTGCGATAAAATATTTTAGGAGAGAGAACTACTCGTTTCCTTAAATTCTTAACAAATTTAAAGAATTACAAAAAATTACAAAATTAAAAAGCTACCATAAAGAAATGATACTCTGCTATTCAATCCAAATGTGAATGAAATCATATTTCATCTGGCAGTGTCTTGGGTTTGTTTAGATATTTGAGCGAATTGTGGTGGAGATTCGATAGAAAAACGTCTACTGAAATTCAATCTCAATCACTATTCGATTCGAATGTAAATGACATCTCCCTTTACTGTTGGTGCTTCGGCCATTTTTGGTTTTGCTGGTCAGTTTTTGGTGGGTATTTTTGTAAGCATTTTTTTAAAGCCAATTTTGGTGGAGATTCGATAGTAAAACTTTTACCCTGTGCTGATCTCCTTTGTGAACTTAAAACAGTCTTCCCACATCTCTCTCCATCTCTCCACCCCCACACCCCATCTCTCTCCATCTCTCCACCCCCACCCCACCCCCATCTCTCTCCTCTCTGTCTCTCTGGGGGAGTAGATTCGTAGCTGGGGAAATATCGGCAGGAATTCAGAAGGGAGCCTTGTGTGTCTTAGTAGTGAGTTGACGTACTAATCTGAAGAACGTGAACAACACCCTTGGTTCTTGCATACATAGAATGACTGAATGGTCCCCAAAGAGATCTGTGGAGTTATTAAAGTTGCATAGTCCGATGGTTTTGAGTTTCTCATTCTCTGAGATAAACATATTACGTTGATCATTATGTCGTGGGGGTGATGAAAATATTCTGCCTAGAGTGGGACTCGAACCCAGATCTCTTTGCATTCCGGGCCAGTGTGCTAACCATTACACCACCTAGGCTCCCTAATATCAACACACTACCCACGCCTATCTGTGTCTGCGGCTCCTTGCCTGAGAGGTCAGTGCAGACCACTACACTCGTCCGCCTGGAATTGTAAGTCTTTTAATGCTTACAATTACATACATACAAGCAATGCTCTTACATATACATGTACAGGGTAGGTTCAACAGCTATACAGCACGTAGCTTGTACAGGATCCTGGTCATGGAACCAGTGTTGTGGGGGTGGTGAAAATGGGAAATATTGCACCTAGAGCAGGACTCGAACCCACATCTCTTTGCATTCCGGGCCAGTGTGGTAACCAGTACACCACTCAGACTCCCTAATATCATCACACTACCCACGCCTACCTGTCTCTGCGGCTCCTTGCCTGAGAGGTCAGTGCAGACCACTACAATTATATATATATTTTTTTTTGTGTGATGAATTTATTTACCCTGCTTATAACGGATAAGTGTGTTAACACTTGTTTTCACCGCTGGGCAGCACAGTAATCTACCTTACGTTATTTTGAAGTGGCTTTTATATTAAATGGCTAACTTTTGAGATATTTGAAGTGCAAATGTGCTAAATTAATTTTGGTAAGCATTAGGCTTCTACGGTAACAGGTTCTATTAAATTGCCTCAGTATTCCCTTATATGTGATTACAAATGTTTAATAAGTGCACCAGTATCTAAGTTAGACATGGATAATAAAATCTAGATAATTGTTATGGTTTTGAAAATTTGACTCATTCATCGGACTATGCAGCATTAATATTAAGACAATACCATCTGCCACGGTATTCTTCAATCATATCGCTATTAAATGAATGAACTAGTGCGAGGTTTTACATCCTAGCAACATACCAGGATGGGTAACCGGTTTGTGATAGATAGTATACTACTGCACTCATGGTGACTTTATTTTAGTTAGTTCGCTGCCCCACTGAGAACCATGACCCAATATCCCATTGAGTTTCATTATCCTGATATTGAGTAAACTAGCTTTTGACCAATCCTGGTAAAGCTAGGATTCCTTTCACGTGGTATGCGGCATGCGAATGCGGATGCAGCATGTGGCATGTGGCATGCGGCATGCGGCATGCGGCATGTGGCATGCAGCATGTGAAGGGGTTGGGTCCTTTCACCCACACCCACACCCACACCCACACCCACACATAGTGTCAGGTTTCTCTAACACTGTCTTCTATGGCAAACGGAACAGCATTCGCATTCGCATGCCACACCGATGGCTACATGGACCGATTCAGTTGCCGCATTCGCATTCGCATTTGCATTCGGACGTAAGGAATCACCCCTATTGACTTAGATGCTTTCCGATTTTTTGCCGCATTCACATTCGCATTCACATGCCGCATACCGCATGTAAGGAATGAGGCCTTAATGCTGAATGCCACGCTAGCTAGTGTCTTTAGGGTGATGCAACCAAGGGAATCATTGCGCCTAGAGCAAGGATTCGAACACACATTCCTCACCATTCGGGATATAGTGTCTTAGCTATTAAACTAGCTAGGCTCCCCTAAGTGAATGGGTTCATCCATGAATACAACATTGATCCCACGGATGGCTTCACGTGTTATACAATGTATTATATCATATATAAACCAATACATCCCTTCTTTCCATAGACCCCAGTACTATCTAGACCTACTACTGGCGCCTCCTAGGTAACTTCCGGTTCCACTGAGTGCGACTAGCAATCAGCCTCAGTTGGATATCCGTGTACCCGTGCCTCATTCCAATGAGTACCTGTCCTCTGAGTTTCCCTCCGTGGAGGGCCTGAAGCTGGTACCGGATGTGTTTACAAAACCGGAAGTGGCTTGTCAGTCTCTATCTCTCTCCGCCTTCGCTTTATTTAGATAGCACATGTTTAAGATCTCATCATTTTGACTACACACATTGTTCCTGATTCCCAAATTGAATTGGGTTTAAATTACAGTTGGGGCAGATGATGGCACACTTCATCAAAGACCCTATAATACTAAGACAGCTCACTCAGCCTGTATTGTGTAATCAAAATGATCAAACCCACCAGTTGGTGCGCTGGCGGTTCTCTTGGTTAAACAGGTGGTATATTATATGTATAAATGTATATATGAATGTGAAAGATGTGTGATGATGGCGATGATGATGATGATGCTGATGTGTATTTGTTCATAGCAATTTCATATTGATGTGTATTCATACTTACCTATCTCATGTATAATATAATTGTATGTGTTTACATGTGAAACACCAACCAGCAGCTGGGCTGATCAAACCCACCACAAGGTGGCACTGCGAAATTTACATTACCATGAGAGAGATAGGGAGTGAGCCGTCTTAGTATTAGGGTATTTGACTTCATTGACGAACATGGTGACCAAATTCTTAATTAGGTAGAGTATTCTTCGATCGCTATAGCTTTCCTCTTCTAACCCGTTGTTTTTCACCTAATCTGCCTCTCCTCCCTTCTCCCTTCGTCCTTCCTTTCTTTCTTTCTTTCTTTTCTTCCCTCCCTCCTAGACTGCTTTCACACAGTGTCTGGCCTCGTTCGTATCTAGAAATTCTATTCTGGGAGCGCAACTGTTCTGGTTCAGTCTGGTTAGGCCTAATCCCGCAGTCCCAAATATCGGACTCTCATTAAAATTTATTAATTATTTTTTTGTGTAAACATTTTATTCATGTGGATACATATTTTGTCAGCGCCGAGGCACTGGTATTCCACCATTAAAGGTGGTTATTCCAATAGATGCCTCGTACAATCAATATGCATCTGGGGCCCCGTTCTGCGCAGCTGCACACGTCCGACCCCGGCTGCATACTTAGCATGCGCGGGCATACCGCCAGGGGACGCTGTGCTGCCTTGATTTACTCCCCGGGCCCCCTATGCTGCGTATAACAGACCAGTTCCGGTGGGATGCGTTGCATCGGGTTCTACCTGGAAATATTTTTATTTTCGGGGGGGGGGTAAATATGTATTTTTCTGAATTTATCGTGTGTCAATTATAGAATTTCAGGGCTTCTGTAAGTCATTGGCTTGACTCGGCCGGGTTTCGAACTCCCGACCTTCCACACGGAAAGCTTGCACTCTCCCGATTGGGCCACGGCGTCCGGTCATATAACCTTGGAGATGCTGCATAGGGGAATTAATTCAATCCGTAGGCAATTCAAAGAACATGTCCCATCAAATGACATTTGGAATTGAAACCATATATTCATATATTCATAGGTTCATATGTTCATTTAAAGTTTTATTATTCTCATATTCTTCCGCCTCGATAGATCGGGACACAAGATAGTTGGATGAGCAAACAAGTGTGGGATATTGAAGGCAAGTGGGGAGGAGTGGGTGCATACCGGAACATGTGAGCCATATTTGCCGTGTTAGTCGTAGGTGAGCTGGTGCCCAAGCTGCTCAGTCAACCATAACCGGTTGGGAAAATAGACATAGCAAAATACAAGGGAAGTACAATATAGATAGACAAATTGGTGGTTGTTGGAGTTTTTACGTCCTGGCAACATCTAAGGTCATATCAGGATGGGTACCGACTTGTGACAGTGCGCACTCATGATGACTTTATAGTGCTGCCCCACTGGGAGACCAGGCCAGCAGTACCATGACCGGATATCTCACTCAGTCACATTATCCTGACACCGAGCCAACCAGTCCTTGCCCTAATAATGTTGAGCACCAGGCTAGGAAGCGACAAGTGTCAATTTTGTAAGTCATTGGTTTGACTTAACTGGAGATCGAGAAGTGGAACAAGACACGGCAAGTAAAGTAAAAAAATTGTAGTGTAGTGTAATTATATATATATATATATATATATATATATATATATGTCATCATCATCATCCTGTCGGTCGCGATGCGACAAAGACTGCTTTCATTACTTGACTGCCGCTCTCCATTTAGTTCTCTGCTGTGAGAGTTGCATTCCATGAGTCAGTCTTAATGTCTCTCAGCTTCAGGTTTCTCTTGATGGTATCCTTGAACCGGAGACGAGGGCGCCCTCTCCTTTCTGTAACCAGAAGAACCAGTTGAGAATCGAGGATCTGCTTTGGTAGCCTGTCTGATGACATCGTCATGAGGTGTCCAGTCCACTGGAGATTCTTTTTGATCAGAAGATCTTTCATAGAGGGCAGTTCCGTCCGTTCGAGTATTTCCTTATTTGTCACTTTGTCCTTCCAGGTTAGCCTCATGATTGAATGCAGATGTCGCATCATGATGTATATATATATGTATATATGTGTATATGTATATATACGTATATATATATATATATATATATATGTATATACGTATATATACACATATATATATTTATATGTATATACATATATACATATATATAATTACACTATACTACAATTTATATATATATATATGCATCCCACAGCATATTTAGCACTGAGGGTGTAGCAATTGAAGGTAGCAACTCACCGAGTCGATAGCAGGAGCAAATAGACTCCAGCTTAAATAATATTTGCATAACGCATTAGAAATGCAGAATTTGGTTCTAAAATTTATCATGCAATGCAATGTCATGTAAGCTACAGTGATTTGCTTAAGGACTTGTGCTTAGTGTTTCGTAGCTAGATAACTCTTTCCACTAGCAGAATCCACCCAAGAAAGTAGTTACTCAAAGTTGCATAGTCCGATGAAAGCATCAAATGTTCTAAACCAAAAACACTTACCTAGACCTGATCCTACATCTCAAACTTAGACACTGGTGCACCGATGAAGCATTTGTTGCTGCATAAAGGGGCATACTTTGGTGGGGGGGGGGGGGGTTACACTACTAGATTTGGTCCTACATATCCAACTTAGACACTGGTGCACTTATTAAGGATCTTTTGCTGCGTAGAAAGGGATATATACTAAGCCATTTTAACAGAACCAGTTCCTGCTGAAGCTTATGGTGTCAGAATGTTGACAAAGTTGCCAGAACAATGTTTTTATAGATCTTTCTAACGTCACATGGATCGATCTCACCGAGCCGTTGTGACGTCAGGTATCATCTGATTTGTTCAGATATTTGTTGAGAAAGGTACATATCAAATAACAGCAAAAATATATTACATCACTTGAGCAAGAACAGATTTGTTTCCATTTTACTGAAACTGCGTAATTGCAGTGCATACAAAAATTATCTCATGTTGGTCAGCTTCTGACATGATTAATAAACGACATCTAAGTCCCATATTTCAGGTTATGTATATATATATATATATATATATATATATATATATATATATATACATTGGTATTATGTATTTACATATATATTATGGTCAACTGCCTTCTTAGTGAAACTGGGCGATATTATGTGAGAACCGCCATATGTCGGTTGTTTTCATTGATAGCAGACGACAATTTAACGGAGCAGACGACAACACCGCCTTGTGTTGTCGAATGTGCTAATACGAATGTCACGCAGTAATCGGGCCGGTTGATGGATCTATACTGTAACAAGCAGGTGGGCTTAACAAGTCATGGTAAGTTTTACTATGCAATAACCACTTTGAATTTCTCAAATAACAACAGCAGCAAAACTCACCGATCAAAGTCACACCTGGGTCGGTGGGGGTGGGAGTATCATTAGCGATTAGATGTTGGTTGGTTAGTTGGTTGTTGGAGTTTTATGTCCTGACAACATCTAAGGTCATATCAGGACGGGTACCGACGTGTGACAGTGCGCACTCATGGCGAGTTTATAGTGCTGCCCCATCACCATGACCCGATATCCCACTCAGTCACATTGACACTGAGCTAACCAGTCCTTGCCCTTTCATATTAATGCTGAGCACCAGGCTAGGAAACGACAAGTATCAATGTTGAAGTCATTGGTTTGACTCGACCGGGAGCCGAACTCCCAACCTTCCACATGCAAGGTACCGATTAGATGCGTGTCTCTTAAGTGTTTTGTTCAGTTGTCATTGAGGGGTTAGTCAAGCATGCCCTGGTCACTCAAATAAACCGACGATAACATTTAGTAGTTCACTGGAATTTGAGAAGGTAAGTAAATAATTGATTCTGCTATCAAAATGTGTACAGCTAGTTCTGCGCAGGCCCCGTCCTGATAATATGACCTTAGATGTTGCTAGGACGTAAAACAACAAACAACAATGACAGTTCTGCGCATGTCTAGTGGGTGGCGACTTAGCGCCTGCAATCACTAAATCAGCCTTCCGGTTTCCGGAGGTGCGAATGTGATTTGTGACCAGTTCCACCGCCAGTCACGTGAGGGCGCCACTGGTAACGGCTCTAGTCACGTGGGTTCCGCGTGGCCGTTTATATATGTGTATCCAGTCAAACCTATCTAAATCGACCGACCATGGGACCGACTTTAAATGGTCGATTTAGGGAGGTGGTCGATTTAGGGAGTTTTATTTATCGTTTCAATATTATTATATGGGCAGTCATTTTGGACCCAAATGAAGCGATCGATATAGGGGAGTGGCCGATCTGTGGAGGTGGTCGGTTAGAGAGGCTTTGCTGAATATAGATTGTGTCTACATGTCTGGTGGCCGTCGTTCAGTCTGACTTCAGCAGTGTGATATTCTACCGATAATTGTTTTGATTTTGAAAATCTGATGTTTTCATCGGACTATGCAGCTTTAAATATCTTCAAAATTGACGCTTTAAAATCAAATTTATTTTGAATTAAAGAAAAGTAGATTATAACGATCGACAGAATATATCTATCTAAAGAAATAAGGCAGCAACTTGAAACCAATGCATTGTCCCACTTTTTAATCTTAATTGAGGATTTGCAACAAGGGAACTCGACTTCCTGTAAAAGCAAGTATTGCCTCCTGACTTCAGCCAATGCAAATGAGTAATGTGAGAACCTTTTGTTCTGATGGGACTATTGATCGCACTAGAATTACTAGCCATGTGTGCAGAGAAATATATTTGTGTTATTATAGTTGGATTTCATTGAAAGGTCCGAAGTTAGTCTTTTTTTTTCCTTCCATTCCTTTTTTTTCTACGGTTTTAGAGGCAAACATTTCACAAATTATTTTGACCCGATCTGTTTGGTGTTCTAATACTAATTCTAATACTAATACTAATACTTCGACGCATTGCATTTTTGGGCGAACCGTCGGTACACGTCTGGTACGTTACCGGCGCGTTACCGGCGCGTTACCGGCGCGTCGGTACATAGCAACGTGTGAATGGACACGTCGGCGCGCGTTGGGCCGCGTCGAGGTTTTGTGCTTGCACAAAACTTTCGATGGGCCGCAACGCACGTCAGCATGTTGGCGGGCGCATTACGAATGCGTTAGCAACACGTCGACACCCGTTGGTAGCGCGCCGGCAGAACGTTGGCATTTATTTCGCCAA
Organism: Branchipolynoe longqiensis; assembly: GCA_030323885.1. Classification (NCBI taxonomy): domain Eukaryota; kingdom Metazoa; phylum Annelida; class Polychaeta; order Phyllodocida; family Polynoidae; genus Branchipolynoe; species Branchipolynoe longqiensis. Next base: position 36,432,397 of record CM059191.1, read on the forward strand.
ACTGCGATCGTTCCGTCGGCCCGTCGGTGACCTCCCATCGACGTGTAGTGGGCGCGCTATTGGCGTTGCTCCAGCGTTTCTCGACGCGTTGGACATGTTGCTGGCGCGTCTTGACGTGTTGCTGGTGCGTCTTCCGCGCGCCTAACGTTACCCGGCGTTCTGCGAACCTTTAATGACGTGCTACTCGCACGCCATCGGCGCGCGGGCGGTGTGCCGACAATGCGCCGATAACACGCTGATGGCATGCTGGGAACCCGCTGGCGGGACGTTGACACTTTGTTCCGCCGCGCGTCGAAGCCCGTTGGCTGCGCGCTACTAACACGCTGCGCCGCGTCAAACTTTCTCCCAAAGCGCCGAAGAGTTGGATGTGTTTTGACGGGTTGCAAATATTTTGCGCGTTCCCGGCGCGCCGGGGGAAACGTCGTAGTGTGACAGGGCCTTAAAACCGGAGTATGTTGGATTAAATTGCTTATATTGATACCTTTGCGTCTGATCGCAATTTCTTTTGCGGAATGGGCACTGAAGAAAATGACCATTAATAATGATAAAATTGACCGTTCCCGGCCACTTCCCCTAATAGCAAGGAGAATATATATATTATATATATCTATATCTATATATATCAATATATATATCCATACATATATATACATGCATATATATACATATATACATACATATATTTTGATAAATCCCTTATTTTAATCCTTAGTATTTTGGTGGTATTAAGGGGAGGGGAGCAGTCAATTTTATAAGTCAATATAAGGAATTTGTCCAAATATAATGCGCAATCCAGAAGTCTGAGGGACTCAAATCAAAAGTCTGAGAAACTCAAATCAAAGGTCTAAGGGACTCAAATCAGAAGTCTATGGGACTCAATTCAGAAGACTGAGGGACTCAAATCAGAAGACTGAGGGACTCAAATCAGAAGACTGAGGGACTCAAATCAGAAGACTGAGGGACTTAAATCAGAAGAATAAGGAACTCAAATCAGAAGACTCACGGACTCAAATAAGAAGACTCACTGACTCAAATCAGAAGTCTGAGGGCCTCAAACCAGAATACTGAGGGACTCAATTCAGAATACTAAGGTACTCAAATCAGAAGAATAAGGAACTAAAATCAGTAGACTGACGGACTCAAATCAGAAGTCTGAGGGATTGAAATCAGAAAACCCAGGGACTCAAATCAGAAGACTGAGAAACTCAAATCAGAAGACTAAGGGACTCAAATCAGAAGACTAAGGGACTCAAATCAGAAGACTAAGGGACTCAAATCAGAAGACTGACAGATTTAAATCAGATGTCTGAATTACTCGACTCAAATTTGATTTCAGTAAATAACACCTCTGAAAGACTGAAATCAGAGGTGTTATTAACTGAAATCAGAAATCTGAAATACTCAAATCCCACAGTTTGGATGATTTATTAACTTTATTAGTTGTTTTGAACGATGAAAGCAGAAAGTTAAATTAATTTTAATATAGAGCCATCCTGAATAAAACACCAAAAGTTAATATCAGATTAGATCATTCCCGTATCAACTTAGAAAGGTCTCACACACTGCAATGGCCATCACAATAAAGAAGATGTTATGAACCTGATTTAGATATTTAATAATATATCCATATATATCCTTAATATTTATTTTATTTAAAAGATTGATTTTCGCTAATAATACCACAATCTAGGACTGGACAACAAAGAACAGACACCATTAATATACCCGGGGAAAGAGGAGGGGGCGTTGTGGAAGAAGGGCACCAACCGTCAGAAACCAATCCCCAAAAGGCATCTCCACTCATGACCCCCGCATATCGACCACTTCAGTGAAACCCACGTAAGGCCCAAATCGAGTCAACATCGCTGGCGGCTATTTAATGCAGTTCAGATTCTGCATTGAATCGCGTAGTTAAATTCACCTAGCGGGACGCCCTGGTTGAATAGATGTAGCACTAGTAGATATGGTTGATGCGTGATAGAAAAGTTAAATCGATGTTTTTTTATTTTGTATTTTCTTCAGAAATGTCCATTTAGGGAGGTGGTCGGTTTGGGGAGTTTTTTTAATCGTTAGGATGGTATTGCCTGGGCAATCGTTTGGGACCCAAATGAAACGATCGATATATGGGAGTGGTCGATCTGTGGAGGTGGTCGGTTAGAGAGGTTTTACTGTATACTGGAAATCAAAAACGGTTCTTTCTTCTGTAGTGTGGAACTTCAAGGCAGCGGAAAGGGCATCCCACCACCCCCCCCCGTCCCCAATACCCAACCTGGCGACCTGTCTATCAGATTTAGAGTATGTAGTTTTATGTGTTGAATAAACTATTCCTAACAGTTCTATTTTCAGTTCATTTGTATGTAGCAGGTTATGTTCAGTTCATTTGTATGTAGCAGGTTATGTTCAGTTCATGTGTATGTAGCAGGCTATGTTCAGTTCATGTGTATGTATCAGGCTATGTTCAGTTCATTTGTATGTAGCAGGCTATGTTCAGTTCACGTGTATGTAGCAGGCTATGTTCAGTTCATTTGTATGTATTGAATATTGACTTAGCTAGTGTAGAATATGAAATTGGAAAAATAATATTTTTAAAGGGGGTGGAAATAATGTATGAAACTGGAAAGACAGGTTTAATATGGGGCTTTTTTTTCCAGTGAAGCTGCAGAAGTCAACAGTCAACAGTTGAATTGGGACACAGGCTAGATATAGTCCTCTAACCCCCATCCCAATATCAACGGGACCCTCTCTGCTCCTCTCTATCCCTGCCTATACCGACTTCTAACAGCACACCCACTGCCAACCAACTTACCGGGCGTGGTGGCCTACTCGATAGAGCGCGAGCCTCAAATGCAGAAGGTCGGGAGTTGGGTTCTCGGTCGAGTCAAACCAATGAGTTTAAAATTAATACTTGTCACTTCCTAGCCTGGTGCTCGGCATTAATAGGATAGGACATGGACTGGTTAGCTCACTGTCAGGATAATGTGACTGAGTGGGATATCAGGTCATGGTGCCGGCGGCCTGATTTCCCAGTGGGACAGCACTATAAAGTCGCCATGAGTACTCACTATCACAAGTCGGAACCCATCCTGATATGACCTTAGATGTTAGCAGGATGTAAAACTCCCACAACCAACCAAGCCAACCCACTTAACTAATGATCCACCTACACTTACTTTCCTCCATCCTGAGGAGCTTATATCAGAACTACACAGACACCTGCGTTAACTAACCAGATCACCTCCGCTACATTACCCGCCAGTCCAGAGTATGCAATAGAAACAATTAAATATGGTAGATGAAAGCACATAAAGTAAAATACAATATGTCTCCAATGCTCTCCCCATTTACATATATGAGACTGTCTCAAAAGGTGCTATATGGGACAAAACTTTGTCCATAGTAACGATCACCACACTATCTACTTATGCATTTGCTCAGGATAAACTGATTTGTTTTTTACATGGTGTTTCAGAATCCCAATAGAATACATATTGATTTGAAGCAAATGTCCTTGTGTTTTCAGTGTGACCGTTTCTGTGCTGTTTTGTGTCAATCGTTACAAAAAAAAACGAAGACCTAGCACCTTTTGAGGCAGGCTCATATACTATTAATTGCATGTTGATTGGTGCTTGTCTTACTAGAGGTTGGGGACCTGGAGGGCTAAGGGTGGTGTTCTCTCTGGCAGAGTGGTTAGAGTGTCTGACATTTTACTAGGTCGGACTCCTAATCTGAAGGTTGGCGGTTCAATTCCCCATGCCCCCCACCTCTGCCTATTTGGATTTCCACCGCTGTGTATAACTTACAGCGTTATCAAAGGCCAGTTGCTCTCATACCATGTCTATGTGGTGTGGGAGGTTAAAAATCCCTTGGGTCGGTAAAAGTGTAGGCTCGGGCTTTCTATCGACAAACTGTCTAATGGTGAAAACAAGTCTATTCAGACTTATCCAGGATAGGCAGTATAGATCTTCAAGAAAAAGAAACGGTCTGCTCCGAAACAGCTCCCTTCCCCTGCTTCCCTCCAGGTGGCGCTAAGGCTCCTGGTTACCAGCCCATTTCACCTCAGATTTGAAAATACACACGAAAATCTTAAATGGTCATATTTGTGTCATGTATAACAGCAAAATGGCAAGCACGACTTTTTATGCATAAGCTAGATAAATAGATTATGCTTAAAGGGACTAAAACAAAGGATAGTGAAAGTGGATTTTGGACTGTTTGCAATCTACAAACAGTAACAAACCATAAACAAGAAGCAAGAAAACCTGAATTGTTACTAAAACAAAATTCAAAATATTTTAATCAAATTGGACTAGTGCTGCCCGGCGGTGAAAACAAGTGTTAACACACTTATCCAATATGAGCAGGGTAAATAAATTCACCACAAAAAAAGTCTACAATAACGCAGTATATAATTTTAATTTCCACATGGGTGTGAATGTGGATGGGGTGTTTTGCGAACTTGATCATATAGATTTGTTTGTTTATTGTTGTTTTACGTCCTAGCAACATCTAAGGTCATATCAGGACGGGTACCGACTTGTGACAGTGCACACTCATGGCGACTTTATAGTGCTGTCCCACTGGGAAACCAGGCCGCCGGCACCATGACCTGGTATCCCACTCAGTCACATTATCCTGACACTGAGCACACCAGTCCTTGCCCTATCCTAATAATGCCGAGCGCCTGGCTAGGAAGCGACAAGTATCAATTTTAAAGTCATTGGTTTGACTCGACCGGGACTCGAACCCACGACCCCACGATCTACCAGCACGGGGGACGGACGCTCTAACTCATTCGGCCATCCCGTCTGGTGGAGATCATATAGAAGATTGATCAACCTGATATATTTATCTAAAATAAATAAGACAACAATTCAAAGAACATCAGACTACAAACTATGCACACAAAATATAATAAAAAAACAAATAAATTGGAAACTCCCCGATTTTACACCATAAACAAGTTTACAGAAATTATTGATAAAGGAAATCAATCCATATGGATTATGACCACTACTGCACATTGGCGAGAACAAGTACATGCACTTGGCCATTATGAACAGAATAAACAAACAATCACTCACAATTTTTTTTTTTAACTATGCTACTTTAATAAGATGCTATTAATAGCACTTCCCCATGAGCCAGGAGATGATTCATTGCCAGTTTGTAACAAAACGTCATCAATTTGTGTGTAGTGCTTCCTGGTCTGCGACATGTGACGAGACGTCGCTGTGTGGAAGGTCATTAGTCGGCGACGGACCTTAAGGCGCTGTCACATTACGGCGTATGGCGGGAGCGTATGGCGGCGTAGCGGCTTACGTCATATACGTCGCCATACGCCGCATACGCTACGCATACGCTACGCATACGCTACGCATACGCTACGCATACGCCGCCAGTGCCGCAACACGCCGGCGTATGTGAAGCCTATGATGCATACGCCGCCATACGCTTTCATAAATCCGTCCGTCCAAATTTTTTTGTGCATGCTCAAAAAAACGCGACCTATGAGGGCGTATGGCCCAACTGTCAAAAAATGTCACAGCACGCTCCCATACGCTCCCATACGCTACACATACGCTACGCATACGCTACGCATACGCTCTTCATACGCTCCTCATACGCTCAAACACACCCGAAAGTGGCACCCGATGGCGTACGTAGGTTTTCAATACGCTCCCGCCATACGCCGTAATGTGACAGCCCCTTAATACGTACAGCTTGACGTACTCCAGGAGCCCAAAACCTAGATTAGCTCATAAACATCTCACAGCAAATTAGCATTTTCCAAAAGGAGGAAACTATTAATTAATAGTCGCTTGTGGATATTTTGTTTGTTTGTTGTTTTACGTCCTAGCAACATCTAAAGCCATTTCAGAACAGGTACTGACTTGTGACAGTATGCACTCATGGCGACTTCATAGTGCTTCCCCACTGGGAGACCAGGACACCAGCACTATGACCTGATATCCCACAATGTCACAGTATCCCGATACTGTGCTTACCAGTCCTTGTCCTAACCTATTAATGCCAAACGCTACAGTAGGTAGCGACAAGTATCAATTGTAAAAGTCATTGGTTTGATTCAGCTGGGATTCGAACTCCCAACCTTCTGCATGGGGAGCCTGCGCTCTACTGATTCGGCCACCACGTCCATTAACACTTGTGAATAAGGCAGAGAATTATGGGTAATGTTAACGCATCTTTAATGCCGACCGTACACAATAAAGATTTCCAAATAGCAACGAATCAGGTTCGGACAATGCTGACCAGGGTTGACCTGTGGTGTAGTGAAAACAAACTATCCCTTAATACCAATAAAACTTAGTTTGTCATTTATGGCACCAAAGCAAGGAAGGCAAGAGCACAACCCATTATACTGCATGTTGGCGGAAACCAAACTAAAGAGACAAGTGCATACAAGTACTTGGGAACAGTGATTGATTCTACCTTAAATGGGAATCAACAGCTGGCTAGACTAACTCAATCATTGACACTAAGAATGACTATAATCAGGAAAATGCGGAGCTTCATAAGCGAAAACACTGCCCTACTGCTATATAAATCAATAGTTCTACCAATACTAGACTATAATGATATAATTTATGGATTGCTCACAAAGCAGCAACTGACTAAGCTACAAAGGACCCAAAACCGGGTGTTAAGAACAATTTATTGGAGCAAAACACTAAGTGTAAAGGAAATGCATGACAAAGCAAACCTAGATTACCTAATGGTTAGAAGAGATTCGCATCTCCTATCACTTATGTACAGAAGAGCCAGAGACCCAATATATAGACAAAATAAAAAGGAATACTAGATGGGCTGATTCCACTCTACTCAAAGTCCCCAAGCCTTCCACAAACAAACTAATTAAAGCTCCAATTTACAAAGGCAGCATGATGTGGAACAACCTACCAACCAGAACCAGGGCAGCGTCCTCTTACCTAGAATTTAAAAACTCACTAAGAGTACATCGGATTGGGAAGGCCCTTATGCAGTTACAGTAAAGTATTTCCATGGGATCACCCAACCATAAGTGGCAGACCACTGAACCCTCAGCCTCAATTCTCCCCCCCCCCTTTTTATTTGTTGCTGTTCCTCTGTTATTTCCAGTCAACCATATACAATGACACAGACAGTCCAAATACAAATGTAAAATTCAATACCTAAATGCACTGGGATTGGTCCCACTGCTTCACTGGTCACAGCTGGTCCAGTGCATTATTAACAACCCCACCCCAACAACATAATTCATAAACTCACATAACTAACTACACTAGAATTACACTAGAATAGTTTTAACAAACTGACATTTGTATACTGCTTGCCTAACTGCAACTGAAAATGAAAACTTACTACAACTTTACCAACTGAATACAGAAGATAACTTCTGCTTATATTCTAAATACTATGTAAATACTCACATTGATCTGACTAATATTGATCTAGTTATATGACACTACTGTTACCATATTTCTATGGAACTTTTGGGTTACAGAATTTCTTTGCATTACATGCTGCAAATTGTGTATTCAACAGTTATTGTATACCTTATTCTATATAACTTTTGTGTAAATAACCCTGATTTGAAAAATGGCTGGAAGACCAATGCTTTGGCACTAACAAAAGACTTATTCCACAGAATAAACATATTTACAACAACAAAAAAGTTCTATCCCCTACATGCTGTTAGGGCCTCAGACCCCCTCGCTGCTCTGTGGACCCTCCTGGGTATAGGAGGTACTGAGTTTGAGAAGGGCTCTTCACCAGATTACTGCATATAGCTTTCATCTCGTAGCGCCATCTATGTACACAAGGGGACGCCACCGCGTCAACAAATGCTCGATACTGTCGCCATGGGCGAGGTAAAAAAAACTTTGGCAAGTGTGAGCTCTGCATCTAGTCCTGCACGTATGTCACACATGATCCCGCAATGATTTAAGATTGTATAATCAAATGGTTTTGTGTCTGCTATATCCATGGGTCCCGCTACATTTTTTGTGTTTTTGTTGTTGTTGTGATGAAGTTATTTACCCTGCTCATAATGGATAAGTGTGTTAACACTTGTTTTCACCGCTGGCCAGCACGAGTCCAATTTGATTCAAATCTTTTTAATCTTGTCTTAGTAATAACTTTGCTTTTCTTGCTTCTCGTTTATGGTTTGTAACTGTTTGTAAATTGCAAGCAGTCCAAAATTCAGCCTTTACTATACTTTGTGTTAGTCCACTTAAACATCACCTGTTTTTCTAGATTACATTATTTTTAGTAGTTTCTTAAACACTGCTAAGTTTTCTGCATTTTGTGTTGCAAAATATTCTAGACTACATAGGGCTCGCCATATGTTGACAGGGTAAGTCGACTTATTCAGTAAGCTTGCCATCCGTTGGCAGCAACTTAAACATACTGCCCTATAAGTTTCCACCAGCACTACCGATTCCCACCATCCCTTTCCTACCAGTTCTACTGATTCCCACCATCCCTTTCCTACCAGCTCTACTGATTCCCGCCATCCCTTTCCTACCAGCTCTACTGATTCCCACCATCCCTTTCCAACCAGCTCCACTGATTCCCACCATCCCTTTCCTACCAGCTCTACCGATTCCCGCCATCCCTTTGCTAACAGCTCTACTGTTTCCCACCATCCCTTTCCTGAGAACCATGGAAAACCACTGGTGTCGATATCCATATATCTACATATATCTATAGATCTAATGCATTATATCCAAAAGGTTGATCATTATAATAATATACTTCACAAGTTTGAAGTAGCTTATAAATTAAATTGTTAAATTTGGAGATATTTGATATGAAGACATGCCAAATGAAGTTTGGCATGCATGTCTAAATGCTGGACGTCATAGACTTCAGCAGTGACTGGGTTCTATTAACTTGACTAAGCAGTCGAACTAACTTGTACAAGGTGCGCCAGTATTTAAGTTCATAAGTAGGATCGAATCTAGGTAGCTGTCTTTGTTTTGAAAATGTGATACATCCATGTCTATGCAGCCTTAAGCAACCAATCAGAAGTCCCGTTACTGTTTACTCGGGGAATCACGTGATGTAACGCCTCAATTCACACCCTAAATGTTACAGTCTATGCCTTATTGTTCACACGGGAATTCATGCGTTCTGGTTTTTAAAGTTGCATAGCCCGATGGTTTTAAGTTTTTGTCATTTTCTGAGATAAATATATTAGGTTGATCGCTATAATCTACCTTATGGCCCTGTCACACTACGACGTAATGACGTCGGCGTAGGGAGAACGTGAAGAACGTTGAACTTCTCGGCGTGGTATGCAAATTTGGGCACAAGTTGAACGTGGATGCAGCGTAGTGGACGAGAGAGTAACGGCGGTAAAGCGTAGTGATAGCGTCATTCAATGAGAGAGGACAACGTCACTACGCTCACGGAACGTTATGAACGTTATTCCATCGCCAGAAGAACGTTACGTGACGTTAGCTATGTCATGAGATGTTGAACGTACGTTGAATGCACGTTCTCCTGACGTTCTCCTGACGTTCTCCTGACGTTCTCCTGACGTTCTCCTGACGTTCCCATTTCGCCACGTGGCCATTTGCACTCGGTTTAATGTGGGTCAACGTAGTGGAACGTAGTTGAACGTAGTGAGCAGCGTTGGAATAACGTCTGTTTAACGTCATTGACGTTCACTGAACGTGAACAGAACGTACGGCGAACGTAAACCCTTACGTTCGAGCTACGTCGAAAGTTTTGAACATGTCCAAAACCTTGACTTAACTCCATGTAACACGACGTAATGTGACGTAGCTCGACGTCATTCTAACGTCATTCTGACGTCACCATGACGTAACCCAGCGTAATGACGAAAAATGACCACGTTAGGCTCACGTTGGCTCGTTACGTCGTAGTGTGACAGGGGTATAACTTTAGTTCGAAGTAACCTTTATTTTAAATGACTAACTTTTGAGATATTCGAAATCCAAATATGCCAAATTAATTTTGGCAAGCATACCAAAACTCTGACACCATAGGCTTCTGCAGCAATATGTTCCAGTAAACTAACGTGTTAGGCCCATTCCCTTCTATGTAGCAATGAATGCTTAATAAGTGCATCAGTATCTAAATTAGATATGTGTAATCATATCCAGATGAGTGTTTTCATTTTGAAAATGTTATGCTTTTATCTAACTATACAGTCCCTATCAGAATCAGAGAAACAGAAACAATACTTGCCTTCAAAAATGCATATAGAGCCCACCTGGTTATTCAGGCCCTTGAACGACTACTGCAGTAATTACTAGCAAAGCCCTGAGCTCCTTCCCCCCCCCGCATCCTCGCTTGCTCTCCTGCGGGTTTTCCCCCACTACCACCCAGCCCAATGGGCCCCCCTCCCCTGCCACCACCCATAACCATCATGAACAAACCATCAACACACCGAACATCCTACACAGCTATCAATCTGTTTAAACACATTGAACATTAAATAAGACAGACAAAATGTCTTGTCAACTATAAACTTAGCTTGTTTTATAAGAGAAAAAATGTAACCCACAACGATTGTTTGAGTTGCCCCGAGTATACATCTTCTACTCGGTGTTGCTCCCCATTTTTGCATGAACCGCAGTGACTGGTGCTGTACATTATACAGCAGGAGCCACTCCCTTAATTCTACAGGATCGGTGCTGCGACCAAGACAGCACTGACCAAACTTAGATTATTTAGAATGTCAATTCCAATAGTAAGATGGTTGGAAGACCAGTGCTCCGGTACTGACAAATGTCAAATTCAGATGAATAAATACTTTACCAAAAAAAACTTTAAAAAACATTAGAACAACACAAACCACATCCAAGGAACACCAGAGCTACGAAGCCACATTCACCCACCATATTCGAGACGGTATGCATATATATGTAGGGAGGTTCATTCGATACGGGCAGCTAAGTCAAGTGTGGATAAGGTATTGCATGAGGAGGCCTAGATAACCTAAAGTTGCATAGTCCGATGGTTTTGAGTTTCTGTCGTTATTCTGAGATAAATATATTAAATATATTGTAATAATCTACCTTACTTATGTTTTAAATAACTTTTATTTCATATGGTTAACTTTTGAGATATTTGAATTTCAAACATGTCAAATTAGTTTTGGCAAGCACGCCAACACTCTGACACCTCAGGCTTCAGCAGTAACAGGTTCCATTAATTTGACTCAGTATGCCCTTCTATGGGGTGACAAATGCTTAATAATTGCATCAGTATCTAAGTTAGATATGTCAAATCAAATCTAGATAATTGTTTTGGTTTTTGAAAATTTGATTCTTCATCGGACTGTGCATCTTTAATGGTAAGGAGGCTTCCTGGACTGGCAGAAATGTGACAGATCACCTTGCAACCAGTTTTCTCCAGTTTGTCCTGTTTTCCACTGCCTTCTGGGACCCGCCAAAACTCCAGGCCTGTCCATTCCATGATGTTGTCTTCGCACCTCTTCCTCTTTCCACCTTGTTTTCTTCCTCCCTTCACTGTACCTTGCAAAATGGTTTTGGTCATACTTGATGAACAGGAAATAATAACAAAGAAATAATAACAAAGTTTCTGTGCTCTACTTTACCTGTTTGAAATGTCATTATTTTTACTCAGATATGTTTAACCTCCGGCACGCTTATGTGTGAACAGCCAGTGTCGGTAGCTTAAACAGGAAAGTTGCACAGTCCGATGGTTTTGAGTTTCTGTCATTTACTGAGATAAATGTGATGAATGAGCGAGAGCTCATTTGGGGTCACTGCGGGGCACGCGGGGCTGCGAGGCCCCTTCCCCCCCCCCCCCCCCATTGCCAGGTGGTAGGGTGGGGTGGGTGGGGGGGACACACACACACCCTGCCACGCACTCCTACCGGCCCCTCCCTCACCACTCGCTCCCACCACCATCACTCATGGCTCCCCGGCCAATCACAGCCCTCACAGCTCACAAGCGCCACTTTCACCTCTACTCTGGTCACTCCGCATCACCCATCCGGACTGACCACTCCTCACTTTTACCCACCCACCTGCACCGCGAAGAAAATTTAAACCATTAACAATAATCATGAATTAATTGCATTACAATAATTAAGGATTTATTACTTAATTTACCTTAAACTCTTATTCTATAATATATTACATAATTACTCAACTACTGCTACCCGCTAGTTGACATCTCCTCACCTCACCTCGCCTTGCTCATCTGTCGCACGTCACTCATGCCATTCTCATCCCCCACTCTGATCACCACATGACACTGATTCATTGCAGCTCTCGGATAGCCGCAACACCATAAAGCCACACATGTAATGCCCCCGGGGGCTGCCCGGAATAAAGCCATGTTATCCCACTCATGCCTCCTCGTCCTGTGTGCCGTAGCCGCAATGATATTACGTTAATCGGTATAACCTACCTTACTTTAGATTGAAGTAACTTTTATTTTAAACGGCTAACTTTTGAGATATTTGAATAGTCAATATTTACTTTTTGTGCTGGGGGGGGGGGGGGGGGGGGGGGGGGGGGGGGGCTCATGAAACAAACCCACTGCAGTTTGTGTCTCTTCACGATTGTCAGGAGATCTTTGTGTGGCCCAATTGCCTGCTGGCTCTTTGTACAGACATCCTCATTGGTAACCTGATCTTTGTATGATACTCATAACCACAAGCCAGAACCCACAATCAATCCTGAGCACGCCCCACAGGCCTGGTCCTCGACCACCCCCCCCCCCCCACACACACACCCTCCCACACCCTCCCTCACACCCCGTGACTTACATTCCCCCCAGCTCACCAGACACGATGGCCGAATGAGTTGAGCATCCGCCTCCCGTTTTGGTAGATCATGGGATTTGAATCCACGCATTCGAACCCTGGTCGAGTCAAACCAATGACTTAAAAATGTATACTTGTCGCTTCCTAGCCAGGCGCTCGCCATTATTAGGATAGGGTGAGGACTGGTTAGCTCAGTATCAGGATAATGTGATTGGGTGGGAAATCGGGTCATGGTGCTGGTGGGCTGGTCTCTCAGTGGTGCAGCACTATAAAGTCACCATGAGTGTGCAGTGTCACAAAAGAACTCCCCACTTCTACAACCATCCCGCCAGAAGTCTACACTTCATCCAAAGGACCGATTTATCGGTGGCGTCATATTGCTGCAGTCCTGCAGCCTGTAACCGTCAAGGTTACGAACCCCCCAAAAGTCAGTCAATTCAAGTCAGTCACAAGTCGGTACCCGTCCTGATATGACCTTAGCTGTTGCCAGGACGTAAAACTCCAACAACCAGAACTGCATTCCGCTCAGCTCGATACCCCAGTGCCCCCACGTGCCCCACCTCGCGGTCCCCGGGGCTAGGCCGGGACTAGGCCGTCTCCAGTTCCCAACCATCCCGGACATTATTAACATTCCCGGCACGCCGCCCCGACCCCATCTCCACCCCGCCTCACCCATGGCGATCCCCGGGCACGTGCAAATTCACTCACACTGGGTTCCCGGGCAGTAAATAACACAAATGACATCGCCTTGAAGGCACATGCGCCTCACCTCAACGACTCGCTTCGTCTGGGAATTTCAAATAGGGCTCGCTTATGTGTGAACAGCCAGTGTCGGTAGCTTAAACTTAAAAGTTGCATAGTCCGATGGTTTTGAGTTTATGTCATTTACTGAGATAAATATATTATTATTAGGTTAATCAGTATGACATACCTTACATTAGATTGAAGTAACTTTTATTTTAAACAGGCAACTTTTTAGATATTTGAAGTGCAACCATGACAAATTAATTCTGGCAAGCATAGCAACATTCTGATTCCATAGGCTTCTCTGCAGTAACAGGTTCTATTCAATTGCCTCAGTATTCCCGTATGTGTGGTGACAAATGTTTAATGAGTGCACCAGTATCTAAGTTAGATATGTAGAATGGAATCTTGATAATTGTTTTGGTTTTGAAAAGTTTCTGTTTTCATCGGACTACGCAGCTTTAAACTTAAAGTTGAATAGTCCGATTGTTGTGAGTGTCTGCCATATTTGATTTAGATAAGTAGATTAGGTTGAGCTTTATAATAATATAATCTGCCTTGCCTTAAAGTTGCGTAGTCCGATGGTTTTGAGTTCCTCTCATTTTCTGAGATAAATATATTAGGTTGTTCATTATAATATACCTTACTTTAGTTTGAAGTAACTTTTATTTTAAATCGCAAACTTTTGAGATATTTGAAATGGAAACATGCTAAATTAATTTTGGCAACCTTGCCAAAACTCTATCACCATAGGCTTCTGCAATAACATGTTCTATTAATTGACTCACTAGTCCCTTCTATGTGTTGGTAAATGTTTAATAAGTGCATCAGTATCTAAGGTAGATATGTAGAATCAAATCTAGATAAATGTTTTGCTTTTGAAAATTTGATGTTTTCATCGGACTATGCAGCTTTAATGTGAAGTAATTTTCTATTATAAGTGGCTCAATTTGGAGAGATTTGAAGTGTAATTATGCCAAATTACTACTGTTGTGCACACCTAAATTCTGGACAACTTAGGCGTCAGCAGTAACAGGTTGTATAAGATTAATTGACGTGGTAGTTCCATATGTGCAGAAACAATTCCATTCCTCCCTACCCCTCTGTCTGCCCTTTCTCTATTACTTTCTCTCACTCACTCACTCACTCACCCGCTCGAATCCCTTTCTTTCCTCCTCTCCCCTCCATCTCTTCTCCCTCTCCTCTTTTTTCTACCTCCCTCTCTCCTCCCTCTCCCTCCTCTACCCTTTATCTCTCTCTCCCTCTCTTGTTCACTATCGGTCTCCCTTTCTCTCCTCCCAGTTCTTCTGTCCTCTCCCCCACCTCCCTCTCTCCTCCATCTCCCTCCTCTACCTCTCACTCTCTCTCTCTTTTTCTCGCCTTCTCGCTTCATCAGCAGACTACTCACAAGAGAGTCCTTCCCTCTCTGACAACACACTAACTACTCGCGCCGAATGCAGAATTCCAAGTGCGCGCCAATCCCGGCCGGAAGCATGCGCACGCACCAGTGCGCATGTTCAAATAGAATCAAATTTCCGGTTGCCTTTTGACGCCGCTTGAGGGTGACGCTCTGATTGACTTGCTGCTAGTGATGCACATTCGCCTCTGTTACCAACAGTTTGCCAAAGAATTTCAGCGAAACGAAACAAAATGCTGATGCGAATAATTTATTTCAGCGACCCCGTGAATCATTCCAATATAGCAGGCTATATATAACAGGCTATATATTATAGGCTATATATAACAGATATATGTGTGTATATATATATATATATATATATATATAAACAGTTGGCCCCAATAAACTGAACAAAGATAAGACTGATGTGGTTGAGAAGAAGATATATATTCTCTGGCGGAGATAATGGATTAAAGAGCACATATATAATGAAGTATAGAGCACATATATAATGGATTATAGAGCACATATATATATATATATAGCAGGCTATGCTGACTGTGTTGAAACTTCTTGGTGACCTGCACGGTGAAGTACAGGCACTTGTCGAGATGGATTGTGCTCAACACACACGACTACTCAGAAAGGCACTCATTGTCGAAGAAAGATGCATGTCGGGATACATTCCGCTATCCAGACCTAATTACCTCATGTTGTTACAGATGATCTAATATTTACAAGTTCGTTACGGGATAACATGCTTATATTTCCCGCTATTAATTGGCTAACACTGTTGTCGGTAATTTGGCATCAAGTTGTACTCACTTACCATGGTATCTGAGAAGTAAAATATTAATTTATAAATAAAGAAACTATGTCAAGTGTTTTCTTCTTTCTAATCCAAATTTTTTTATATGAAATGATATGAATGAATAATCAAAAAAATAAAGAGGAGATGAAGGCTTCGATGCTTTCTTAGCAACTGTATAAATCGTATCAATGTTTGCTGTAGATTTTCATCTGCATATAAAACCTCTCTAACCGACCACCTCCCCAAGCACTCCCCTATATCAATCGCTTTATTTGGGTCCCAAGCGATTGCCCACACAATACCATTGTAACAATAAAAAAACTCCCTAAACCGACCACCTCCCTAAGTGGACCGTTAAAAGTTGGTCCCATGGTCGGTCGATTTAGAGAGGTTTTACTGGGACTGGGAGCTCAGCATTGGCAGGATGGCAATCAGTAAGAATATGTACTTATATAGGTCATTCCTTGAAACTGGGCACTAAAGAGTGATGTGGAAAAGTCACAACCGACATCCTCTCCATGTTGACAGACGACGAAGTCCGGCGATCTGTCTTAAAACCACCATAAACGTCAGCAATCAAATATCGAAAACTACTCAGAACTAAAAATCGACATTGTCCATACACATACATGTGTGTGTGAATCCAATATACACCTACACATACATGTGTGGGTGTATATTGGATTCACACACACACACACCCACACCCAAAAAAAAAATATATATATATATATACAGTAAAACCTCTCTAAATCGACCGACCATGGGGCCGACTTTAATTGGTCCATTTAGGGAGGTCTGTTTTATGGTTAAAGTGGTATTTATTGTATGGGCAATCGCTTAGGACCCAAATAGAGCCATCGATATAGGGGAGTGGTCGATCTGTGGAGGTGGTCGGTTAGAGAGATGTTACTGTATATAGCAAATGTGAGTCCTCTGAGATGTTGAAGCTGGTACCCAGGCTCCCGGGACCTGCAAGGATGGGGACACTGCATTAGTCCAGAAGAGCGATGCGGTGTACATGCCAGTCACAAGGGGAATGGACAGTGTGAGCACACAGTGGGAACCCATAAAGAGTGGCTGGTTGATTGTGTGGTACACTGATGGATCAGCAATGAGCCCTGCTGCCTGCACACAGGGGTGCTTGGGGGGGGGGGGGTTACTATGGTTACTAATTGTCTAATTGGTGACTAGAGTCAGCACTATATTGGCTATTTTTTGTGAGTTAGATTTCACTGTCAGTGTAAGTTTAACCACTACAAAATTGCATCAGAGATAGTTTTTGCTATCATTTCCCAAAGATCTAACCATTTTTGGAATTTCATGTAAATGTCAAGGTATGGTAGGCATGTGAATGTGTTTGTTTGCTTAACGACGCCCCCCCCCCTCCCCCACCCCCACCCCCACCAGCACAAAAAGTGAACATCGACAATTGGTGGTGTCATGTGAATGTGATTGACAAGACTGACATAATAGATACAACTAGCTTTTTGCAATGAATATGACCCCTGTTTCCGACACAAGATTAGAAACCACCAGCAATCAATCAATAAAGAAGCAGCACTCTATAGGTGCTTGAGGGTCGGGGCGCTGGTGGACAAACCAGGTGCATTTTTAAAGGTGCATTTTTATCCAATGTAAAAGATTTGTTGGGATAATTTCACTGCAATGTACATTAGAAACAAATGCATGGCAAGAAGCCTACAGGTTTGGGCATCAGGAAACATGTAGTCACCTCTGCCACTTTTGATTTTCACCGCTGTGTATAACTTACAGCATCATCAAAGGCCAGTTGCTCTCATACCATGTCTATGTGGTGAGGGAGGTTAAAAGTCCCTTGGGTTGTAAAAGTGTAGGCTCGGGCTTTCTATCGACCAATTGTCTAATGGTGAAAACAAGCTTAGAATTATCCATGATAGCAAAGACCCTATAATACTAAGACGGCTCACACAGCCTGTACTGTGTAATCAAAATGATCAAACCCACCACTTGGTGCACTGGCTGTTCTCTTGGTTAAACAGGTGCTATATTATATGTATAAATGTATATATGAATGTGAAAGATGTGTGATGATGGTGATGCTGATGATGATGCTGATGATGATGTATATTTGTTCATAGCAATTTCATATTGATGTGTATTCATACTTACCTATCTCATGTATAATATAATTGTATGCGTTTACATGTGAAAAACCAACCAGCAACCGGGCTGATCAAACCCACCACAAGGTGGCACTGCGAAATTTACATTACCATGGGAGAGATAGGGAGTGAGCCGTCTTAGTATTATAGGGTCTTTGATGATAGGCAGCATAAATCTTCAAGAAGTTATAGTTCCAAAGTGAGTTTAAAATATAGGGCCTATAATGAAAGATACGGCTGGGAGTAGCACCAACCACAACCCCCGGTGTGTAAATAAACAGGGTCACAGCTTCAGTCCTTCCTCAAAGACATGGTACCAGGCGCGGTGGACGAATCGGTAGAGCGCGGGATTCGCCTGCGGGAGATTAGGAGTTTGGTTCCCAATCGAGTCAAAGCAATGACTTACAAAATTTACACTTGTCGCTTCATAGGCTGGTGCTTGACATTAATAGGATAGAGCAAGGACTGGTTAACTCAGTGTCAGGATAATGTGACTGGGTGGGATATTGGGTCATGGTGGTAGTGGCCTGATTTCCCAGTGGGGCAGCACTGTAAAGTCGCCATGAGTGCGCACTGTCACAAGTCAGGACTCATCCTGATATGAGCTTTGATGTTGGTAGGACATAAAACTCCAACAACCAAAGAACCATCAAAGACCTGCAGACAGTAACTCGAAATACCTGTATTCCCCTGGTGCACGACCACCACACACACACACTGCAGTCGCCTCTCTCGTGCGCTCAGCATTATTAGGATAGGACAAGGACTGGTTGGCTCAGTGTGAGGATAATGTGACTGAGTGGGATATCAGGTCATGGTGCTAGCAGCCTGGTCTCCCAGTGGGGCAGCACTATAAAGTCACCATGAGTGCGTGCTGTCACAAGTTGGTACCCGTCCTGATATGACTTTAGATGTTGCTAGGACGTAAAACAACAACCAACAAACAAACAAACAAAACCTCTCTCGTGAGGTGTCTGGCGAGCATTAGAAGATTTCCATGGCCGTCGATATGAGGCGAGATATATATACCTCAGACTCGTCCGAGAAGAGAGATCGTCGATGAGGAGGAGCAATGGCTACAGCTCGAATCATCGGAAATGACATCCATGGATGTAGGGAGACATTTCCTGATCGACGAAGCATGAGGAGGGGAAAACGAGATTACCTGTCACGGATGACTGGGCAGAACTAGCATGTACTCGGTGTTGTGATAGATCGTCGCTGGTTCAAGTGTTGAATGTGTGAATAGTTCATTCATTCCCAGAATGCAGAAACCACAACACGCCCCTGACAAATATGATCCTTTTAGACAATTGGGTTTTAGGTTGTGTCGACTTTAGGGCATTAATCGAATCTACATATCGGCCTGGTTTATTGGATGGGGGGGGGGAGTCCGACCTAGCAACAACTACGGTCATATGAGGGCGGGTGTCGATTTGCGCTATAGTGCTGCGCTACTGGGATACCGCTCCACCAGGACCATGATATGGTATAATACCATCCCCACCCAGTCACATTTTCACTGACATTAAAGTTGCATAGTCCGATAAAAGCGTCAAATTTTCAGAAGCAAAACACTTATCTAGATCTTACACTAATATGTCCAACTCGCTGCACTTCTTAAGCATGTGTTACTACCTAGAATGGCATACTATGGCAATTTAATAGAACTTATTACTGTTGAAGCCTATGGGATCAGAGTTTGGACAAACACGCCAAAAGTAATTTTGGATGTTTGCACTTCAGATGTATCGCAAATAAGTCATTTTAAATGATAGCTACTTCAAACTAAAGTATGGTAGATTATAACACTCAACATAGTATAGTTATCTCAGAAAATGACAGAAACGCAAACCCATCAGACTTTAACTGTCCCTGTCTAAGTAAGGTGGCGAGTGTAAAGAGTATATATAACTGCTGTAAGTATTTGGCTTGACTCAGCTGCGGATTGAGCCCACGACCTCCCGCACAGGTCTATCCGCTCTATCCACTCAGCAATTCCGCCCGGTCCCATGCTGTTTGCGTTATACTTATAGCCAAGCTAGAGATGAGATCACACTGCTTTCCTCTCTACCCACCCCCACTACCACCCCTCCTCCCTCCCTCCCTCTCTCTTTCTCTCTATTTTTCTCTCTCCTAACATTCTACATATCCATCCTACACATCGGTACACTTTTTAAACATTTATTGCTGATAAGAAGGAATATTAAGTCAGTTCAATAGAACCAGCCACTGCTAAAAAATCATCTATCCTGTCCAGCATTTTGGTGTGCACATCAAATTTATTTCGACGTCAAATATCTCAAAATGGTTCATCAAAGTTACCATAACCTAAAGTAAAATACAATAAAACCTCTCTAACTGACCACCTCCACAGATCCACCGCTCACCTATATCGATCACTTTATTTCAGTCCCAACAATACCATTGTAACCATTTTCTAACCTCCCTAATTGGACCACTTAAAGTCATTCCCACGGTCGTCGATTTACAGAGGTTTTACTGTACATGAAAACGACTAACATACTATCCAATAATATGGCAGAAACTGAAATCCATCGGATTATGCAACTTTAAGCATTTCAATAAGGCACGTGTGTTAAGGTAGGACTTCGCGATGTATGTGTTTGTTTTGTGTGTTACGTCCTAGCAACATATGTGGTCATATCAGAACAGGTACCGACTGGTGACAGTGCGCACTCATGGCAACTTTATGGTGCTGGGAGATCAGACTACCACCACCATGATTCGATATCCCACTCAGTCACATTATCCTGATACTGAGCTAACCAATCCTTGCCCTATACTCGTAATGCCGAGCACCAGGCTAGGTAGCATAAGGTAGCATTATAAATCATTGGCTTGACTCAGTCGGGAATCGAACTCCCGACCTTCCGTACGGTAATCCTGCGCTCTAACCGATTCGGCTCTACAACACTCAGAAGGTATCAATTAACAACAGGCCATAAGCATATTCAGCGCTGAAAGGAGAAGGACAACCAGCTACTTTGAACTCGTCTGAGCCCGTTTGAACTTTCCGGAAATGGACTTTCCTCTTCTTGTTTTCACGAGAACTCAGTGTGAG
Organism: Branchipolynoe longqiensis; assembly: GCA_030323885.1. NCBI lineage: Eukaryota > Metazoa > Annelida > Polychaeta > Phyllodocida > Polynoidae > Branchipolynoe > Branchipolynoe longqiensis. Next base: position 36,453,349 of record CM059191.1, read on the forward strand.
CCAATCAGAGTTGTTCTTTTCGATTACAAATGGCTGCCCCCTCATGGGGGCCACTGGGGAGAACAGCTCTGATTGGCTCAAATTATGGAAAGGTCCCAGTTGAATAGATCCATTATTTTTTTTAGTAGTTTCTTGTTCAGACATAATCACACATTTATGTATCTTTTGCAAAGATTAAAGTGTTTGAAGTATATTTGAAATATATCTATATTAACTTCTGTTTAAATCACACACGATCAGTACTTAAAGAATGGGAAACTCATCCTGCAAGGGTATGCTCAATGTGGGACGGTGGTCACCCGTTTTTCCTCCTTTCCTCGCTGTTGACCCTTCTCCAACAGCCGGGCAACTGTGGTAAAACCGCGCGTTGGCGTAGTGTGCCAATCGAAGCTAGATTCATCGGGGTTGCAGCGCGACTCCCTATCGACATGGCGTCAGGCCTTATCGCTGCGCATCTGCGGGTTGCCACAGGGTGGGACATGCCAGCCCCAGCTTAAAGTTGCATAGTCCGATGGTTTTGAATTTCTGTATTTCTTCTGAGATAAATATATTAGATCGACCACTAGTATCTACTTGACATTAGTTCAAAGTTACGTTATTTTAAATGGTAAACTTTTTAGATATTTTGAGTGCAAAGATGTAAAATTAGTTTTGGCAAGCTTGCCAACACTCTGACACCATAGACTTCTGCAGTAACAGGTTCTGTTAAATTGAGTCAGTATTGCCTTCTATGCAGAAATAAATGCTTAATAAGTGCATCAGGATCTAAGTTAGATATGTAAAATAAAATCTAGATATTTGGTTTGGTTTTGAAAATTTGACATTTCATCGGACTATGCAGCTTTAACATGGGCAATGGGCCGGTCAGCAGTGCCGACCACCAGCCGAGGCACTCACAGCCCGCTGCCTATACCACAGTCACACTACACTTTCAAGTTGCAGGCTCTCACCAGGCACCAGCACAAATGCTCCTGACACCCCCAGCGAAGACGTGGGGCATTGGGGTTGGGTCATTTTGCACACGGCCCGTGTACTTTTAGGTTCACCTTGGGGTGTTCTATTTGTAATGACTCAGATGATCCGAATGGTCCGGACCGTCATAATCGAATACAGCCAATGTGTGTGTCTTTCTGTATGTGAACGTGGCTTGACTTCTGGGGTGTTTGTAACCTTACGACAGTTAACGGCTGCAGAACTGCAGCATTATAGAGAGGCACCGATAAATCGGCCCAATCTTTGGTTGAAGAATAATCTTCTGGTGGGACGGTTGTAGAAGCTGGGGAATGTCTTTACAACGATTAAACGACGAGTTATTGGGGCGGTCCCAAATCACTCCGGTCCGGCGGTAGCAGAGCACTTGTATCCAGCAGACAGCAGCAAGGGTTTCTGAGGAAGTGAAGGGTAAAGGTGGGTCCTGCGGTTCCAGCAACGAGAACAAGGCGAGAGAAACGAAAGGTAAAGGGCCCCACCCACGCAAACAACTCCCTTGATCAGGGGGAGAAGTAAGCCTGGGAGAAAAAAAAAGCCTAGACTATAGGAAAGAGAAATGAGGTGAGTTGAGTCAAAGGACCGTGTCTATTTGCTCTATGGTGACCAGCCGGCGAGCCAAAGACACAGACAGAGTAAGAGTAGAAAGTGAAATGCTGGCAGGCTCCCCCTCTTGGAACTCTTTTCAGACAATATCAAAGAGGAGCATGGCCAGCGGAGAGGAGATAGAGAGGGGTGTGGATGAAGTGCGGTCCGGATAGCAAGTGGGTAACGTGGGTGTGGATCTGGGTTTATATGTGTTGTGGGCAGGTGGATGTTTGGTGTCTTTGTGTGAGTGTGGGGGTGCGCATGTGGGTGGGTGGATGGCTGTGTGAGTGTAAACCTTTTAAGGTGTGCATGATTGTGTCATACGGGCGTTGGGGAACCAATGCGTAATTAAAAACAAGTTTAATAAACAACGATTTATGTTTATTCAAATAAAGTGATGTTAAGCTTGGCTCCTGTTAGTTCTTTTCTAATGCTCTATTATTGGCATCGCTCTTATCTCTCATCCCCATTTCTTTTGTGTAGAAGAGGAAAAAAGTTTGTTTTATTTAACGATGCCTCTAGAGCACATTGATTTTTATCATTGGCTATTGGACGTCAACCATATGGTCATTCTGACATATTTCTTTGTGGAGGAAACCCGCTGACACCACATAGGCTACTCTTTCCGATAAGCAGCAAGCGGTCTTTTATATGGACTTTCCCAAAGACAAGACTGAAGAGGAAGAGGAAAGCGTGAAGAAAGTGCATATAAAAGACCCCTTGCTCCTTATCGGAAAGAGTAGCCTAGGGAAGAGGAAGCGGAAGAGGAAAGTGTAAAGAGAAGAGGGAGAAGTAGGAAGAGGAGGAGTGGGAAGATGAGGAAGGTGTTGGAGACAGGAGACGGCTCCTCCGGGGTGTGGTTGACTCTGGATGGGGGTCTTAAGGGTGTTCAGAGGGAGGCAGGCAGAGCTAGGGCCGTAATGGTAGGAGCAACACAAGTCCTATACACGAAGCGGGGCCGGCTCTTAGTGGGTGATGGGGCCATGGGTACTGGTTGTGGTGTTGGTGGAGTCTGTAGTCTGACACGCTCGACGTGTTATCTGCTTTGTGTGAAACACTGAAAGGTTCGACGGTGTTTGCATGCTTTTCTGTACATTGAACAGTCAGCGCGGAATGACCTGACCTGGCCTGACCTGACCTGACCTGCTGCCACACACACTTCCGCTTTGTCATACCACTGTGAATGGCATGTTGTAGGCTGTGTATGCTTGTTTCTCATATCAGTGCTGTATAATAATTCTGCATTAGTTTGCTAAAGTATGATTTCGTCCCACATACATTACTGGAATGATAGAGTATAGGACAACAATCTTTTTAATCTACTGATTTTTTCTTGAAGATTTATACTGCCTATCATAGATAAGTCTGAATAGACTTGTTTTCACCATTAGACAGTTTGTCGATAGAAAGCCCGAGCCTACACTTTTATCGACCCAGGGGATTTTTAACCTCCCACACCACATAGACATGGTATTATGAGACCAACCAGCCTTTGATGACGCTGTAAGTTATACACAGCGGTGGAAATCCAAATTGGCAGAGGTGGGGGCATGGGGAAATCGAACCACCGACCTTCAGATTAGGAGTCCGACCTAGAAAAAAGTCACACACTCTAACCACTCCGCCACAGAGAATGCCACACATTATCTACACAAGTATTACTAATTATTAGCCACTGAGCATTGTTATGTATCTTCTTAATAAACATCCTACATTTAGCACTCATACACAAAATACTGAAAGTGATGTGTCTACCTCTTGATACAAATCGGAATTTACGAGCACGCTTTTTTGTTTAACATTTGGAATGACTGATCAATCTATGATAATTACGTTACAAAATTGATTACCTCATATTTCTTGCCAGCCTTTCTTGTTCGCATGGTGTTCAATCATCAATACCCACTCACTCATTTCAATGGGACTGTAGAGCTTGGTGTTGGCTATTTATGAATAGAAGTCCACAGAACTGTTCCAATAACATTCAGAACTCTAATACTATGGCCATAGGCTTCGCCTGTGGGAGCACAGAGGGAAGCCACATTCCTTGGAATCTCAAATAATTCTTTTAATCATTATTCAAAATAAAACAAGAAATGACAATGTCAGGTTTTTAATTTAATCTTTATGGTAATTTTAAGCAAAAGTCTGGCAAGTGGTGATGTATCGATGGAGACAGGAGCCACCGGAGTGGGTTTGGCACCCTACCCCCCTCCCCCCAGCCCACTATACCAACCGGTTGGGGTTCCGGTTAGTGGGAATTTATGGAACTAGACCAGGCAGTACTGCTCCATTGGCATTAATAATATTGCAATATTAAAATATGAAACACATTTCGTATGGAACATGGCGTTCTCTGTGGCGGAGTGGTTAGAGTGTCTGACTGTTTTCTAGGTCAGACTCCTAATCTGAGGGTCGGCGGTTCGATTCCCCATGCCCCCAGATCTACCAATTTGGATTTCCACCGCTGTGAATAACTTACAGCGTCCTCAAAGGCTGGTTGCTCTCATACCATGTCTATGTGGTGTGGGAGGTTAAAAATCACTTGGGTCAGTCACGGTGTAGGCTCGGGCTTTCTATCGACCAGCAGTGGAATGAGGAAGACCAGTCGTTTAGAGCCGTGTTTACACGGGCGAGTTAAAATGCTTCATATAAAACCAGTTGTCTAGATCGATTTACATTTGGCGTGTAAACACGACACTATGGCGTTTTAGGGCTGAATCGATTCATATGAAACACTTCATGTATACCGGGTCACGAGGTGGTTTTTATGAATCGATCTAGCTTAAGCACGTCACACGCATGCGCAGTCGAGACCTTAGTTTGTTGATTTTCCGGTCGATCAAAAGCGCATATTATAGAATTTAGTCTATGAAACTGCTAGCAGTCCACAGATATTTTTTTCATCATTTATTTTTAGGGTTTCACTGCCCAGCAGAAGTTTTGACCGTTCCAAACCAATACGATTCAGTCCATACAGATCTAGGTCGAACCCATTCTCTACTGGTGAGGTTGACTAACCGAAACTGGCGCTGGTTCGTATGGACTTGCTCATGCGCAGATATCGATTTCCGCCTTCAAACTCGGTGCGTGTAAACGTGCCACTAAATCGATTCATATAAATCGCTTTGTCTTAAATCGGTTTGGAATTGCCTGTGTAAACACAGCTATATGACTGAAATTTCCCCTGCTTAAACAACTAATGGACAAAAAAAAACATACTCAAGTTATGATCAGATATAATCATTGTCATGCCGCGCTTACTACTAGTACTACTACTACTACTATTACTATAACTCATGAATCATTTCATAACAATTGGCACCGAGCGCGGTGGCCAAATCGGTAGAACGTGGGCCTCCAGGGCGGGAGATTGGGAGTTTGGTTCTCGGTCAAGTCAAACCAATGACTTATCAAATTGATACTTGTCGCTTCCTAGCCTGACGCTCGGCGTTAATAGGATAGGGCAAGGACTGCTTGCCTCAGTGTCAGGATAATGTGACTGATTGGGATATCAGGTCATGTTGCCAGTGGCCTTATTTCCCAGTGGGGCAGCACTAAAAAAGGTTGCCATGAGTGTGCACATTCACAAGTCGGTACCAGTCCTGATATGACCTTAGTCGTTGCTAGGACGTAAAACAACAACTAACAATTGGCACACCATACGATTTTGGTCAGCATACAGTGCTGACATCCGGTACAACTTGTATTAAAACTGAAAACGGCACGTACGATTATATAACTCATCACTCAACAGGAATATCCGCACCATCTACTCTGTGCATAACGGCGGATACTGCACTGCATCCTGGATGTTGTTGCTATGGAAACAAAGAAAGTAAGTGGGCTCTAAAGATGCTCCCCCCCCCCCTATCGGCGAGGGTCGAAACTAGGACATGACGCGGGTTCAGCGTCGTTTTTATCGTCTATGAAATCACGCGTTATTGCATGCATACTAATGTGGATATGTATGGAAAGTGACACTTTGGTTCTTAATTATATCAATATATAACACATATCTCTCTCTCTCTCTCTCTATATATATATATAGTTAAAGAATGCCTAGTTTTAGACTGGACGTGGTGGCTAAATCAGTTCAGAGCACTGGTTGGCTTCCTGTGCGTGAGATCGTGGGTTCGAACCCAAGTCGAGTTAAACCAATGACTTACAAAATGTATACTTGTCACTACCTAGCCTAGCATTTGGCATTAATAGGATATGGTAAGGAATGGTTTGCTCAGCATCAGGGTAACATGAATTAGTGAGTGGGATATCGGGTCATGGTTCCAGTGGACATGGTTTCTATGAAGTCACTCACTGTAAATGTGTACTGTCACAATTATCTACATGTCCTGAAGTTGAACTAAACCCACCTACCCCCACAAAAGAATCCCCCCCCCCCAAAAAAAAAACCTAGTGGTGTGCTATAAACTTTAACAAAACATGTCAATGTAATAGCGTGGGAAGATACATGAGATGATACTAGAAGAAATGGACTTACCCGCTTGTCATTTAACCTGGAAGTTGCATTGTGAGCATGCCCACTGGCCACTCCATGTGTAGCAACTTCCGTCCTCATTTAAGGTCTCGCTGACTGAATACGAAATGGCTAGAGCCTTCTCCCTGCACCCTTTGCCTGCCGCTGGTATCATCTGTGAAGAGGGAAGTGTGTATTACTTATCCACTGCTGCATTTGTAGTTTATTATTGTATTGTATTGGGACGCGAACATCACATTGATTCATGTTTATAACATGGGTAATTGAATGCGCGAACCGATAATCCCACTCACTATGGATGCAGACGATGCAAGCACCTTACTGCCAAAGGACTGAACTTTGATACTGCCGCCAGGCGCCACATGCACCATCTAGCGTCAAATTCTTTGCTTTACCAGTCCAACGCGACAAGCGAATCACTTCGTTCGTGACAACCATTCTATCCAGACATGCACTACTTGTTTAAGAATTTTCCGTCCCACCCATCCAAACTTGAAAGGCACATTCATAGGGTCCAGTTCTGTGAACCTTCAATATCTACCTAAAAATGACGGGATGGCTGAATGAGTTAGAGCATCTGTCTCCCGTGCTGGTAGATCGTGGGGTCGTGGGGTCGAATCCTGGTCGAGTCAAACCAATGACTTAAAAATCGATACTTGTCGCTACCTAGCCAGATGCTCGGCATTACTACGATAGGGCAAGGAGTAGTGGAATGAGGAAGACCAGTCGTCTGTGACTGAAATATCCCCTGCTTAAACAACTAATGTACCAAAAAAAATTACTTGTAACTGAAAGACAATAATATACACCACTATATAGTAATTGGCCTCGCGTTTGCTCAATTATAGCCAAGGTTGTTACCCATCCATATTATATATGAGGCTCAACTTTCTAATTATGTTGTTATAACTTGTAGTTGATGTGCAACAGGAGATGGTTGAATGAGTTGAGCATCCGCCTCCCATTTTGGTGGGTTGTAGCATTCATAACCTGGCTGAGTCAAAACCTATGACTTAAAAATGTATATGTCACTATCTATCCTGGTGCTTGGCATATCCAGGATAGGGAAAGGAGCAGTGGAATGAGGAAAACCAATTGTCTGCGATTGTAATTTGCCCTGCTTAATCAACTAATGCATACCCCCTCCCCAGCTCCCCAACACACTCAAAATAAACAATACCAAAAAACCGTATGTTTCATTAGGGTTGAAAGACCTTCACAACACACTATTCAGACAAATAGAAATCACTTAAACAGAAATAAATATTGTGTAACTTCACCTATCAGTGTTTACAATGTTATATTGACCTATATTAATATTATTATTAGACAAGCATGGTCTGGATTTCAATAATTCATTGAGATAAGATAAAAGTTTCAAAATCCGATGAAATTTTATGATTTTCAAAATAAAATCATCTTCCTAGATTTGTCCCTATAAATCTAACTTAGATATAAGTACATGTATACTCATTACTAACTCATTTCTTTGGGGTTTCCCCATTTAGGAACATTTAAGTTCCCTGCCTTTGGTATTGGCCATATCAATGGCGCATAAGGACTTGGCTTCAACTGAGGTGCATGCACAAATTATTGTACATGCTTGTACTTCAACTATCTCCAAATCTAATCAATTATCAGAAAATTTACTTTGAAGTAAAGTACAGTAAGTTATATTTGTCAAGATCATGTATTTAACTTTTAAAAGGAATGATATTTCTCGAGCTAACGGAAAAAGCAACTTTAACCCTTTGGGACCAGGAATGCCTGGGTGCACCCACAGGTTGGTTGGTTGTTGGAGCTTTACGTCCTGGCAACAACTAGGGCCATATCAGAACGGGTGCACCCACAGGTTTCATGCACTTACAGTTGTGGAGCACCTGAATCCACCTGAATCCGGGTAGCGCTGTATTTCTGATCTGATCTACAAATTTTCAGGAAAACCTTTCTAGAAATGCAATTAAACTATAGGGGTTCCCGGGTTGTAAGAGCGTGGAACTTGAGGCCGCGTTTGAGTGCTCCCGCCCCCAAAGGGTAAACCAATTTTCCTAACTATCAAATTTTGTTTTCCATATTTCAGGACAGCATTTTAGTTTTACTAACTCCCCAGAGGAAACTTGAGTAAAAAATACTGCAGTTTCGTGGATATTGAGGGCTGCAATGGATGAAGTGGACCCTAACAGGCAACGTAATGGGGAATATTATTGGACGACACAGCGGATCGCGGCACATTCACACATGGTCAAAGACCCTATAATTCTAAGACGGCTCACTCAGCCTGTACTGTGTAATCAAAATGATCAAACCCACCACCTGGTGCGCTGGCTGTTCTCTTGATTAAACGGTTGCTATATTATATGTATAAATGTATATATGAATGTGAACGATGTGTGACGATGGCAATGATAATGATGATGATGCTGATGATGATGTGTACTTGTTCATAGCAATTTCATATTGATGTGTACTCATACTTACCTATATCATGTATAATATAATTGTATGTGTTTACATGTGAAACACCAACCAGCAGCCTGGCTGATCAAACCCACCACAAGGTGGCACTGCGAAATTTACATTACCATGGGAGAGATAGGGAGTGAGCTGTCTTAGTGTTATAGGGTCTTCGACATGGTGTCCGCTCCTGATGATGTCCCCTTGTGGTGTTCTCAGTGCTGGTATCGGATTTAGGAGACCCCAGGATGGCTGAAATCAATACTTCCCACTCCTCCCCCCTTTTCTGGCTGTGACAAATGCAGACTGACGGGCATAAGGCAATTCATGGTTAGGGCTTAATACACAAGAAGCCTAGTGCCTAACAAGATGAACTACTGCTGTTCGCTGGTGTCTAGCAACCCGGTGTGGCGGTTTCAGCCGTGTCCCGTACTCAGCCGTGTACCTATACTCAAACTCAAGGCATTGTCAATGGTCGTGAGTAATTTTCATACAGAAAATACAGAACAAGTGAAATATCTCTAAAAGCACACCACCTATTAACAAATCGCTTGGTACACATATAGAAAACATCTTCACCAAAAAGATTATATTAAATTTATAAGGTTAGGGTTCTTGATTTCTATTAATTTTGATTAAAACTAATGTTTTGCACTGCGCGTACCGTCAAACTCAAGGCATTGTCAATGGTGGTGAGCAATCTTCATACAGAAAATCCAGGAAAAGTGAAATATCTCTAAAACCACACCACCTAGAAACAAATCGCTTGGTACACATATAGAAAACATCTTTACCAAAAACATTATATTAAATGTATAAGGTTAGTGACTTAAGACCATTGACAATGCCTTGAGTTTGAGTATAGGTACACGGCTGAGTACGGGACACGGCTGAAACCGCCACACCGGATATGCATTAATGGGAACAGCGGGTGGAGGTGGGCGTGGGGGGCTGGAGGAGGGGGGGTACTCATAGGCAGAACGATAATTGCCTTCTTTGTTGTGCTTAAATTATGGCACGCCATATTAGCTATAAACACCTTGTGGAAAGTGATTTCTTAAACGTTAAAGGTACATAGTCCGATGAAAGCATTAACATTTGTTAAACCAAAACACTTACCCGGATGTTATCCTACATTCTCAATTTATATATTGACCAGACGGGATGGCCGAATGAGTTGAGCGTCCGTCTCCCGTTTTGGTAGATCGTGAGATTCGAACCCGGGTTCGAACCCTGGTCGAGTCAAACCAATGACTTAAAAATTGATATGTGTTGCTTCCTAGCCTGGTGCTCGTCGGCATTATGAGGATAGGGCTAGGACTAGTTGGCTCAGTGTCAGGATAATGTGACTGAGTGGGATATCAGGTCATGGTGCTGGCAACCTGGTCTTCCAGTGGGGCAGCACTATAAAGTCACCATGAGTGCGCACTGTCACAAACCAGTACCCATCCTCATATGACCTTAGATGTTGCTCAGACGTAAAACAACAAACAAACAAGCGGCATTACACTTACAGCCTCCACTGCCGTGTTATGATAGTGTTTTGAACTTGCATAGTGTTTTGGACGTATGTAGGGATAGTGTTTTGTACTTAACAGTAGTGTTTTTAACTTAGGTTGAAAACACTACCGTAGTGTTTTCAACGGGGTAATGTTTTGAACGTCCTACACCGACGGCGGGTGGCGGGACACTTAGGCGAGCAGGCCGGTACCGGCCTATCTGTGTTTAGGTTAGATAAACGATTCACCCCGTACTTAAGTTATAATAGCGGTGAACGACAACGTAGTCTAAATACCAGTGAAAATAGTTTTACTATGCAACAGGAAGTAGAATCCCTGGTTCCAGTATCAAATGGCTACTTATATCAGCACTGAGTTGGTGAACTGGGAGAGAATGCAAAAAAGACGAAGATGGCAACCATGGAATGCCATCGATTTCACTTTTAAAGTCCATTAAACTACATGTTATATTATATTTTTCAAATCAAAAGTAGCGGGTAAATATCAAGATATATGTAAAGAATATATTTTGCATCTAATGGCCCTGTCACACTACGACGTAATGACGTCAGCGTAGGGAGAACGTGAAGAACGTTGAACTTCTCGGCGTAGTATGCAAATTTGGGCACAAGTTGAACGTGGATGCAGCGTAGTGGACGAGAGCGTAACGTCGGGAAAGCATAGTGATACCGTCATTCAATGAGAGAGGACAACGTCACTACGCTCACGGAACGTTATGAACGTTATTCCATCGCCAGAAGAACGTTACATGACGTTAGATACATCATGAGACGTTGAACGTATGTTGAATGCACGTTCTCCTGACGTTCTCCTGACATTCTCCTGATGTTCTCCAGACGTTCTCCTGACGTTCTCCTGACGTTCCCATTACGCCATGTGGCCATTTGCACTCGGTTTAATGTGGGTCAACGTAGTGGAACGTAGTTGAATGTAGTGAGCAGCATTTGAATAACGTCCGTTTAACGTCATTGACATTCACTGAACGTGAACAGAACGTACGGTGAACGTAAACCCTTACGTTCGAGCTACGTCGAAAGTTTTGAACATGTCCAAAACCTTGACGTAACTCGACGTAACACGGCATAATGTGACGTAGATCGACATCATTCTAACGTCATTCTGACATCATCATGACGTAACCCAACGTAATGACGAAAAACGACAACGTTAGGCTCACGTTGGCTCGTTACGTCGTAGTGTGACAGGGGTATTAAATTAAGAATTTATCTGCACATTTCATTTACCCAGCTTGTCAACCTTTTCCACCAGCTTTTATATGGGGTTGTTCTTCACCCCTACTGTGGCTGTATGGGGTGAATCTTTTATCTATGCTTAGGTGTGATGGCAGTAGGTGATGTCGTGTTGCGTATGTACATACCGTATGGGGTTAGTGGCTGCCGACTACCAGTACTAGTACTATTTACTGACCGGACGCGGTGGCCGAATCGGTAGAGCGCACGCTTCTCGTGCGAAAGGTCGGGAGTTGGAATCCGAGCCGTGGGGGTGGGGGGGGGGGGGGTGAGTATATTCTAGAAAGGGCATAAAGTATTTACTATTAAGATATTACATATCGTTAGTTGTCAAGTTTCTATTTTGATATTTGTGAGTAGTCATTTGTAACTTCGTATTCATAATGTAAAGTCCACAGCTGGAATCTGTGGTTTGTGTAGGCATGCTATAATGAAATCAATACAGGCAAGAAGAGAAAGGAAGAGTATAAAGAATGAAAGTAGAGAGAGACAATGCCCTCAGGTTTGTTATTATATAGTGGTACATGGACCTGGTATGGCATACCACCTGACCGTGTTCTCCAATGAGAATCAAGAATTTATAGTTCCACCAATGAACATCAAGCATTCCTGTGTCACCATGGCTACAGTGATCTGCCCACGACCACCATGCGGTGTTGCTGCTTGGCCACCACCTGTGTGAGCTGAGTGTGTGATGATCCGTGACTAACAAAGGGAGGTAGTGAGTAGAGCTCCAAGTGCCCCTAACACATTATCTCTAGTGCCTCTTTCACACTATCTACCTAATACACAATGACTATTGACTATATGTAAAGGATCCCCAGCAACTACATAAATACATTCATGCACCTGGCACTATATACCATTTACCATTATAGACCATTTGCATTCCCCCACTAATGCGTTTTATCAGAATATTTTACAATAAGATTCGTAAGAACCTAAGTAATACTTCAACTTACAGATATCGCATAACCTTATGTATATGGCGCCCCCCAAAGTTAGCCATTTTGAATCAAAGTTACTTCAAGAACAAGGCACCGGGTATGGTGGAAGAATCGGTAGAGTGCGGGCCTCGCGTGCGGAAGATCGGAAGTTCGGTTCCTGGTTGAGTCAAACCAGTGACTTTAAAATTGATACTTGTCACTTCTTAGCCTGGCGCTCTGCATTAATAGGATAGGTCAAGGACTGGTTAGCCTCCCGATATTATGTATATGGCGCCCCCCAAGGTTAGCCATTTTGAATCAAAGGTACTTCAAGAACAAGGCACCGGGTACGGTGGAAGAATGGGTAGAGTGCGGGCCTCGCGTGCGGAAGATCGGAAGTTCGGTTCCTGGTTGAGTCAAACCAGTGACTTTAAAATTGATACTTGTCACTTCTTAGCCTGGCGCTCTGCATTAATAGGATAGGTCAAGGACTGGTTAGCCCCAGTATCGGGATAATGTGACTGAGTGGGATATTGGGTCATAGTGTCAATGGCCTGATTTCCCAGTGGGCAGCATTAGAAAGTCACCATGAATGTGCACTGTCAATAGTTGGTAACCATCCTAATATGAACTTAGATGTTGCCAGGATGGAAAACTCCACCAACCAACCAATCAAGCCATGGTAAGGTAGATCCCAACAATCGACCTGATGTGTTTATCTCAGAAACTGACAGAAACTTGACACACTTAGGTTGTTTAAAAAAAAAAGTTTATTAATACGGTATTTATTCTGCCAACAGTGTGTAATCTCCCGTGAGGGTGCTTGTTTTCAATGCTGGACAGCTGTGGGGAATGCTATGGTGTATGCCCAGGTTCCGGTTCCTGGTTAGTATCCGGGACATCCACCAGCATTTATTTAAGTAGTTAGTATCTATGTTAGTTTTTGTTGTTTTTTTGGAGGGCTATAACTTCCTATCATATAGCTAATATTGTAGCCTAGTATGTACATCCAGTGAGATGGTAATTGGCTTGTGGATGAGAACGTGTTCCCAGAATTTGTTTGTTTGTTTTGTTTGCAGCTTTCCTTTCACTTGTGCCCTGTCCCTAGTTAGTGCCAAGATGTACCAGAACACATCCTTACTCTTCGGGACTGTGACCAGGTGGGTCAGCTGCGGTGTTGAATTGTTAACAATAGTTCTAACGGCATTGTCCCTGACTTTTGGTTTTACCACCTTCCTTTCACTTGTGCCATGTCCCTAGTTGGAACCCGTGTTAGTCAGCTGAAAGCAAAGTTACATCAAACTAAAGTAACCTAGATTATAACTCTCAACCAAATATATTTATCTCAGAAAATGACAGAAACTGAAAACCATCGGACTATGCAACTTTAACTTTTATGAGTATAAACAGAAGAAACACTGCACCACCACTGCACAAATAGGGAACTCAATTCTAGTCATGTGACTCAACCGCCTTGAATCCACACACACATACACACTGCTAGCACTAACGCCTACATATGCAGAACGGATAGACTCATCCATGTATTATTTTCCTGCCCACCCTCCCTGACATTTAACAAATGACAAATGCGTTGTGTGGTTGCGAGCAACCATTATACCCTCACATTTGTCACCTCCTCCTCCCCGGAGTAGTAATGTCCAATTACCGCGAGTCCTCGCCTTCATAGAAGAGTCCTTCGCATTAATAATGAAGTTGCAGTATGTAAGCTCAAGTTGCTGGGAATTAGCCTTATACCTCAAGAGCAGCTGTGAGCAATTGCCCTTGAAGTTGCATAGTCCTATGCTTTTGAGTTTCTGCTATTTTCTGTGATAAATAAATTATAGTAATCGCTATAATCCACTTTACTTTAGTTTGAAGTAACTTAAAGTCGCTATGAGGTACCTTAGATGTTGCCAGGAAGTAAAACTCCAAAAAACAAACAACCTATATATACCGTTATGTATACATATATGTGCTATATAATTTATTATGTGAATATAAATATAGAATAGTCCCTAATGTTTTCAGTGCTCCTTCTGGGCACCTTTCGCATCCCAACACCCCTTCTTCTCAGCAGCCCCCCACCTGTAACCAGGCACTCTCTGCTACCCCTTTCCTGGGAACCGACTCCAACGGTCTCACAGCTCTCACTTAAAAATGTATTATTTATATATATATCATATCATATACACAGACATATAAACACATAAACACGATGTCGTTTCACGTTAAGAAGTGAACATGTTTGGGGCTTAGTGTAAGCACGTCGGGTTGAAACTTGTATATATTCACAGATGGCGTTTACTGATGACAAGATGGAGTGGTGTTAAAGGCCCAGTCACACGTTACCGGACTTGGGAACTGAATGAGAACCGGACACTGTCCGGTACTGTACAGCGATGTCCGGTACATGTCTGGTACCCATCCAGCGATGTCCGGTAGTGTCCGGCGGTGTCCGGTACAAGCTTTGAACATGCACAAAACTTCTACTGCACACCGCCGGATTGAGGTGTCCGGTTGGTGTCCGGTTTGTCCGGTATATGTCCGGTACCCATCCAGTACCCATCCGGTACCCATCCGTACATGTCCGGTACCCATCCGTTGGTGTCCAGTTTGTCCGGTACATGTCCGGTACCCATCCGTTATGTGTCCGGTTCTCGTCCGGTTCTTCCCCGGTTCTCATCTGGTTCTTGTCCGGTACATGTACGGTACTTATCCAGTTGTCCGGTGGCAATTGACCCAATTACACTCCATTTCGATACATTTTGAGTACCGGAGAGCACTGGACTAGACAATTCTTTGTCTGGTGATGTCTGGTACTCAGTCCGGTAAGGTGTGACAGGTGCATAAAGGAGGTGGATTGGTAGAAGAGGGATGGCGAGGAAGAAGAGGAGGAGGAGGGGTAAACCGGGAAGTGGCCAAACAAGAGTAGGAAAAGCAGCAATGGCCGCAACAGTGGTGGTAATCGGTTGGTTGTTGGAGTTTTACGTCCTGGCAATATCTAAGGTCATATCAGGACAGGTTCCGACTTGTGACAGTGCACACTCATGGCAACTTAAATAGCACAGCCCCACTGGGAAATCAGGCCGCTGGCACCATGACCTGATATCCCACTCAGTCACATTATCCTGACACTGAGCTAACTAGTCCTTGCCCTGTCCTATTAATGCTGAGCGCCAGGCTAGGAATCAATTTTATAAGTCATTGGTTTGACGCTACTGGGAACCGAGCTCCTGATCTCCCGCAAGCGAAGCCCGCGCTCTGCCGATTCGGCTACTGCGCCCGGTAAAGTAGTACTGGTGGCAGTACCAGCGACAACATCGCCGACAACGATAGCAGCAGCACAGGTAGTAAGTATTAGCGGAACCAGTGGAACTAGTGGAACCAATGGAACCAGTGCCATCGGCAAGATAAAGCAGTGCCAATAAGGACTAGTGGCATAAATAGTACCAGCGACTTCAGTACTGCCAGTATCAGCGGCTGTACCAGCGAAGGTGGCAGAATGTCAACAGAAAGAGCTACATATACACGCGCACCAGCGGTATCGGCTGTATCAGCGATATCAGCAATATCAGAGATATCAGCAACATCAGCGACACCAGCTGAACTAGTGAACTGAGTAGAACCAGCTGGACAACTGGCAGAAAGTGTACCAACAACAATACTGACATCACAATTAACTGGTGACAGTGGCAGTACCAGCAGACATGGCAATATCACTGATACTGATAGCGCGTATACGTCCTCTTTAATTACCGCCTGGTCCTCAGGTGCACACTTCTTGGCCTGCCTTAACAGCTGCTGCCACTGCAGCTACAGGTGCTACTGGCACTGAGCACTGCTGTAACTTTAAGTATCACCCTCTCATTTGTCCATCTCACACACCCAATATTCCCTACCAGCCAAGTGGGTGGAATTACAGTCAACACGGGCACTCCTCAATCAGCTTTGACCCCCTCGACATTGCTACCTGTCTCAATTTGCTTAAGTGGGGTTTCCCCGCTGGTGTCGCGATTTAGATTCTCCGTGGGTTTACATTCTACGCTCGGGGTTCTGTATTCGATTAACATGACCCGGGCGAATCAGGTCACCCGAGTTGCTAGAAATTCAAATAGAACACCGTGAGTGGAGTTGACAAAAACATGTGCCGTTTGCTGTAGTTATATCGGTTATGTAAAAAAAAAAAAAAACAAGTTTTGGATTAAGCCACCATTTTTCCCACCCCGAGCATGGAGAAGCATATTCGATTATTCAACCCGAGTCTGTAGGTTACATCCGAGTCACGTTGCAACCCGAGTTGATTAATCGCATACGCCAAATTTGGCGGAAATGCTGTTCCATTTTGACCCATGCGCAGAACCCCCACATAGAATGTAAACCCACGGAGAATTTAAACCGCGACACCCTCTATAGCCCTCCTATGAGCATCTGTGGGAGGCAATTTTCATTCTGTCCAAGTGAAATTGAACTTTGGATCTTATTGGTTTATATTTTGTTTAGCAATATATCCCATCGGAATGGCCAAATGAGTTGAGAATCCGCTTCCGGTGTGGCGGGTCTTGCGATTCAAATTGTGGATTCGCACACAAGTCAAACTAATGACTTCAAAATTTATACTTGTCACTACCTAGCCAGGCACTATGCATTACTAAGATACCTCAAGGAGCATGGAATGAGGAAGACCAATTGTTCAGGATTTAAAATTCCACTATTTAATCAACAATGGTAACCCCCCCCCCCCGAAAATGATGATACATAAATGCACTTCATTGCGTAGTTTTCTAATAATATGTGAAGCTGTTATTTTTAATGAAATGGTTCAATGTGTTACATACCCAGCTCCCTTT
Organism: Branchipolynoe longqiensis; assembly: GCA_030323885.1. Taxonomy (NCBI): domain Eukaryota; kingdom Metazoa; phylum Annelida; class Polychaeta; order Phyllodocida; family Polynoidae; genus Branchipolynoe; species Branchipolynoe longqiensis. The sequence continues at coordinate 36,470,422 of CM059191.1, forward strand.
TTTTGTAATTCATAAATTCATCTCGCAGCATGATGTCACATAAATAGGGCTTAGTCTGTATGGAAAGTAACAATAGTAATATGATATGCACATCCCACATCACAACAAAGATTTCTTCTTTTTTCCTCAATTTTAATATTATCATTATTATTATGATTATTATTATTATTATTTAAGATCTCCATACCCATTTGAGATATAGCTGTGGGCTGTAATGAAGCATAGAAACCGATGATGCTCCTCGTGGGTTTTTTCCCCTTTAGAAGTATTGTGGGGAGAAAAAGAAGCTGTGTTCAGGCATGTGACGTCAGAGATTGATTGACCTTCTCAGATATCATTGAAATAATAGGGCTGGGTTCAAGGAAGGCATGCAGTGTTTTCTCACTCCCCCGCCAGGCGTCACTGCAAAGGTTCCAGGTTTATATAGGGCCTAAGTCTAACAAAATGATGAGATGAATGTCAGATGGAAATCGCTTGCTGAAGCCAGACAGGAATAAGAATGGTTGGTTGTTGGAGTTTTACGTCCTTGCAACATCTAAGGTCATATCAGGGTGGATACCGACCAGCTACTGCAGGGACAAATAGTTTTGCGCCTGTCTTGACATGTTCTTGCCGGTGTGAAACCTCTATTTGCTCCCCGAGAGAGTGCCGCTGGTAACTTGCAAAAGCCAGCAGCACTTCAACACTTTTGCAGGCAGCTTTCATAAAAAGAGCGGCGGTCAAGTAATGAAAGCAGTCTTTGTCGCATCGCGACCGACAGCATGATGATAATGATGATGACCGACTTGTGACAGTGCACACTCATGGTGACTTTATAGTGCTGCCCCAATGGGAAATCAAACTGCCAGCACCATGACCCGATATCATATTCAGTCACATTATCCTAACACTGACCTAACCAGTCCTTGCCCTATCCTATTAATGCCGAGCACCAAGCTAGGAGACGACAAGTATCAATTTTGTAAGTCAATGGTTTGAGTGGACTGGGAACCGAACTCCCGATCTCCCGCATGCGAGACCCGTGCTCTACCAATTCGGCCACGCGCCCGGTGACAGGAATAAGATGATAAGATAAATACGAATGGACTTTACCCATTCACGTCAAACTGATGCCTATTCCCACCCAAGCCCTACACTGGCTCTTTAGTGTTTAAACAAGCTGTGGACGTTTAGCAATATCAGCGGCAGCAGCCATGCCCCTCATCACCCCCCCCCCCAGCAATAGGATATGTATGGGGTGTGGCTTGATTATTCCATCAAGCTTGAAGCTGGATATATAATTCCCACTCATTCGATCATTTGGGAATCAAAACAAATTCATCGCGTTAAATAAGGCGGTCTTTAGACACTCTTCCCATAGAGCATTGTAGATCTACAAATGGATATCCATTTTGCACTTTGTTTATGGCCCTGTCACACTACGATGCTTCTCACTGGCGTGCCGCCAGCGTGCAAAATAACTTCTACGCGTTGAGACACGTCCAACTTTTCGGTGGTTATGGGAGAAAACTCAACGCAGCGCAGCATGTTAGTAGCTCGTTATTAGCGCGCAGCCAACGGGTTTCGACGCGTGTGTCTGTATGTGTGTCTGTGTGTGTGTTTCTGTGTCTGTGTGTCTGTGTGTGTATCTGTGTGTGTATGTGTGTGTATGTGTGTGTGTCTGTGTGTGTCTGTCTGTCTGTGTGTGGCTGTCTGTATATGTGTGTCTGTCTGTCTGTGTGTGTATGTGTGTCTGTTTCTGTGTGTGTATCTGTGCATGTATGTGTATGTGTATCACACAGACAGACACACACATACACACACAGATACACACACAGACACACAGATACACACACATACAGACAGACAGACACACACATACACACACAGACACACACAGACACACACAGACACACCCAGACACACACAGACACACACATGCACAGACACACATACACACAGAAACAGACACACATACACAGACACACACATACACACAGACACACACAGACACACACATATACACACAGACACACACATACACAGACACACATGCACACATAAACAGACACACATACACAGACACACACACATACACACAGACACATACACATAGACACACAGACACACACATACACACACACAGACACACACAGACACACACAAAGACACAGAGAAACAGAAACAGACACACAGTTTTGCGAAAAATTGCCAACGTTCATCGACGTTCGACCAGCATTCTTGTAACGCGCTTGTGACGCGTATTGACATTCTCCTAACATTCTCAGAACATGAGTACCCAGACGTTCACGTGCGTTGTCGGTCGTCACGTTTTTTTGACATGCTAAAAACATCTAGCGACCTGCTATGCTCGCCGACATCCTCCGGCGACTGTCAATGTCCAGGATAGTGTACTGACGTGTACCGACATTCGCATAACGTCCCCCTAACGTTTCCCTATGTTTCCCGACGTTTCGGAAAAAAATGACAGGCGTCGACGCACGTTGGAGAGAAGCGTCGTAGTGTGACAGGGCTATTAGTGGCAGTGAATAATAGCCATAGTATAATGTATATATATCACAATCAATTACAGTGAGACTTACTGTTGACTCTGGATACGTAGGTGATATATCAATTTGTTTTAATTACACATCCCTAATTGGTGATAATGAATGCATTACAACAACAACAAAAACCCACAATAAGGCCAAATATAAAAAAATCAGAGTCGGGCGGGCGGTTTTTATTTGAATTTAGATTTTTTTCTCAGGAGTTCACTGGTCCCCTCTCCACCCCCCCCCCCCCCAGCTGCCCCCTCCATTCCTCTCCACCACCCTCATTGACATTCCCTCTCTCCTCCCCATCCAACACCCTCCCTCTCCCACACTCCAACACCGTCCCTCTCCCAACCTCCTCCACTCTCGACTCTGATCCCTCACCTTCCCAGTTCCCTCCCTATCACCCCTGAAAACGCTCTCCATTCCCCGCCCCCCCCCCCCCACCATTGCCCTGTCCATTCCCCCCTCTTCACTCCCCTTTCTATTTCTCACTCCATCCACCCCACTCTCCACTCCCCTTTCCATTTCTCATTCCACCTGCCTTCTCCATTTAACAGGTTTTTTAAAAGCAAAACAAAATATTCAGGGGCGGGCGATTTTTCAGGCACGGGCGGGGGCGATGACCATTTTTTTAAATATTTGGCCTAAATGGTGAATTTATTGTCAATAAATTTTTTTTTAGAGGATGCGAAAGGAGAATTCTATTCACGCTGCTGATACACCTGTTTCGAATTGTCAATCCCCAGCAATAAATGGATGTAGTCAAAACAAAGACAACGGTATCGTGCCGACCATGCAGCGATTGCCCAACACCAGCTGCAGAAGCACAACACGTACTGACCTCTAGCGCCGGGCGGGGGAACCACAACGCAACGGGGCGGTGCTGGGGTGCAGGGGGCGTTCTTCTAGCAGTTCACTAACTACTCTCGGCCGCAATAAGTGTTTAACAGTTGAACTAGTATTGTATGGTTGGTTGTTGGAGTTTTACATCCTGGCAACATCTAGGGTTATATCAGGACGAGTACCCATTTGTGACAGTGTGACCTCATGGTGATTTTATAGTGCTGCCCCACTGGGAAATCTGGTCACTGGCACCATGACCCAATATCCCACTCAATCACATTATCCTGACATTGAGTTAACCAGTCCTTGCCATATCCTATTAATGCCAAGCGCCAGGCTAGGAAGCGACAATTTCAAATTTTATAAGTCATTTGTTTGACTCGACCGGAAACCGAACTCCCAATCTTCCACGCACGAGGCTTGGCTCTACCAATTCGGCCACCGCGCCCGGTGAAGGAGAGAGGAGGTGGTGGTGGTGGTGGTGGTGGGGGGGGGGGGGGGGGGGGGGGGGCGCGAGCGCCAGGCTAGGAAGTGACAGTTATCAATTTTATAAGTCATTGGTTTGACTTGACCAGGAAGTGAACTCCGGTGGAACCGCGTTATCCTACCTTCTGCACACGAGTCCTGCGCTCTACCTATTCGGCCTCCGCGCCCGGTTCCACAGGAGGCAGGGCGAGCATCAGCTGTTCCAACAGCCACCCTCCTTCAGTAGTTCCACCCTTCTACTCCGGGCGCACTTCTCCACTAGCAGCCAAAACGAACACTCAAACTTTACCACCCATAAACCCAACTAAGATGACAAACTTGCTTATACTTACCTGATTATTTGATATTGCTATTGCTACCTTATTACTCACTACCTCATTACTCATTATCACATTACTCACTGTGTCATAGGGCTTGAGGGTTCTGCGTCACTCTTGATTAAAGCTGACTTCTACCTTCTTTTTTTTGGTAAATGATTTTTATTCATATAAGTTTATAACTGCTTCTGCCTTCCTTCTCTGAGAACCAGTGGAGTGCTGGTCTTTGAAGGGTGTAGTACAGCAAAACCTCTCTAAAGCGACCGACCATGGGGCCGACTTTAAATGGTTCATTTAGGGAGATAGTCGGCTTAAGAAAATTGTATGAGCGATCGTTTGGAACCCAAATAAACCGATCGATATAGGGGAGTGGTCGATCTGTGGAGGTGGTCGGTTAGAGAGGTTATAGTATATAATAATAATACCAATGCTAGGGCGGGATTTTCAAAATGAGCAAAAGATGCCAATCGGATTCATTTTTGGTTATTGAAGACAAAATGAGCCGAAGGTACCAACAGTTATTATTTATTTTAGGCAGCCAAAAATGTCTGTGCAAGCCTTACTTTTATAGATGAATGATTCTTACGTGGATAAAAAACATACTACACAGCTGAAGTGGATTTTCTTTGCTGTTCGAAAATTTTAACTAGTTGTTTGTAGGGGTTTTTCATCATAGCAACACATGTGGTTATATCAGGATGGTTGAACTAGTTGTGAATTGTCTAAATGTGTATTGATCAAATATCTTAATGCTAAGAAGGAGGAACATTCGAGTAAATGCTATAATCATCATATAGAGGGATCAACTTTGTAATACACAGGGTCCGTACACATGTAAAGATATGAAATTCAAGGCTATTTCAAGGCTTTTCAAGGCAGTTTTTGATAGGAATTCAAGACTATTTTCATTTGGATTTAGTCCGAAATCGCCACTCCAAATGCAAATTTCAGACTAATTTCGATCAGTGGGGACAGTTTAAAGGAATTCAAGGCTTTTCAAGACGAATTACCCAAAATAGGTTAAATTCAATGCTTTTCAAGGCCTTGAAATGGAGAAAATAAGAAGTTCAAGATTTTTCAAGACTTTCCATGCCGCGTATGGACCCTGAATACAGAACACTGCTGCTTTGTTGCGTGAAACTGTCATCATGTGTTATCCTCAATGTAGGTCCCCTCCAACACATAGACACTGCAGCGTGTTCCGGTGTGGCAGTAAATCGCAAACCCCTGGAAATTGCACACCTCGGGGTTTGCGATTTACTAGGAAATCACAAACCCCCCCTGGAAATTACAAACCCCCCCCCATGCTTTGTAGCATTTATCAGCAGAAGCAGGGCAGCTATAGGTCTATGTTTGATTTTGAACTTCTGCCAGATCTGGGCCCGTATGCATGGAGCGGTGTTAGCGAGCCAAACCGAATCGACGAATGTAAAGTAAACAAATCGCCACCGCCGCTTCGACGTCGATATCCATACTGTCGAACGTCAACTAAACATCGCCGCCGCCGCTGCCGCATCGGTGGCAATATATTAAGCCCAAATCTATTCAATGCTGTCATATTTAACTGAATTACATACGCAATAAGTGAAATTTTATTAAATTAACCGTAAAATCGAAGCGAGATGAACGCTGCCGCCGCAACGGCGGTGATGTTAATATTTTCGAATCGACGAATGTAAAGTAAACAAATCGCCGCCGCCGCCGAATCGGCGGCTATATATTATGCCCAAATCTATTCAATGCTGTCATATTTAACAGAATTACATACGCAATAAGTGAGATTTGATTAAATTAACCCTAAAATCGAAGCGAGATGAACGCTGCCACCGCAACGGTGGCGATGGTAATATTTTCGAATCAATGAATGTAAAGTAAACAAATCGCCGCCGCCGCCGCCGCCAGAATTACGTACGCCATAAGTGAAATTTCAGCTATCTGTATCATTAACATGGGAGGTTTGCGATCTCCAGGGGGGATATGTGATTTCCTAGGAAATCACAAGTGGGGGTTTGCGATTTACAGGGTTTGCGATTTCCTGCTACACCGGAAGTAACAGTATATGAAGGGAGAGCAGGCCACGTGCTGCTGTTATGCCTCACTAAGTATCTGCATTGTATTGTAAGGTGGCGCCAGTAGTGGCAAAGCTGGAACTAACAAAGTTAGAGCAGATGCTGAGTGGCAATACACCATTTCCTATGGCTGCCGAACACTACATGATAATCTTTCTTGACCGTTTCTAGCGGATTGAAACCACAGTAAAACCTCTATCTGACCACCTCCACAGATCGACCACTCCCCTATATTGATCGCTTTATTTGGGTCCCAAATGATCGCCCATACAATACCATTGTAATAATAACAAAAACTCCCTCAACCGACCACCTCCCTAAATGGACCATTTAAAGTCGGTCCCATGGTCGGTCGATTTACAGGTTTGATTTTATATTGGAACGTAGGTTCTGGAAAATCGCTAACCACGGAGAGGGATTAGTTCAGAGGGGGTTAAGTCAGAAAGTAGACAATTTAGAAATTCATAAACAATCTATCGCATATAGTAGCAGGAAGAATGGGCGCATAGGTATGACAAAATAACTCTAATTTAAAGTTAAATAAACTTATCTTGCCTTGCAGCAAATTCTAAACTAGCTTATACTCCTGCTAGCTGTTAACAGAAAATGGTTGGTAAGAGGGGGGGGGGGGGGTACT